>OZ038371.1:101282840-101705414 GCA_964036015.1 Leptarthrus brevirostris | reverse complement strand
ACGACAACTAGAAGTGCCATTTGTGACATATGCGGACTTCGAATGCCTCCTTCAGGATTTTCCGATATGTTTGCCAAATCCTAGTTTGTCATCTACTACAACTGTAAAAGAGCACATTCCATGTGCCTTTTCTTATTACATTAAATGTTCTTTTAATTCAAATTTAAATAAGATTAAAATGTATGTAGGTAAGGATTCAGCTCGAGAATTTGTGCTATCGTTAGCAGAAGATATCAGAAATATATACTCTGCTTATTTTGTAAATCCAAAACCAATGAATTCTTTGACACGAGAAGAAATTCAAAGACATAAAACGGATGAAATGTGTCACATATGTAATTTAGAGCTAAAAAATGATAGAGTTGCCGACCACTGTCATTTCAGCGGAATGTACAGAGGTCCCGCGCATAATAATTGTAATTTGAAATATCGAGCCCCCAAATTTTTCCCCATTTTATTCCACAATTTCTCAGGTTATGATTGTCATTTCTTTGTTAAGGCTTTGACAGAAATTGATGGCGATATCAGTATGATTCCATTAAATAAAGAGTCATATATTTCTCTCTCTAAAAGGATTTCAGTAAATGAATCGGAAACAATCGAATTAAGATTTTTAGATTCCGTCAGATTTATGCAAAGCAGTTTAGAATCTTTAGCAAAGAATTTAAATGTAACAGATTTTCATGCTATAAACGATTTTTATAATGATGAGGATTCATTTAGTCTTATAACTAGAAAGGGTGTTTTCCCTTACGAGTATATGAATTCTTGGGGGCGTTTATATGAAACTTCTCTTCCATCTAAAGAAAGTTTTGATAATCAGTTGACAAATAGTAAATGCTCTGATGAAGACTACAATCATGCAAAAAATGTTTGGGGAAAATTTGGTTGGACAAATTTGAGCGATTATTTACAGCTTTATTTAAAAACGGATGTTCTTCTTCTAACAGACGTTTTTGAGAATTTTCGTAAAATATGTAGAAATATTTATAACTTGGATCCGTGTCACTATTATACGGCCCCGGGCTTGTCATGGGACGCAATGCTAAAAGTCACAAATGTTAATCTGGAGTTGTTAACTGATATTAATATGTATAGCTTTTTTAAACAAGGTATTAGAGGTGGCATTACACAATGCTCTCATAGACATGCTTTAGCCAATAATAAGTACATGAATAATTACGATGAGACAAAACAAGCACGCTATTTGACTTATTTAGATGCGAACAATTTATACGGCTGGGCGATGTCCCAATATCTTCCTTATTCAGGATTCCAATGGATTGAAAATAAGAACATTGATTTTTTAAATACTCCTGAAGATTCAGATTATGGATATGTTTTAGAAGTGGATCTAGAATACCCCCAATCGAAACATGATGATCACAATGACCTTCCTTTCTGCGTTGAAAATAAGAAAAGCCCTAATGCAAAATTTCCCAAGTTAGTTGCAGACTTAACTGTCAAATCTCATTACATTATTCATTACAGAAATTTGCAGCAATGTATTAAACATGGATTGAAACTTGTGCGTATACATAGAATACTGCAATTTAAGCAGTCATCATGGCTGCAAACTTACATCAACTTAAATACATACTATCGTAGTAAAGCTAAAAATGAGTTTGAAAAAAAATTTTTTAAACTTCTAAATAACGCAGTATTCGGTAAAACCATGGAAAACGTGGATAAACGGAAAAATATTAAAATTGTAACTAAATGGGAAAGTATTGGAAGAAATTTGGGGGCTCGAGCCTTGATAGCAAAGCCATATTTTCACAGCGCAGTTCATTTTACTGAAAACATGGTAGCAATACAATTGAATAGAGTAAAAGTTTTTTATAATAAACCACTTTATTTAGGATTTTGCATTCTGGAGTTATCTAAGTGGAAAATGTATAGTTTTCACTATGACTACATAAAACCTAAATATGGTAGCAACGCTTCTCTAAATTATATGGACACGGATTCATTTATATATAGCATTGTCACAGACGATTTTTACAAAGATATTTTGAATGACGTAGATGAATACTTCCGAGTATTCCCCTGAAAATCCTTACAATATTCCTTTAAAAAATAAAAAAGTTTTAGGAGTTATGAAAGATGAAGCGCAAGGCAAGATTGTTAAAGAATTCATTGGTCTACGATCAAAAATGTATTCACTAGATATAGAAAATAGCGCATTTGTAAAGAAAGCCAAAGGAATTAAAAAAACATTTTTAGATGGTTTAGATTTAAGTAGTTATAGAGATTGCTTATATAGAAAAAAAATATTATATGGTAATATGCTTATTTTTAGGTCAAAAATTCACAATTTATATACTCAAAACATTAACAAGGTAGCTTTAAGTTATTTATACGATAAGAGATACATTAAAAAGGATGGGATAAGTACTTACGCATGGGGGCACTTTAGAATAAATGAAATAGATGTAGATGAAGAAATTGAATAAAAAACTCTTTCATGTATAAGACTTTTATTAATATAAAAACTACATATTTTCATTTAAAAATCCTATTTTGATTGCTTTTCTAAAAAATCTCTCAGTAGGTAAACATTTTGTTGAGCGCATCGACCATTATGGATTAAACAGCGTTGTACATTCTTATTTAAAAATTTAAGGTATGATAAATTTGGACACTGCAATTCGGCTTCCATTTCATGTACTGCGATATTACTGAAAATATCTTGCAACCAGCGGGCTTTTTGACACCCTTTCACATAGATTGTTTTGTCTTTTAATATTGGAGCGATCAAGGAACTCATTTGATGATATGGAATGTAACCATCACCCCAACAAAATCCATGATAGTTTTTGAATAACCATTTAGCTTCTCTTCTTTTTTCCATTGTCAAATCTTTGAACCTGAACGGTGGTTGAAAGACGAAATGTTGCATTTGATTTCCATCCGTTAAAATTGCTAGTTCCTTTACTATAAACTTGTTTGTTGAATCCTTAAATCCCTGAACGTCTATGACTGCAGCCATTTTCCACTTAAATTATTTTCCTAACTTCACTCGTCACTGGACTATATTCGACTATTCTATCGTGCAAAAGTAAGCAAAAAGCAGTTGTGTTTGCGGGGATATTACTCTGAGTTTTAAATTGTATTCGAATATCAACTGGGCCTGATTTGATCACCTCGTTTTGGCGCGAACAATCGATAACTGCAATTGGGGCATTTTTTTTAAACTTCTCAGGAGTAAGCAGCGGTTGATGGAGACGACCGTAATAGGATTGTTGGAATTTTGTATACATATCATACAATAAAGCATATTTATCCCGACTAAATGTAATATTTAAGTCTTCATATGGAAATGCTTCAGAATTTAAGTGGAGTTTGACATCTAAAAGATCACAATGATCAAACTTGCTTGCATCTTTACTCTTCTGGTTTTTTCGATCCGTTTGAAGTGCTAAAATTACATATCGTGGTTTTTCTAACTGAGTTGATGTTTTAATTGTCCAATTATGATCATCAGTTATAGGTAATATAGGATATTCATATATATCCCAGCTACGAAAACTCATTTGTATGGGCCGTCCAGTATCGATTAACTTAAGCATTGATAGTTTTTCTTCATCAGCTACACTTATGTGGGGTACTCGCCATTGTAGTTTGAAAAAGTCTATTTTAACTTCCTCATCTGGTGATATAAAAGCATTTTCATCGCTTCTACTTCGAATCAATATAAGTTCATGTTTAGCATTTATAAGAATTTTCTTATAGTCTTCAGCAAAGCCGAGGAACATCTTTAAAGGAATACAAAAATTGAAAAATCCTTTTGTAGGTGATATTGAATTATCTGGAGACCAGCATGCATTTTGTAACACATCGCTTTCATTTTGATTTAAGGATATGTAATTTTTTATTGTTGTAGCAAATCCAAGATTTCTTGTGCGATCAATTTCTACGCCATTTAATTCATAACGAATTTCGTCAAATATAAAAGAAATGGCGTTATTAGTTAATTTTGCCGCTGGTGCTACAAGTCCTTTAGCTGTTGTTAGCGCGCCATCTATACATAAAACGCTTTCACTTGGTAGCACATACAAATCCTGATGTTGTATTGTTATTCGAACTTCATCGCTGTTTTTATATGATGTTAAAAACGGAGAGTAGCTATGATACTCAACTTTTGTAATACTATTGTCATAGCTTGCACCTTGATTAATATCGAGTATTTCATTCATTTTTCAACTTAAGGCCAAGAGTTTTTAAGAATTGTTCGTTAGCGTATGTTAGCTTTATTCCTGACTGCTGTATGGTTTTGGGTTGACTAGAAAACTTAATTCTTTTGTTCTTGTATTTATTATCAATAGTATTATTATATATTAGCATGTTGCGGCTTCAAATGCAACCTCACTGTAATCGTTTCTCCTCTAAAATTTATTAGATCACCGTCTTGATCCACGAACTTCAGTGTAAGATAACTAATCCGTCTGATGTTCACAGGCAAGTAAATGACATTCTTAGGTACTTCAATTATTTTATACCCCGGACCCACCTTAGGAGAGAACTCGTGTAATGTATGGACCCGTTGATTATTTATGAAGGAGCCTGATACTATATTACATTCAACTCGTATCACATTAACTTTTATTATATTAACTGATAAATCAGATTGATATAAAATATTAGGTTCCAGAACGCGTTTACTGAATCCTAATAATGATCCAATAGAGTTCTTTTTATTTAACAATACTCGGCTAGAACTTTTTACTTCGCTTTTCAAGGTGTTATTATTAGCAGCAATTTGTACGATAGGCTTATTTTTCGTCTTAGCTAGTTCTCTTTTAATAAATCCTGCTATATCGTCAATTTCATAGGAGCCTTCTGGAATTTTAATTTCATCATCATCTACATGAAATAAGTTATTTCTACTGTCCACATTAGGTATTGAATTATATGTCTGCAAATCAATTAACCCGCAAACGTATTCCGCATTTAATTCCAATGGAGGAAAGTACTCAACTGTGAGTACAGATGAATTCCCAGTCAAAGTCAGTGTTAATGACATAGTAGTTCAAAATGAAATGCAATTTATGTTTTATGTAGAGTATATTTATAGTTGTTAACGTACAATGAACAATTATATTCTTAAACTCATAGTATCTTATTACTATTACAATGGTTATATAAAAATTCTAAGCATAAGTGACCGCAATTTACCATGTTATAATTCTGATAAGACTTGTAATTATAGACAATGTTTTTTCCTAAATAGGTTAAGATTTCCTTTGGTGGTTGTAAGTTTCCAAAGCTGTCAAAGTACACCTTTTCAGACCCCCTTTTGTAATATGCTACCCAATGGCTTCCAGGACCGGTGGTAGTATCCAAATTTACGATTCCACATTCATATTTTCTAGGTTTTTTCGGGAGAGCATCAAGCATAAAAACACCTCTAAAATGTGGTAAGTCATTCGCAAATTTATATAAATCGATTTCATTTAATGCTCGATTAGGTAGCAGTTTTAAAAGTTTTTTGAAGACGGATTTACAAATAGACCGAGTCCTTTTCTGTAGGGTTTCAAATATAAACCGCTACCCTTCTTTCCTAATGCGATAGCCTCCATTGTTTCATTGTGTCGGTTGCTTTCCTTCAGCTGCTCTTTAGCATTTGTAGCATTTTTTACAGCATTTGCGACACCAGATGCGCCCCCCACTAAAGCTCCCAATGCAGAAAGTCCCGCGAAAATAGGGATTAGAGGTAAGATTCCTCCAACTTTCGGCATTGGAATTATACGGGAAGTCTTTACATACTTCTTTTTTCCTTTAAATACATTTTTAGTGGCAGCAAGTGCAAGTGTAATAGCTTCTTTTAAAGAATCTGGTTTTTTCACTTTTAAGATATTTTTAGCTTCACGAACTCCTTTTTGAAGCGTTAACGTTTTTTTATTTCTCTTAGAATGAGTTTTATTCTTCTTTACCCCCATACCAAATTTTACTTTTGCTTTCATAGCGTTTGTTACAAGCCAGGCGTTGCTGCGTTCACCCAGGGATGCGTCTGAAGATGTCACTCGTTCCCAAGCTTTACCGGATAATATACGATCAGCAATATGACGATCCTCGATATTTTTATGTTGAGAATATGCGATATCGTGATCTCTACAAGCTGCGTCAAGAGGATTAATTCCAGGATCACCCCTTGCTAATCTTTTTTGTAGTTTAGTACCAGGACCGCAATATTGATATCCAGGCAAATGAAATTCAAATGGTAAATTGCTAATTGCTGTATTTAACAAACCGCCTCCTCTTCGAAATTTACGTTGGCGAGAACGATTCTGATTTTTTGAATGATCAATCATTCAACTGGTGAGATAAATCTTTTAGACGTCTTCGCAACAGCACACTGAGCTGATGACTGATATAAAAGTTCAGTGTTGTGTAATAAATATTTTAGTTCTAATAATGAAGTTCGTGAAGCAGATGGACTCGTTGCCAATAAAAAATCTAGATATAAAATCTAGAAATGGAGTCAAAAGACATAGCTCGCTTATACCGGATAATATCAGAGGAATTCTTGTGGGGCCTTCTAACTGCGGTAAAACCAATCTTATGATTGGTCTTATAGAACATCCAAATGGTCTCAGGTTCGAGAATATCTACATTTACTCAAAATCACTGCATCAGCCTAAATATCAGTATTTGGAGCAGTTGATAAGTCCCATTACTGGGTTGGGTTACTATACGTTTTCTAATAATTGTGAAGTTATACCTCCAGAGGAAGCCAAACAAAATTCTGTTTTCATTTTCGATGATGTAGCATGTGGGAAACAAAATAACATACGTGATTATTTTTGCATGGGGCGACATAATAATATAGATAGTTTCTATCTCTGTCAGACTTACACCCACATACCGAAGCACTTAATACGTGACAACGCTAACTTTCTTATTTTATTTAAACAAGATTATATGAATCTTAGACATATATATAATGATCATGTTAACACAGACATGACCTTTGAAAAATTTCGCAATATTTGCGGTGTTTGCTGGAAAGACAGTTACGGCTTTCTAGTAATCGATAAAGACAGTTTATTGGATAAAGGACGTTACTATAAATTTAGAAGGTATGGTGCAACTTATATTAAACCCGCTGTAGCTGTTAATATATCTTGTAAACCCGCTGTAGCTGTTAATATATCTTGTAAAGCTGTTCATAGACCTGGGAAAGCTGTTCATAGACCTGATAAAGCCGGTCATAGAGCTGTTAAGAGCTGTTCGTATACTTGGTAAAGCTGCTCATAGATCTGAAAAAGCTATTTAAAGAGGAGAGAATAAAGAGTAGAAAGCAGTCAGATTAGTACAACCTAGTTGACATACCAGTTCAAATTTCATTAGAAAGATGGTAAACAAGAGAGAAGAACTATTAAAAAATCTTATCAAAACTAGAAATGCCATTAAGAAGAAATTCCGCGCTGTGAAAACTGGACGAGTTGAAACTGAAACTCGTCTTGAGGAGACATTTAAGCCGATAACAAAACCGCTTCATGAGTTCATAACAAAAACAAAACATGAGCCTAAAATTAAAGAAGAATATAGAGATGATGATAATGCTGTTGATGATGATTACGATAATATAAAATTTACTCCTAAAATTAAACTACCGAAAATGGAGTCGACAAGTACACCTATAAAGCGCCCCGATTTTTCCTTAATGTCGGAAGACGATGAATTTGCAACACCTACGCACTCTAGAACTTTGATGGAAAAGAAAGATTCTCCTCTTAATTTATCAAGTGGATTAGTTGATAAATATTTAGAGCAATATATTAACAAAAGCCCAAAAATTGACAGCACTTATGGAGTTTATTTAGATGATGATAACGAATGGAAAATTGGAAATTCAAAGATTGCGGTTAAGGAAGATTATTTCCTTATCAATGGAAAATCTTATAAAACAACGATAGGTCTATGTGAATTGCTTTTTATGAAACAGCCTGCAAAGACTTTGTATAGTAAGAATGACCTGAAAGATTATCAAACTATCTTAAAAGAAACCAATGCCTATAAAAGAGAATATAGAACGGATGGTCAAATAAAGGGAACTAGAGCTTTAAAGTATACAGAAATTATTAGTAAACTGATTTCTCATGATGGCAAGGGGTTGATGCATATACCAAAGAAAAATATTGATTAAGTTTATTGGAACGATCCTAATGAGCTTGTGGATAGACTTCGTCTTTTAATAGCATCACAAAGTGCTGGACACACTAACCACAACAATGAAATTATATCAATTATTGAAGAGTTAAGAGAAAGTGATGTTATAGTATAAATAATATCTTTAATCATATTACCTGGTCAACCTGGCCCCCAAGGGATCCATGGGATACAGGGTCTAAATGGTGTAGGTTTTAAGCTCACTCAAGATGGAGATTTCAATGTAGGTTTTAAAAATTTGAAATATATTAAAAGCCCGATGGAAAGAGATGATGCAGTCAATAAAATATATGTCGACGATGTAGCTGATAAGGTAGTACATTTAAGTAATTCCCACGCTAATGAAAAAATTCAGTTAGTCAGCAACAATCTAACTGAGCTAATACTTAAGGAAAGTGTCGTTCTTAAAGAAGAGTTAAAGGAGATATACAGCATAATAAATATAACAAGTGAAAAAAATAAAGAAGCCAGTCAATTATATACCAGTGAATCAATTGCGATTCTACAAAAAAAACAAAAAATAGCATACGAATTATATGCAAATGAATTAATTGCCGACGTTCAGGAGAAGTTAATGAAATATATAGATCTGAATCTACAGGAAATTAACGACACTTTAAAAGCGTTAATTAATGTAGAATCTCTAACAATTTCAAAATGAATAAAACACAAGTAGTTAATGAGCTTCATAAACCAGCTAGAAAAAATTTCATAAGAAGACGTGTTATAATTAAAGGAATAGATGACTTATGGCAAGCCGACTTAGTTGAAATGGGTGCTTATACTACAAGCAATAATGGACATAATTTTTTATTAACTGTAATAGATGGGTTTTCT
This sequence comes from Leptarthrus brevirostris, assembly GCA_964036015.1. NCBI lineage: Eukaryota > Metazoa > Arthropoda > Insecta > Diptera > Asilidae > Leptarthrus > Leptarthrus brevirostris. The sequence goes on along the minus strand of OZ038371.1, from coordinate 101,696,402 downwards.
AAATATGCATGGGCAACTCCTATTAAAAGAAAGACTGGTGTCGAAGTTACTCAAGCTATGAAATCCATACTAAAAGAAGGTCGGACTCCGACAAATTTACAAACTGATGATGGAAAAGAGTTTTTCAATAGCTCATTTCAAAACTTAATGAAAAAATCCAACATTAATCATTTTTCTACATATAGCCCCTTAAAAGCATCTATAGTTGAACGATTTAATCGAACATTAAAAAGCATGATGTGGAAAGAGTTTAGTATGCAGGGCTCATACCGATGGATAGATATGGTTAAGAAATTACTCGTAAAATATAACTCAAGTAATCATCGGACAATAAAAATGAGACCACGTGATGTGACAAAGAAGAATGAGAACAAATTGCTATCAACAGTTTACAATCATTTAAAGACGTTTCATTTACGAAAATTTAAACTGGGGGAATTTGTTCGCATTAGTAAATATAAACATGTATTTGAAAAGGGGTATACACCAAACTGGACTACAGAGATCTTCAAGATCGCAAAAATTCAGATAACGAATCCTGTAACATATCTCTTGGAAGACCATGAAGGGAATGTAATAAAGGGAAGTTTTTATGAAATGGAACTCCAAAAGACGAAGAATCCTGATGTTTACCTCGTAGAAAAAATATTGAAGAGAACCCCAGATAAAGTTTATGTTAAATGGCTCGGATTTTCATCAAAACACAACTCTTGGATTAATAAAGATAATGTATTATAATATTGTTATACAAATATATATTTTATATTAAAAGTACTTTAGTTTCAATTTACAACTCTATTTTGAAATTTTTAAATCTTAAACTGTAAATTTTATTTCTATGCGTGGTGAATAAAATGAGGTCCAAAATATCCTTCATATTTCGGATTCGCTGTTGAAATCGAAATCTGTCCAGCGCAAATGTTTGCCAGGGGCCCTTACGCTCGTATATTGGAACGAAATGTATCTTTGGGGTGATATTAAATTGAACTACTTTTTTCTCCAACTGCTTTGACATTTTCTTCTTCTTTTTGTAGCAAAAGCAAAACATCTTGAAGGTGCAAACTCCTACAAATATCCTTGAATTTTTTATATGCTGCTGAATCAGATTTAGAAATCTTAAATAAATGAAAAATTTTGTTCACTTTACATTTATAACTTCTTTGATAGCAGGAGTCAATAAATCTCGCTTTTTATATTTAGCAATGAGTTCATTATAATCTGTTAGTTCAATTAAATTGCAAATATTATCTAAAATTATTTTTGTGTGGACATTCTCTATTATAAAATGGCTTAAAATCGGATTAGACTTTCTTTTATAGCTGCTTATTTTGAAATATTCATTTGATATGTTTGCTTCATTCCTCTTAAATTCACTAATTCCACATCGCTTTTATAATTGTCATCAACTTGCTTAACCATCTCTACTTCACCGTTACTTAAAATTCTTTCAGTTTCAAACTCGCGATATTCATAGCATGATATCTTCAATGAGCGAGTTACGTAATTACTGTCATAGGTACAACGAATGGTTAGCATAGTTTCGTCATCGAATTCAAGTTTAAAGTGTCTATAAAAGATATCTTTGCTTTCAATAATTCCTGCAATATCCATTTCTTTCTTTAAGAGTTCTTGCCTGAAACCTTCGATGGCCTCGTTAATAGAGACAAATTTCTTTTTAGGATTATCATTCGTCATAATCCTTGATGTAGTAATAGGAATTTGCGCATTATTACTCTCTGAGGGAGTAGAATCTGCATCTTCTTTAGGATTGCTAGCGTTACTGTAAGTCATCAATTTAAAAGATAAGCCAATTTGTATAGAATCGTTATTGGGTAGAGTTAGTGCAAAATCTATATTGCTACTACTTTGATCCATTAAGTTTACACTTAACGGGATCGACAAACTGTTGATATGCAAGATGCATAGTGATAATAGCAAAATATTTAATAAACGTCTAGCCATTTTTAATGTTAATATGTTGACTTGAACTCAAGAACTAAATGAATTTTATGATGCTGGTATATTTATAGCATCCCCCTCAATTTTTTTATTTTCCATTTTAATTTTCATAGGATGATTCCAATTCCAATCATCCTCATCACCAAAGGGGCAGTTCCTGGGGAAATGATTTGTAGCTTTATATCTAACTGTGCGATCTTGTGATTCACCAACCAATACAATGTCACCTCCTAAAATCAATATAAGGAGAGATATTTGCTTGATTCTATACCAATTCAATTACCGTAGACTTCCAACTTTACATGCTGCCAGGGCGTAAAATTAAAATCAAAATGAAATGCGGAAGAAATCGGCTCGCCAGATCTCAAGCGTAATATTAGACTCCTGTTTCCATCTTCTGGAGTCATGTAAACTTCTAAAACATCATTAGGATCCACACTTACATTAACAATTCTAAAATTGTTCCACCCTCCTTCGCAGACACAAAATTTACGTCTGCCTTTACGGTTTCAGACCAAAACATCTTTCTAGACTGACGTTTTTTTCGATGAAGGTACAGATATTTATAGCATCCATTCAAAATCTCTTAAGAATTGTGACTTTTAAAAGTACTCCACTGACCCCGCGGTTCAGCAGCTAGATTAGGAAATTATTAGACCGCTGGCGACTTGTTGAAGTATTTTTTGAAGATTCAAATCTCAATCAAGCAAAATTTTTGGACTTTTTTTTAATTTTAGCTAGAGAATTGGAGGAGGTAAAATGAAATAAAAACATATATTTATTAGAACTTTTTTCATTTATTTATAAATTTAAGTAATATCCAGTACTAGGTGCTATTTTTGTGAACATTAAATTAAAATAGTTAACACTGGCTGGTTTCCTAGTAACATAGAAGCCTCCATCGTTAAGTTTCTCGATTGTGCGGTGAGTAATTTTAGCGCTGTATCTCGGCGGCAGAAAAACTTGGTAATTCTCCAGTTCTAACAGGATCTTGGGTCCATACTTAGTTGTTACATTATTACAGCCTGTAATTCTATACTCTACCAGCTCTTCCATATCTTTAACAGCAAGCGTTGGTTTAAAATTTGCAGAGTTCAGTTCCTCGAGCACTTCAAAGTCTTCGATGACTGCTTCGCTGATTATTGGTTGATTCATGTCTTTTTTAACTTTTTATTTTCCAAAGGATTATTTCAATTTAGCTAGGAGCACGAACTTCAACTTTTCACTGCTTGACTTCACATTGAAAACTAAAATTTTAACCAAAACTTCTTGGCCTTTATAGTCGAACTTATTTTTTTATCTCTGAATCCCCCATCCATTCAAAATCTCTTAAGAATTGTGACTTTTAAAAGTACTCCACTGACCCCGCGGTTCAGCAGCTAGATTATGAAATTATTAGACCGCTGGCGACTAGCAGAAATATTCTTAGAAGTGGTTACCATGGACGAGTTCCACGCAAGAAATATTTTCGCACCATTTTTTTTATCTCTGAATCCCCACGCACATTGCACCTTTTTTTTTATCTCTGAATCCCCATGCACATTGCACCTTTTTTCTATCTCTGAATCCCCACGTATATTGCAAATTTTTTTATTTCTGAATCCCTACGCACATTGCACCTTTTTTTTTATCTCTGAATCCCCACGCACATTGCACCTTTTTTTTTATCTCTGAATCCCCATGCACATTGCACCTTTTTTTTTATCTCTGAATCCCCATATTCCTACTACTAACAATAATTACCTATGTGAAGTATCCTCTGAACCGTTTCCATCAAAGTGTTAGTATTAGCTATTAAATCATTGTTCATCCCTCTCCTTTTGTAGTACGTATCATGAAGACATCAAATCCCTTTTGGAAGCACCACTTACACATTGCGTTGTTTTTATTAATCACCAAAAATCCATATTTATACTTCCAAAATTCAGCACACGCATTACGAAATTTTCCAAACGTCATATCTGTACCCACATGATCATAAGATATATGTTTAAAATAGTGATCACCTGCAAATACTTTTTGCAAAGGAACGTTGCGCAGAATATCACAAAGTTGTAGCTGTAAAGTTCTTATTTTTCTCATATATTCAAAGATATAGTTCACTTTTCAACGCCTAAAAAAGCCCGATTATTGACAGCACTTATGAAGTTTACTTAGGTGACGATAACGAATGGAAAATTGGAAATTCAAAGATTGCAATTGAGAAAGATTAGATTAGGTCTATGTAAATTGCTTTTTATGAAACAACCTGTAAAACTTTGTATAGTAAGGATGAGGTGAAAGATTATCAAGATATCTTAGAAGAGAATACAGGGTTATAAATATCGACTTCAACAGATCATTTTTAGTGTTTAGATAACCACCAATATGTTTAAATGTATAGAATGCAACAAATTCTTTAGCCGGAGAGATAGTCTTCTAAGACAAAAGAAGCACGGTCAACACATTTATTGAAAGAGAAAAATCGTGAAGACGAACATAGCAAGTTTATTGTGAAGGAATTGGCAATTTTAACAAATGGAAACCAAATGCAGCACTTTTTTTTCAAACTCCATTTAGATTTAAGGATTTCACAACTGAAAAGACAGAAAGAAGCGATTGCATCATAATTACCATGGATTCAATTGGAACGATGGATATATCCCCTAACATCAATTACGTACTATAGTGACTCCTTTAATAAGAAACAAAGTACTTTATGTGAAAGGCTGTGAAAAGGTTTGCTGGATCAAAAATACATTTGATGAAGGTGTAATAGTATATAATATGGAAGAAGAATTGCAGTGTCCAAATTTATCTTCTCTTAAATTTTTGTATAAAACCCCATGTTGTTTAATTCATAAGGGAATGCTCAAGAAAATGTTTACCTTTTAAGAAATTTTCTAGAAAATAATAGAAGATAGAAATAAGAATTAAATGTCTTATTATTTAATACTAATTAAAGTCTTTCTGTAAATGTTAAAATAGCATTTTATTAATTTAGGCATTTATATTTCCTTCAACATAAATTTATTAATGATTCTCATTTTCACAATTTCTAGTTAATCTAACAATTAGTTTCAAATGTAGCTTTCTTAATATCTTTCTTGCTGTCTACTCGTAAAGAATAGATCTTAGATTTCAATCCTATACATTCTAACGTAATTTTACCAATGACAATTTTAATTTTTAAATCCAGAATCAGATAAGTTATTCGTCAGACTTTCTAAGCTTACTGTGGGAAAAGGGAAAAACTGAAAGTCAACTATATGCAGAAAAATCTGTTGAGGCTTTGAGTAGTGAATTAATGAATTAACTTGTTAACATACGTCCTTTTAACACCCTTCGCTTTTTATAGATTCAAAATTTTGCATAGATAAAAAAAATACGTTTTAGACTTTAAACCTATAAAATCTAACATTATGTTACCATTAAGCTCATCTATCATGCAACCTAATTTCGTTTTATTTTTTAGTGGACGACTAAAAGGATTGTTTGGACTGGATTCTGAAGTATCAAATCTTTCATTTCTCTCATCTGAAATATCACTTTAAAAATTAATAGTTTTAATTGTATAAATAAAGGAATCTGTATCCATATAATTTAACTTAACTCTATCCTCATACTTTCATTTTATATAGCCGTAATGGAATTCATACATTTTAAGTTTCGATATTTCAAGAACTACAAAGTCTAAATAAACTGGTTTGTTATAAGTCACTCTTACTTTGCTTAATTCTACTGCAGCCATATTTATTGTAAATTGCGCAATACTATGAAAATTGGGATTTGCAATTAAAGCACGAAGACCTAAATGTTTACCTCGACTTTCTCATTCCGTAGCTATTTTAATATCTCAACTCTTATTAAAATTTTTCATTGCTTTGCCGTAGACAGCATTATTATCTAATTTGAAAATTTTTTTTTGGAAAGTGTTAACAGCTTTTGATCTATGCAAAGTATTAAGATCAACATATTGTTTTAACCAATTCGATTGTCTAAATCAAAGAGCAATTGTTCTACGCTAGAGGACATAAATCTATATGAATCTAAAAATCGTATTTCTGTAATTTGATTTCTTGCAACATAAATTATCTTCGAGATTAACACATAGCGCTCCTTATTTATTGATATAATATTTATTGCATCTTTAACTACATCTAAGGCTTTAATAAATAAACGACAATCATACTTCCACTTCAATGTGGATGATTCTTAGAAGAGCCCAACCGCTATAAATTTCTTGAAATTTTTCAGATTTTGCAATAATTTGCTTCATCATTCTATCGAGTATGTCTGGAAATTGAAAATTATCGGATGCTATGTTCATCTTCGCCTGAGAAGATTTTATATCTAAAGCTACTTCATTTTCATCTACATTATCAGTTTTAGCATATTTCATAAATTCACAAAATAATTCAATATTGAACTTTATAGCATTATGTTTCTGTAAACTTGCTTTAAAAAGATTTATAACTTGAGGTTTGATTTTGTAGAAAAATTGTTTTGGATCCAAAATTCCTTCATCATCATGTTCCAATAGAAAGCTTTCAATACGATTATTAAAGCCCTGTTTAATGGGCTTTAATTTTCTTTCATTGGTTCAGCTGCATTTCTCTATAAATTTTGAAAAGGTCATTGGGATAGTAGTTTTTCGTTTGTTTGTCCCGGTGAGCTCACAATTTGGGTCTATTGTTACATGAATCATACAAAAATTAAAATCTTAAATGTCATATAAGGTTGTTAGCTGTCAGTTTGGTATAAATTTAAAACATAATTACGATTCAAGAAAAAATATGGTTTCCGTTATTAAGATTATAACGACTGAAAAAAGAAGAAACGAGGTTTAAGGCTATGAAAAGATTTTTATTTTCTTAAGTTCTTGATATGATAAATCTCTCTAAATTACCAAAAGAAGCCATTCCAGCTACCTCGATTTTGTTTGTTCTATCGTCCCAATTCAAAGTTTTTGAGGCTATTTTTATAAAGTGCTGCAACGGCAACAAACCCGGAAGCTGACATTTGCCAAAATTACATGACAAACTCAAAGTAAACTGAACTCGGTGAGATCACAATTTGGGTCTATTTTCTCAAGTTCTTCACATGATAAATCTCTTTAAAGTATCGAAAGAGGAAATTTTAGCTACCTCGATTTTGTTTGTTCTAGTCTAAATTCACAGTTTTGAGGCTATTTTTAGAAAGTGCTACAACGACCGCATTGACCATGTTAATTTCTTCTTCCTATCTTAAGTTCAAGGTTGTTATATGGGTTTGTAAGCTGCTAGTTTGGTATAAATTTAAAGCATAATTACGAATCAATGGTATCCCTTATTAAGATTATTACGAAAGGCTATGAAAAGATATTTATTTTCTTTGCAAGTTCTTCACATGATAAACCTCTCCAAAGTACCGAAAGAAGCCATTCCAGCTACCTTGACTAGACGTTTATTACTTATCAACGGATTTATGCAAAGCGATGCATGTTATTTTTAAACATCAGATTTTTTCCATTAATTACAGAAATTCTTTTGGCTATTCCTCAATGATGTTATTTTAACTAGTAATCAAGGTCAAGATGACGTAATCGGTAGAATGACTTACTTGCTAGTTGCATAAAACACGAAACTATTTAATAATATGACCTCGAATTAATTTCTATATTTAGATCTGGAAAAGAAATTGCATGACAATCTTTTAAAGTTCGAGGTTACTACAGCGAATCGTTTTTTCTTATCACCTCAAAACATTCTGGGCCATTCAACTCTTATCGGCAAAGTTTTTACGCTGACGAATCGAATCCAAATGTTTACTACTACTTATCAGCGGATTTTTTATGTTAAAAGAAATTTAACCAGGTATTTATTAATTTTTTATCAATGAATTTAGACAAAATTGTTGATGCTATTTTTAAGTTCAGGTTCAGATCCAGGTCCAGATCTAAGTCCAGGTGCAAATCAAAGAAGAACAAAATCAATTGTAGCCTCCAAGACCGAAAACCCAAAATCCAAGATGGCCGGCAGGTGCCTTATCTTACTAAACAATCACCGACCTTGACCTTGACCTTCAGAATCTCAGCCATTTCCTTATCCCCAAAGAAGAAGAAGACCAATTGTAGCCTCCACGACCGAATCCCTAAAATCCAAGATGGCCGACAGAGCCAATTTCATGCATTTCAATTCTGCACTTTTTTTGCTCCAGAATCGGCATAGCACATTTTTCACGTGCGCCAGAACCGCCATAGCACATTTTCTGAGTCTGCGCCAGAATCGGAATAGCACATTTTTTCTCGTGCGCCAGAATCGGCTTAGCACTTGAAATGAGCCGTTTGGCCATGCGCCAGAACCGCCATATCTATACTACTTTAATATTTTCTATTAAATTGAGGACATGTTTTATCTGAAGTTCACGTAAATGACCTATTAGTGTGGCTTGGCCACAGAGCTAATAACTTTTAAACTACTTGTTTTACTTGATTGGACTAATTAATATCTCATAACTAAATTATACTTCCTGGACGTAGTCATAATAAGGCTTGAACCTGTTAATATGGACTGAGACAAACCGATTTCCAATTTTTATTGTAGTGTTAACTGAGCTGGCGGTTACCAGATAGAGTCCTACCCAGATTTGGGAGAGCTTATATTTTCTATTTTCGCTCTTGAGTTGAACCCTGTCTCCTATATGGGAGGAATCATGGCAGTCATGTAAGATGGTTTCCTTAGGTTTCCTGAGTTTAGTATCTGAATGGCCTATGGGTCTTATTTCTTCGTGGATGTTTCTTTTTCTTTGTCGCGCAACTTGTGGTCCCGCGTTTCGAGCCTTTTGGGTTCTGTTTGAGCATACTTTGCTTGAGCCCGGGTCACAGCGTTTCATTTTCGGCGAATTTTGTGGGTTGAGCTATTTTTATCTTCTGAGTCCGAATCCACTTTATGGTGGACTTGACCCTTTACTATAAGTTGCAGTTTCAGAGTGTTCTCTCTTAGTTTGTCGAAGACTTTTCGGAGCTCTTGGTTGTAGTCCGCTAGGCTTTTTTCCGCAGATGACCATGTCATCTAGGTACACGAAGCACTCCAGGACTTGGAAGCCTGTTAATACGAAATGTATAAGGCGTTGGAATGTAGCTGGGGCTCCTTTGAGTCCGATCGGCATACGCTTGAATTCTTAGTGCCCGTTGTGATCGGCTAAGACGTGGTGGTAAACATTAAAAAAATCGAGGATGGTAAAGTAACGTGGATGACCTATTTGGTCGAGTTTTTTTGTTTAGCTTGCGGTAATCGACGACGACGCGCCACCATTTCTTGGGGAAAGGTGAGTTCCATGAACTCTTGCTCTATTGGACTACATCATTTTCTCACGGAGATGCTCGTTGATGACGTTGCGTTGAGTCTCTGGTAACCGGTAGATCTTTTGATTGATGGGTGCTTAGTCTTGCACCAAGGGAATATTGATGAGTGATGGTATTGGTATGAGTGAGCTTGTCACCCTTTGGGAAAAAGACTTGCTGTCTTGGTTGCGGTGATCTCGGCTTACAGTAGTGATTTCATGAATTTCTGCCTCTGTACGGTTTTTTTCCTCTAATCTTTGCGTGTTTATGTTGTTGAGTTCTGTGCATTTTTGTTCATACCCTTGGCTCACCGCCGAGTAGCACTTTATTATGACCTTTTATATCTACACGTGCGTGTTTTATTTTATTTTTGATATTTTGAAACTGTGTGTTTCGCCATTGTGTGTTTGGCGTTCGATTGACCTTGTGCTGTTTATATTGTTTATTATATGTAAAATTATTTTGGTGTTTCTGTTCTTCTTTGATTTTGTGGATGGTCGGTTTTCTTTTTTCTTTTATTTATTTGTTTTGTTTTTGTTATTTTGATCGTAGTTTGATCGTATTTGGTTTGGACTTTTTTCGCCGTATTTGTCGCCGCTTTTGTTTTTAGTGTTTGTTTATTTTGCTTGTGTCTTCGCTACTTCGTTTTCGTATTTATTTATTTATTTTGCTTGTGTCTTCGCTACTTCAGCGGCGCCCCAATATGTTGATTGTTTTTGTTTACTGATAATATTTTTGTTTATTTTTCTCATTAAGTATGACCTCTTGCAAGGCTTGTTTGAAGGTAATTTTTGACAACGCTATTATTTGTGATGGTATTTGTGGCAATTCGTTTCACCCCACTTGTCTAAAGCAGAGCATTAAATCGACCCCGTCATGTAGTACGACATGCAAGGAGTGCACCAATATTAAGCCGTGTCACGTGCTTAGATTGATGAAGGGTATCGCTGATAATATTTTTGCGGAGCAAGGACACATTGCCAATGGAATAACTGCCATTAACTCGAGCCTTTTTGGCTTTCAGACTTTATCTGAGGATATTGGCACTTTAAATAAAAAAACCGACGACATCATTAGGGCTCTGGACAAGTCCAACGAAAATTATGACATGCTGCTCAGCAGATTTCACGAGATCTCGCAGAGATTTTCTACCATGTCCAACTCCATCGATGACATGTATGGAATAATTGCAAACTCTGAGCTTTCGTCCATTTCCGGTTCCAGCCCGGTTCTGCCAATTTGCGAAGACATACGCCGTAGTGTTAAAAAATTAAAAATTGACATGGACTCATGTTCATCGACTGTCAGTGGTAACACTGATCTCATTCGCTCCTTTTCGTCGGACGTGAAGGTTCTTCTGGCTAAGGCTGGTGCGTCTGCTGTTTTGGGTGGGAGCGAGTCGCTTTCGGAGACTGTTGGTGAGGTGGATGAGTCCCATGTTGCTGTGACTCCTCTGGTGGTTGGCTGCATCTCTTCTGGAGTTTCAGTGCCGGCCGTTGGCTCCCGCTCTTCTAGACGGGGTCCCGAACAGAATACCTCAGAGTCGACTTCTGCCTCTAACTTGGATAGTCCTGATCCGATTGTGGGCAACAACATTAGCACTTTACGGCCAGCTAGGATCCCCAAGTATATCTTCATATCTAGGATCCATCCTGAGACTACTGAGGACGAGGTCATCGCCCATATTATTTCTCGTACTTGCGCTGCACCGGGCACTGTTGCATGTAGACAGATTGGTTCCTCACACAATCGCTCTGGCTGTTCTTTTACTTCGTCGTTCAGAGTGCTGGTTCCGGAGGATTTATTCGATGAAGTTCTTTCCCCTGAGATTTGGCCTCGCAATTCCATAGTGCGTGAATTTGTCCCAAGAAATCGACTTAGCTTGGCCAATGAGTCCTCAAAAAACGGATTGCGGAATTGTCGATCTACTACGCAAACGTAACTGGTCTTCGTTCAAAAACGGCTAGGCTCTTTAATGGCTCCAGCGATCTTTGTTACGGCGTGATTTGTTTGACTGAAACGTGGCTATTTCAGGGAATTCTGGATGCGGAGCTGTTTAGCTCTGAGTATATTGTTTTTCGCCGTGATCGTCATGCTGATTTGCTTGATGCGCCCGTGGGAGGCGGTGTTCTCTGCGCTGTGCGTCGCGATGTTCCATGCAGACTGGTTGATATCTCGAATTCCGATGATTTGGAGATTTTATGTATCGCTATCGGACTGCCTGGCAAAGCTGTGTTCATTTCGATCGCTTATATTCCTCCAGGTTCCCCGTCTTGTGTTTATGAAAGGTTTGCCTCCTGCCTGGATGACCTCTCACACGCCTTGATGCCTTCTGATGAATTGTTGTTTTTGGGTGACTTTAACCCGCCAGATGTTGGCTGGGAGCTCTCACACTCGGATGATGGCTTGGTTCCTTCTTTTCGGTCTGCTAATCAATTTGCTTTTTCTTTTATAGATAGCCTTGCTTCTTCCGGCTTAACACAGACTTGCGGTATTTCTAATGATCATGGAAGGTTCCTCGACCTAGTTTTTTCTACTGATCCTGCTAGCACACTGGTGAGACGATGCTTGGTGCCCATTGTTCCGGAGTCGGGTCAGCACCCTGCGCTTCATGTTGCTCTTTTCATTGATCCAGTTATGATGGCTTCTTGTGTACCAGATGATGCTTGTTATAACTTCAGTAAGGCTGACTTCTCCGTGATAAACAATTGGCTCTCAGCTTGTGATTGGAGTAGCGTCCTCGATGAACGTGACATTAATGTGGCCGTAAGATCTTTTTATAATTTGCTGTCTATCTGTTTTACTTATTGTGTCCCTATTTCTAAATCTAATAACTTGCGTTCTAGTCTGCCTTGGTTTGATAGTTCCTTGAAACATTTAAGGAATATTAAATGTAAGGCCTGGAAGAGGTTTTGTTCCTCCAGGAGCGACGATGACTATTTAACTTATTCCAATTTACGCAGTCAATTTATATCTGACTTAGTGTCTTCTTATAATAATTATATGAATAGAATGAAAGCGTCCCTACGAGTCGATCCTAAGCGTTTTTGGAGGTTCGTGAACATGAAGCGCAATTCTGATGGCTATCCATCTTCTTTATCTTTCGGAGGCAGCGAAAGCAATGAGCCCTTGACGATAGCAAACCTGTTTGCCGATTTTTTTAAAACTGCGTTTTTGGATGATATCTGTGATATTAGCATTAAGGATTTTACCCATTTGACGAGGTTTACACCGACTTCTCTTGAACCCAAAGACCTTTTACTTGACGAAGTTACGATTTTGAAGAATATCTCTACCTTGACTGATAGTTTTTCAATTGGTCCTGACGGTATCCCTGCCTCACTCGTTAAAAGATGTGGTTCCGTTCTTTCTCCTATTTTGTGTTATTTATTTAATCTCTCAACTCGTTGCGGTGTTTTTCCGAAGGCTTCGAAAACCTCATTAATTATTCCCCTTCACAAAAAAGGTGATAAATGTGAAATCTCGAACTATAGACCAATTGCTAATCTTTGTTGTATATCCAAGATTTTTGAGGCACTTATTTGCGATGTTCTTTACTTCCACTGCAAGCCGTTTTTGCAGCCGTTTCAACATGGCTTCATTAGAGGTAAGTCAACTACCACCAATTTATTGGAATTTTCTAACTTCTGCATTTCTGCAATTGAAGGTGGTAAGCAAGTTGACTGTATTTTTACTGTTTTCAGCAAGGCTTTCGATAGAATAAATCATAGAATTCTTATTCTTAAAATCTCTCTCCTTGGGTTTCCGCGAGTTTTTGTAAATTGGATTCATTCGTACTTGTCTGAACGCACTCAGAGGGTTTCTTTTCGTGGAGCTCTATCTGATGCAATTTTCAACACTTCCGGTGTAAGGCAGGGCTCCCACCTTGGCCCATTGTTATTTATAATCTATATCAATGATATATCTGCGATACTGTCTAACTCAAATATTCTTTGTTATGCCGATGACGCTAAGATATTTCGCACTGTGTCTGACAATGCCGATTGCCTACTCTTCCGACTTGGACGCCTTTCAGAATTGGTGTTCCATAAACGACCTTCCCCTAAATATAAGCAAGTGTACATCCATGTCTTTCTCACGAAAAAGGTCTCCAATTCACTATAACTTTACCATAGAGGGTTGTCCTTTAACAAGAGTTATTAAGACAAAAGACCTGGGTGTTTGGCTCAATTCTCAATTTTCTTTCCAGGATCATTTTGATGCCATAGTCAACAAGGCTAATATGACTCTTGGTTTCGTGAAGAGGTGGTCAAGGGAATTTGATGACCCTTACATTACAAAGCTCTTATATTGCACTTTTGTCCGGCCTATTCTAGAATATGCCTCTCCAGTCTGGTCACCGCTCTATGTGTCACATATCAATCGAATTGAAGCTGTTCAATGGAGGTTCGTTAGGTTTGCCCTTCGAGGCCTTCCTTGGAACAACTCCCTTATGTTACCTCCTTATGATGATAGACTTCAGCTTCTGCACTTGGACACACTTGAAAAGAGGCACCGTAACGCCGGGATCCTTTTTGCTTTCGACTGCATTCGTGGGTCCATTGATTATTCTGTTCTCTTGGGTAGCTTTGGCATATCGGTTCCAGCTCGCTCCCTGAGGAATCATGACTTTCTTCGGTTACCTTTTCACCGCACTAATTATGGATTAAATGAACCTATAACGTCGTTGTCGCGATTTTTTAATTCCGCTTTTAATTGCATTGATTTTCATCTATCGCGTAATCATGTGAGGAGTCAGCTTTGTTGAGGTTACTTTTTGGTTTTTGTTATGCTTTTTATTTTTTATTTGCTTTTTATTCATTTTGGCACTTTTGTTTTCTGAATTTATATTTTGCGAATTCTCTTCTTGCTCTTTGTTTTTTATATGATTTGTTTATTGTTTTTATTTAGTTTTTATTAAGTTTTTTTTTGTAGTAGTCAGCTCATTGATGAAATATTGTAAATGAATAAATAAATAAATAAGATATCATCGTACTCAAAACAAATGTTGGTTATGGCAGATATTTCTTTCGAGCTTAGGGTGTCGTCCAGATTGAGTTCTTGTACTAACCTGGCGAGACCCAAGTTCTCTCTGGGTTCTTCCGGATCGTCATTGTCTGGGAATAACTATTTAACAGGGTGTAGGGTGGCCATGTTATCGGCGCTAGTAACTCTGTTTAATTTGTTTTTCTTAGTGTTACTTCTCGTAGAACAATTATTTTTAAAAGGTGAAGTTTGGTTGGCCGTGAAACCGACTGGTTTAGGCATTGGTCGGAAATCGCAAGCGTTTGACGTCAGTAATTTTACTGTTATACCTTTTGACGATAGAGCTTGCCGATCTGGCCTGCCTTTTTGTGCCACATATTTGGTGTGCTCGCAGGTCGTTTTCGTTAGGGATCTGCAAGCGTCTCTAGTCAGGATTTTATGCCGTCTTACTCTGTCTGTTTGTGTTTTTCTTCTTGCCGTGCTCAAAAGCGCCAGACGGGGGTTTTCGTGAGGAACTTGCATGTATTTCTAGTTGGGCTGTTATGCTATCTCATGTGGTTGGACTTTTCCTTACCTGTATTAGGAGTGAAAGCTACTAAGTCTCTGTGACCGTTTAGGAGGGTTCGCCAGCGACATGTGTCTATTTTGGTCAATGGGTGTCGAAATTTTTGTATGGCTGCGTGTAATCCGTTGGCGATTGGGACGACGGTGTAGTCATTAGTAGAGACAAGGTTTACGTCTAGGCTTGTCAAGACAACTTTAAAACTGTTAGAGATGTTGTGATTTAAAGATCACAATAAAATACTTACCACAATCACAGACCACAACTACTTAAAATACTTACTCGAAAATTGCTTAAATTTTTAAATACGTACTCTCATCAAATAACAATATTAAATCTGATAATTTCATATACAAAAATTGCAGACATTATGTTTATTCGCAGATTTCAGTCGACCCAAACTGAAATAAAAAGGCACATGTCTTGCCTTTTTCTTATTATTTTTATGTTCCCTAATTACTCGTTATCGGCTCGTCGCATTCACAGAAAACGAGTGAGAGGTATATTTTTGCTGACGCAAGAGTATCATTTGCATTTCGATAGAACTAATTACCTACACTAAAAAAGCGGAGTTCGAGAATAGTTTCTTCACGAAGCACACGTTGCTCTGCTGACCGTCTTGTATTGGAATAAAGTACAAACGTTTTAAATTCTGAAGTTTATTAAAAGTAAAGTTAAAAGACAGTAAATTGTGAAATTTAGTATATGTAATTAAAACAAAGTAAATTCTGAAGTTTATTAAAAGTAAATAAGTGAAAGCAGTGAATAAAACAAGACTTTGTTAAAACATGGAATCTTTTCTTAAAAATCCCGAATGTCCCCCTCGGTCGCTCTTCTCCTAGGAAAGCACGGCGACCCTGGGTTCCCTTAAAATTTGTTATTGTTTTGAAAAAAAACAACATAAAACTAAAAAAAACTGAATTATTGTGACACAAAATTGAATTTAAAAAATAGTTTTTAGTAACAATAATAATATATTTTCTGGTAAAAATCAAAAGAAAAATACTCTAAATTAACTTATCGTCTAAGGGGTTTACTAACCTTTCCTAAGCTAAAACCAAAGTTAGACAGTGCAAAAAGAACACACTCAAAAATTTGTTTGAATAAAAGTTAAAGGTCGGTGGACGGACGGTCTCGACTCATCACTGTGGGATCCAAAAAGAGACGGTCAGTCTCTTACAGCTAATACGTAACAGCGACTCAGGACAATAATTAGGAAAACCGCTCCCCACAGGAAGAAAGCTCGATCTTAAAAGCATCAAGTTCTAGGTTCTAAAGTAAAGTCCTTTGGGACTGTATTTTGAAATTGTTTTGTGAGTAAGTAGTCTAGATTTTGTTTTTAAGCTATAATTTTGTTCGTTTGAAAAGTTTAATATAATTGAAATTGTTTAGTAAATTAATAGATTAAATTTTTGTACACAATGCTTTGGTTCATTGGAAAAGTGTTAAGAAATAAAAAAACAATAATAAACAAAAACACAAAGGAGCTTAAAGTATTTAATTTTTTGTTACTAGGACGTCAAATTAAGAACTCATGTGAAATTGCAGTACCAGTTTAAAAAATTAAATTTTTGTACCAAACGTTCAATATATAAAGTGATTTGAATTTTTGTATGTGAACAAATAGCCCCTCGTGTAAGAGGAGCCATATGTTAAGTTTTAGTAGTCTATCTTATTTTCATAGGACGAATTTTTACTTGACTTTTAGTTATATCCGAAATGTTTCTCGGTTTCTCGTACTTTTGCTGTTGCTTCTGTTGATATTTTGTTGAGAGGAAGGAAAAGTCAAATAGTTATCTTTGCTCCCTTTTGTTTGTGAACTTCCGCTATTCCGAGAAGCAAAATACTCGTTTGCCATAAGCCTCGCGAAAGAGCTGCACCTCCCTTCTGACGGCGAAATGACTAAAAATACATCAGTCGGCTTTTCTGACATACTTTTCTTTTTGCCCAACTTCAGCGGAAACCTGAAGAGTTGGACAAGTTTATTGCCTGTGGGCGAATACTCTATTTCTCTGCTAAAGCCGAAGCAGAGAAAACATTTTTCTTTGAAGTAGTGAAAACAAAACTCTAAGGACAAGCCTTTGATTTAACACAATATGAAGCATACGATACCTGGACTCCGTAGTTAGCCCTGAAGACTAAGTTTAAATAAGGGAAATATAGGGCCACTGCCCAAAACAAGCTAATAAAAGGACGGGCTGCGAAATCCAAATCTCTAACTACTCGTGAAGGAACGACGGCACGAAAGTGATTTGCAAAAGGCCATTTTATATGCGGTTAGTAGTATAAATATGTATGTTCTGGACCAAATGTGCAATGTGCACCTTAAAATTGGTTAAATTGTGAGGGAAATCAAGGTCTGACGTCACATTTTTGCACATTTTTCATGCGCCGGAAACCTCATAACAATTTTTGGATGTGCAGTTTCGGTCTTGTAGGCTACAATTGAGAGATAAGGAAAAGAGATAAGGATTTTCGGTCTTATAGGCTACAATTGATAGATAAGGAAGAGAGATAAGGATTGTCGGCCATCTTGGATTTTGGGTTTTCGGTGTTATAGGCTACAATTGAGAGATAAGGATGTCGGCCATCTTGGATTTAGGGTTTTCGGTGTTATAGGCTACAATTGAGAGATAAGGATGTCGGCCATCTTGGATCTTGGGTTTTCGGTCTTATAGGCTACAATTGAGAGATAAGGAAGAGAGATAAGGAAGAGAGATAAGGATTGTCGGCCATCTTGGATTTTGGGTTTTCGGTGTTATAGGCTACAACTGAGAGATAAGGATGTCGGATTTTGGGTTTTCGGTGTTATAGGCTACAATTGAGAGATAAGGATGTCGGCCATCTTGGATTTTGGGTTTTCGGTCTTGTAGGCTACAATTGAGAGATAAGGAAAAGAGATAAGGATTGTCGGCCATCTTGGATTTTCGGTATTCGGTCTTGGAGGCTACAATTGGTCTTCTTCTTCTTTGGTTTGCATCTGGACTTAGATCTAAACCTTGGATCTGAACCTAGATTGTTTAGCAAGATAAGGTACCTGTCGGTCATCTTGGATATTGGGTATTCAGTCTTGGAGGCTACAATTGATGTTGAAGATAAGAGTTTGTTGTTTTGAGTTTTTAATTACGAAGTACAGCTTTATCAGCTAAATGAAATAACATGATGCGAATTTAATTGGAAAACAGAATATTGCGTAATAAAAGATTTCACCACTTTGAGTAAATAGATGAAGATTATTTTTTATTTCTTTTGCAAATTCTTATTTCTATGATATCATTTGTTTTCAAGCAAGTTTTAACATGTTTTTCTGGTCGAGCTGTGATTGATAAGCGAGCTGGTGACTGCGTTGAAATTAATAATTTGGCGGCAATGTTAAGGTCGTTGGGTGATAAGGTTTTGTAGATGAACCTGACCTCGTGCTGAAAATAAGAGTTTGTTGTTTTGAGTTTTTAATTACGCAGTACAGATTTATCAGCTAAATGAAATAACATGATGCGACTTTAATTGGAAGCAGAATATTGTATCCTCGAACTTTAAAAGATTATCATGCAATTTCTTTTCCAGATCTAAATAAAGACATTAATTCGAGCTCATATTTTGAAATAATTTCGTGTTTATGAAACTAGCAAGTAAGTCATTCTACCGATTACGTCATCTGGAGCTTGATTACTAGCTAAAATAACACCATTGAGGAATAGCCAAAAGAATTTCTGTAATTAATGGAAAAAAATCTGATGTTTAAAAATAACATGCATCGCTTTGCATAAATCCGTTAATAAGTAATAAACGTCTAGGCAAGGTAGCTAGAATGGCTTCTTTCGATACTTTGGAGAGGTTTATCATGTGAAGAACTTGCAAAGAAAATAAATATATTTTCATAGACTTAAACTCCGTTTCTTTATGATTCAGCCGTGTTAATCTTAATAAGGGAAACCATTGATTCGTAATTATGCTTCAAATTTATACCAAACTAACAGCTAACAAACCCATATTACAACCTTGAACTTCAGATAGAAAGAAAAATTACCATGATCATTGCGATCGTTGTAGCACTTTCTAAAAATAGTTTCAAAACTATGAATTTAGACTAGGACAAACAAAATCGAGGTAGCTGAAATGTTCTCTTTCGATACTTTAAAGAGATTTATCATGTGAAGAACTTAAGAAAATAAATTTTTTATATGCGTCATGTAACAATAGACCCAAATTGTGATCTCACCGAGTTCAGTTTACTTTGAGTTTGTCATATAATTTTGGCAAATGTCAGCTTCCGGGTTTGTTGCCGTTGCAGCACTTTCTAAAAATAACCTCAAAAACTTTGAATTGGGACGATAGAACAAACAAAACCGAGGTAGCTGGAATGGCTTCTTTTGGTAATTTAGAGAGATTTATCATGTCAAGAACTTAAGAAAATAAAAAAATCTTTTCATAACCATAAACTTCGTTTCTTCTTTTTTCAGCCGTAATAATCTTAATAAGGGAAACCATTTTTTTCTTGAATCATAATTATGTTTTAAATTTATACCAAACTGACAGCTAACAAACCCATATGACATTTAAAATTTTAATTTTTGTATGCGTCATGTAACAATAGACCCAAATTGTGAGCTCACCGGGATAAACGAACGAAAAACTACTATCCCAATGATCTTTTCAAAATTTGTAGAGAAATACAGCTGAACCAATGAAAGAAATTTAAAGCGCATTAAACAGGGCTTTAATAATCGTATTGAAAGCTTTCTATTGGAAAATGATGATGAAGGAATATTGGATCCAAAACAATTTTTCTACAAAATCAAACCTCAAGTTATAAATCTTCTTGAAGCAAGTTTACAGAAACACAATGCTATAAAGTTCAATATTGAATTATTTTGCAAATTTATGAAATATGCTAAAACTGATGATGTAGATGAAAACGAAGTAGCTTTAGATATAAAATCTTCTCAGGCAAAGATGAACATAGCATCCGATAATTTTCAATTTCTAGACATACTCGATAGAATGATGAAACAAATTATTGCAAAATCTGAAGAATTTCAAGAAATTTATAGCGGTTGGGCTCTTCTAAGAATCATCCACATTGAAGTGGAAGTATGATTGTCGTTTATTTATTAAAGCCTTAGATATAGTTAAAGATGCAATAAATATTATACCATTAAATAAGGAGCGATATGTGTCAATCGCGAAAAGAATTTATGTTGCAAGAAATCAAAGTATAGAAATTATATATTTTTAGATTCATATAGAGTTATGCCCTCTAGCATAGAAAAATTAGCGAATAATTTATTTGATGAAAACTTAATATTAACCTGATCCTTTTATAAAAATCACGATTTATTTAATTTAATGTTGGGAAAAGGGGTTTTCCCTATGAATATCTTAATTGCTTTGAATAATTTAGTGAAAATTCATTGTCTATGCAAAAGTATTTTGATAATTAATTTACAGATACGAAGTGTTCTGATAATGATTATGCGCATACAACAAACGTTTGTAAAGCATTCGAATGCAAAATATTTGTAGACTATTAATATTGTCGTTATTATATAGCACCAGGATTATTTTGGGATGCTATGCTTAAGTGTACAAAGATTCAATTTCAATAATTATTAACTGACGTTAATGTGGATAACTTTATATGTTCTCGCAGGCATTCTACTGCTAATAATAAGTGTATGGAAAATGTTACCCTATCACAAAGCTCAACATATTTAATTTACCTCGATACCAATAATTTATATGGGTGTGACATGTCTGAATTCTTACCATATGAAGAATTTCAATAGGATAGAAAATACGGATATCGATATAATGAGCATTCCTCAAAGTTCAGAAATTATATATATATATATATATATTTGAAGTAGATTTAACTTATCTAGAATCACTTCATGACATACACAATGATCTACCATTTTGCGCAAATAATATAAAAATCCCCTGAATTAGGCTCAAGGAAATTGATATGTGACTTAGAAGATACATTTCATTATATAATCCATTATAGAAATCTCCAAAAAGTAGTTTAAAGTATGAATTGAAGTTTTCATGCATTCATAGAGCTCTTTGATTCAGACAATGGAAGTGATTAAAACAATATATTGATCTTAGTACTTTGCATAGATCAAAAGCTGTTAACACTTTCCGATCTTAAGGTTCAGAAATTTAATATATATATTTGAAGTAGATTTAACTTATCTAGAATCACTTCATGACATACACAATGATCTATCATTTTACGTAAATAATATAAAAATCCCCTGAATTAGGCTCAAGGAAATTGATATGTGACTTAGAAGATACATTTCATTATACAATCCATTATAGAAATCTCCAAAAAGTAGTTTAAAGTATGAATTGAAGTTTTAATGCATTCATAGAGCTCTTTTATTCAGACAATGGAATTGATTAAAACAATATATTGATCTTAGTACTTTTCATAGATCAAAAGCTGTTAAAACTTTCCGATCTTAAGCTCTTATGATGGAATTTGTATTTATCACGATGAATGACACTAATTTTGTGTTCTTAAGTATATTCAAATGTTCAACAGATGCTTACTATTGTCAAGACTTATTCTAATATCACCATTAAATCTTTTGGTTGGAGCAAAGTTCGGTTTACTAAAATTATCACAGTTTAAAAAATTATTAACTTTATTTTTGATTTGTCTTTTACTTTATTTGCATTAGCAAGTATAAACATGTATTTAAAAAAGGGTATACCCCAAACAAAATGTGATTACAAAATACTAAATTTCTTCGAAATAAAAACACTCACTTAATCAACTTCACTTCACTTAATCAATTTTTATTTAAAATCGGCAGAGTTCCATTAACTCTTCCTGACATATCATTATTTTATATAATTAATTTACATATTTCTAAATCCTGGTATTTCGTCCATTTTGTTTTCGATAAATTTGAAATTGCAATCTTCATCCATCTCATACACAGTGTTGTTGATCTCCACTGTTTGAATCTCTGACTGCGGTTCCACTGATTGATGATTTTCGAAAATGAATTTTACAAAGCATATTGTCAATACAAGAACATCTTTTTGTCTCTGAAATTCCTCCATTTTCTGAATTATAGGCTGTGTTACTTTATTTAGATATTCCTGTTTAATATCACCATCCTTAAGAGTTGTATTAAGTTCGATGTTTTCAAATTTGTATTCATTACATCGATTGATGTATTTGAATCGTGTTATAACCCGAACAGGTTCATATGCACCATTTTTTAGATATTTTTGAATGTGTTCTTGAAATTTGTTTAAGTAATGTTCTTCCAGTAAATACTTCAGCGCATTTATTCCGAAAGCCAGTTGATTATGCACCGCTAATATCATGTCATCCCATACTGGGGTGAATTGTATCTTAAAAGTATATTGCTCGCGAGGAGTCTTTACGATAGATTTTCCTTCCATTTTATTTCTGTACTAACATTTTTTTGTTTATCTTTTTCTGATGGCATTTCACACCCTCTCCAATGATCTCATATAACTGTAAATTCTTGAAAATGGATCCTGGGATTGATACATATAATGACAGTGAAATTTTAACATGTCAACCTAAGCATAAATACTTCAAAGTACTTCAGGTAAACTTGGAGATTATTCTGGAATTTCCGATAGCTAGCTCTAATAATGAGGATGATGATGAAGAATTCGCTACACTCACACATTCATTTACATTAACATGGACATGTTCCCTTCAATTTCGAAATAAGAAAACTGGAGCTTAAGATTGATAAATCCTTTGGGGTTTTCTGTGATGGTAACAAATAGGAAATTGGTAACGCCGTTCTTCAAATTGATGGAGACACTATCATATCAAGAAAAAAAAGATATAACATTACTTCAGGTTTTCTCGAATTGCTTTTCATTAAAATCTTCTCCTCCATTAAAAACTATACTCATTAGATGATATGAACAGCTGTAGAATCGTTATGAATGATACCAATGCTTATAAACTCGATTATAAGGGATTAATTTTGTTCGGAAATTCACACTTAAAATCTATAAGTGACAGATGTAAACATAAAACTTGCCTATGGTAATTAATCCATTCTGCGCATAAATCCTATGCTATTCATTTGATTCAATTTATAATGCCCCCCATGCATACGTTTCAATTCTATCCTTTACCAGGTTTACAAACAGCTCTTATCATGTCTATGAACAGCTTTATCATGGTGTTGGCGTTGGTGTTGATGTTGGCGTTGGTGTTGATGTTGGCGTTGGTGTTGGTGTTGGCGTTGTTGTTGGCGTTGGCGGGAGTAATAAGTTATAAATATCGAGTTCAACAGGTCATTTTTAGTGTTTGGATAACCACCAATATGTTTAAATGCATAGAATGCAACAAATTCTTTAGCCGGAAAGATAGCCTTCTAAGACATAAGAGACCGTCAACACATTTATTGAAAGATAAAAATCGTGAAGAAGAGAAGAAGGTAGTAGACCTGATATAGCTGTTCATAGACCTGTTAAAGCTGATAGTAGACCTGATATAGCTGTTCAGAGACCTGGTAAAGCTGATAGTAGACCTGATATAACTGTTTATAGACCTGCTAAAGCTCGTAGTAGACCTGATATAGCTGTTCATAGACCTGCTAAAGCTGATAATAGACCTGTTAAAGCTGGTAGTAGACCTGATATATCTATTCATAGAGCTGATAAAAGCTCTTCATAGAACTGTTCGGATTGTTTTATAGAGCTGGTAAAGCTGTTCACGGAGCTGAACAAAAAAACTACTATCCCAAGGACCTTTGACCAGAATTTGTAGAGAAATGCAGCTGAACCAATTGAAAGAAATTTAAAGCGTATTAGAAATTTAAATCGTATTGAACAAATGAGCTGTTGAAATCGATATTTATAACCTACCAATTGAAAGAAATTTAAAGCACTAGAAATTGTGAAAATTAGAATCATTAATAAATTTATGAAGAAGGAAAAATAAATAACTAAATTAATAAAATGCTATTTTAACATTAACAGAAAGACTTTTATTAGTATAAAATAGACGTTTAATTCTTATTTATAACTATTGCTTTTCTAAGAAATTTCTTAAAAGGTAAACATTTTCCTTATGAATTAAACAGCATCGCGCTTTAAACAAAAATTTGAGAGAGGATAAATTTGGACACTGCAATTCTTCTCCATATTATATACTATTACACCTTCATCAAATGTATTTTTGATCCAACAAGCTTTTTCACAGCCTTCCACATAAAGTATTTTGTTTCTTATTAAAGGAACCACTAGTACGAATATTCATGATAGGGCACATATCCAGTAATCAATATTATTCTTGGGTATATACATCAAACCTTCCCATTCATGAGAATCAGGTACTTTAAAAAGTTCCTTTATTTGACCATCCGCTCTTACCGTCATGAGAAATCAGTTAACTTATAATTTATGCATACTTTGAAGTACCTTTTATTTAACCATCAGTTCTGTATTATCTTTTAAGTCATATTTGCTGTACAAAGATTTACAGGTTGTTTCATAAAAAGCAATTCACATAGACCTAGCGTTATATTATAAAATTTATCAATAATCTTTCTCAATTTCAATCTTTGAATTTCCAATTTTGTTGTCAATTGTAGGGCTTTTTAGGCGTTGAAAAGTGAACTATATTCGACTACTCTGACATGTAAAAAGCAAACAAAAATGATGTAGCGACTTTGAATATATGAGAAAAATAAAAATTAAGTGAAGCGTATCTTTGGAAAAAGTATTTGCATGTGATCACGATCTTAAATATATCTAATGATCATGTGGGTGCAGATATGACGTTTGAAAAATTTCGAAGTGCTACGGAAAGGGACTTAATATCTTCATAATACTGTAAAAGGAAAGGGATGAACAATGATTTAATAGCTAATACCAACACTTTGGTGGAACCGCTTATCTCTATTCATTTTTCACATTTTTTCTCATCTATAAAACTTATTTGTTGATTACCCATGAAACTCTCATAAAACTTATTTTTTGATCATGCCATAAAACTTCCTTCAAATTTAATTAAATGATCCCTCGTTTATCTCTATATAATTTCGGTAGCAGCTAACTATCGATAAGCATTTTTCATATTTTCAAATCATATGTAAAGAATTTAAATTTAGAATTCTATAAAGATAAGCGGGGGTTATTTAATTAAATTTGAAGGAAGCTTTGCGGTAATAAAAATAAGTTTAATGAGAGTTTCATGGTTAATCAACAAATAAGTTTTATAGGCGAGCAAAAAAATGTGAAAAATGAATAGAGATAAGCGGATACTATTTAAGCAATGAATCACTTAAGAGT
The DNA here is from genome assembly GCA_964036015.1 of Leptarthrus brevirostris. Lineage (NCBI taxonomy): Eukaryota > Metazoa > Arthropoda > Insecta > Diptera > Asilidae > Leptarthrus > Leptarthrus brevirostris. The sequence continues at coordinate 101,671,281 of OZ038371.1, read as the reverse complement.
TTTAACATTCACCAAAATGGAGAGAATTATAGAAGAAGTTCTTAAGGTGTTGGATATCCCAGAGGATTACGAGGATCCTCATGAGCGGCTGCAGGAGCTGGTAAATTCTCCGCTAACCCCGATAAACCTGGTTTATAGGTTAGGATGGGAGTCTGAGTGGTGCGAGGTGGCCACTCCATATTCGGAGAATTTGACGGGGTTGCGGACGGTTAGTTTTTAAAATTATTTTACATGCTATTTTTATTATTTTCTTCTTTATAGATTAACCACTCAGTTAGCGGAAGGAGGTGTATTATATAAGTTTTCAGCGTCGTTAATTTCGATATTTCAAAAACTATAAACCCTAAATAAACTGGTTTGTTATACGTCACTTTTATTTTGTTTAATTCTACTGCAGCCATATTTATTGTAAATTGCGCAGTACTATGAAAATTGGGCTTTGCAATTAAAACACGAAGACCTAAATGGTTACCTCAACTTTCCCATTCTATAGCTATCTTAATATCCCTTCTCCATGTTAAAACATGCTTGGAAATAAAAAAAAATATTGAATTTATATTATTGAGAACACGTTAAAAGATATTTGGAAAATTTCTCAATCCTAATCTACAATATCACAATTATCTATCCAAACAAAATCTGCATATGGAAGTGACTCCGAAATAACTCATCTATATAAATTATTAACATCAATCTAAACCAAATATTTTAAACCTTTTAAAAAAATCAAAATCTCTCATTAGATAGAGAATATCGTAAGGAACATTGTGTTAAACCTCCCCGAATACCGCTTTTCATGAAATTATATAATACATTTCTATAATTCTAATTTAATTTGGATGTGTTTTAACATAGCTTCCCATGACAATCTTGGTGTTGGGTAATAATGATTCGGGTTAAACTCATAGATATTTATGTATACTATTCTAAAATTCTCAAAAATGTCTGCTAGCAATTAAGCATCACACTTTAAATATAATTGTAAATTTTCTCAGATATTTCTAGAATTAAATTTGTTCCATACATTGCTGATATTCTTCTTCTTATTGCTAAGTTTAATAAAAATCCTGAGGGGGAACACAGGCTTCATTTTAAATTTATCAAAAGAATTTAAGTAATCATATAAAAACCCCCTTTCCCCTTATTAAATTAAAATACTCATCATCTTTAAATTCATTATGGATTATTCTAAAGTCTTCATCATTCAGATTTTTTTTTTTTTAGGGTATCTAAACTCGCAGCGAATGGAATCTAAACATTGTAATTCAATCGTTTTATTCTCAGATGAAAAAAATTGCCTTTGACATTGATATATAACACTTTATTTAAGGGAATAACGTTAATGGAATCTTCAATTTAATTTAATTTTAAGCAGTTCAAGTTTTAAAATTTTCCAGTGGGGGGTAAAATACTTGCTATAAAAGCTAAGGCAAATATTTAGATAGACCAGATTCAGGAAAGGAAGGAAGATCAGGTATGTTGCAGAGTAATTAATATATGCGTAAACAAAAAAAATTTTATTACAGAAATAAAATGGAAGGAAAATCTGTCGTAAAGACTCCTCGCGAGCAATAAACTTTTAAGATACAATTCATCCCAGTATCGCTAGCTTTCGGAATAAATGCGCTGAAGTATTTACTGGAAGAACATTACTTAAACAAATTTCAAGAACACATTCAAAAATATCTAAAAAATGGTGCATATGAACCTGTTCGGGTTATAACACGATTCAAATACATCAATCGATGTAATGAATACAAATTTGAAAACATCGAACTTAATACAAATCTTAAGGATGGTGATATTAAACAGGAATATCTAAATAAAGTAACACAGCCTATAATTCAGAAAATGGAGGATTTTCAGAGACAAAAAGATGTTCTTGTATTGACAATATGCTTTGTAAAATTCATTTTCGAAAATCATCAATCAGTGGAACCGCAGTCAGAGATTCAAACAGTGGAGATCAACAACACTGTGTATGAGATGGATGAAGATTGCAATTTCAAATTTATCGAAAACAAAATGGACGAAATACCAGGATTTAGAAATATGTAAATTAATTATATAAAATAATGATATGTCAGGAAGAGTTAATGGAACTCTGCCGATTTTAAATAAAAATTGATTAAGTGAATTACGAGTGTTTTTATTTCGAAGAAATTTAGTATTTTGTAATCACATTTTGTTTGGGGTATACCCTTTTTTAAATACATGTTTATACTTGCTAATGCAAACAAAGTAAAAGACAAACCAAAAATAAAGTTAATAATTTTTTAAACTGTGATAATTTTAGTAAACCGAACTTTGCTCCAACCAAAAGATTTAATGGTGATATTAGAATAAGTCTTGACAATAGTAAGCATCTGTTGAACATTTGAATATACTTAAGAACACAAAATTAGTGTCATTCATCGTGATAAATACAAATTCCATCATAAGAGCTTAAGATCGGAAAGTTTTAACTGCTTTTGATCTATGAAAAGTACTAAGATCAATATATTGTTTTAATCAATTCCATTGTCTGAATAAAAGAGCTCTATGAATGCATTAAAACTTCAATTCATACTTTAAACTACTTTTTGGAGATTTCTATAATGGATTGTATAATGAAATGTATCTTCTAAGTCACATATCAATTTCCTTGAGCCTAATTCAGGGGATTTTTATATTATTTACGTAAAATGATAGATCATTGTGTATGTCATGAAGTGATTCTAGATAAGTTAAATCTACTTCAAATATATATATTAAATTTCTGAACCTTAAGATCGGAAAGTGTTAACAGCTTTTGATCTATGCAAAGTACTAAGATCAATATATTGTTTTAATCACTTCCATTGTCTGCATCAAAGAGCTCTATGAATGCATGAAAACTTCAATTCATACTTTAAACTACTTTTTGGAGATTTCTATGATGGATTATATAATGAAATGTATCTTCTAAGTCACATATCAATTTCCTTGAGCCTAATTCAGAGGATTTTTATATTATTTGCGCAAAATGGTAGATCATTGTGTATGTCATGAAGTGATTCTAGATAAGTTAAATCTACTTCAAATCTATATATATATATAATTTCTGAACTTTGAGGAATGCTCATTATATCGATATCCGTATTTTCTATCCTATTGAAATTCTTCATATGGTAAGAATTCAGACATGTCACACCCATATAAATTATTGGTATCGAGGTAAATTAAATATGTTGAGCTTTGTGATAGGGTAACATTTTCCATACACTTATTATTAGCAGTAGAATGCCTGCGAGAACATATAAAGTTATCCACATTAACGTCAGTTAATAATTATTGTAATTGAATCTTTGTACACTTAAGCATAGCATCCCAAAATAATCCTGGTGCTATATAATAATGACAATATTAATAGTCTACAAATATTTTGCATTCGAATGCTTTACAAACGTTTGTTGTATGCGCATAATCATTGTCAGAACACTTCGTATCTGTAAATTTATTATCAAAATACTTTTGCATAGACAATGAATTTTCACTAAATTATTCAAAGCAATTAAGATATTCATAGGGAAAACCCCTTTTCCCAACATTAAATTAAATAAATCGTGATTTTTATAAAAGGATCAGGTTAATATTAAGTTTTCATCAAATAAATTATTCGCTAATTTTTCTATGCTAGAGGGCATAACTCTATATGAATCTAAAAATATATAATTTCTATACTTTGATTTCTTGCAACATAAATTCTTTTCGCGATTGACACATATCGCTCCTTATTTAATGGTATAATATTTATTGCATCTTTAACTATATCTAAGGCTTTAATAAATAAACGACAATCATACTTCCACTTCAATGTGGATGATTCTTAGAAGAGCCCAACCGCTATAAATTTCTTGAAATTCTTCAGATTTTGCAATAATTTGTTTCATCATTCTATCGAGTATGTCTAGAAATTGAAAATTATCGGATGCTATGTTCATCTTTGCCTGAGAAGATTTTATATCTAAAGCTACTTCGTTTTCATCTACATCATCAGTTTTAGCATATTTCATAAATTTGCAAAATAATTCAATATTGAACTTTATAGCATTGTGTTTCTGTAAACTTGCTTCAAGAAGATTTATAACTTGAGGTTTGATTTTGTAGAAAAATTGTTTTGGATCCAATATTCCTTCATCATCATTTTCCAATAGAAAGCTTTCAATACGATTATTAAAGCCCTGTTTAATGCGCTTTAAATTTCTTTCATTGGTTCAGCTGTATTTCTCTACAAATTTTGAAAAGATCATTGGGATAGTAGTTTTTCGTTCGTTTATCCCGGTGAGCTCACAATTTGGGTCTATTGTTACATGACGCATACAAAAATTAAAATTTTAAATGTCATATGGGTTTGTTAGCTGTCAGTTTGGTATAAATTTAAAACATAATTATAATTCAAGAAAAAAATGGTTTCCCTTATTAAGATTATTACGGCTGAAAAAAGAAGAAACGAAGTTTATGGTTATGAAAAGATTTTTTTATTTTCTTAAGTTCTTGACATGATAAATCTCTCTAAATTACCAAAAGAAGCCATTCCAGCTACCTCGGTTTTGTTTGTTCTATCGTCCCAATTCAAAGTTTTTGAGGTTATTTTTAGAAAGTGCTGCAACGGCAACAAACCCGGAAGCTGACATTTGCCAAAATTATATGACAAACTCAAAGTAAACTGAACTCGGTGAGATCACAATTTGGGTCTATTGTTACATGACGCATATAAAAAATTCATTTTCTTAAGTTCTTCACATGATAAATCTCTTTAAAGTATCGAAAGAAAACATTTCAGCTACCTCGATTTTGTGTGTCCTAGTCTAAATTCATAGTTTTGAAACTATTTTTAGAAAGTGCTACAACGATCGCAATGATCATGGTAATTTTTCTTTCTATCTGAAGTTCAAGGTTGTAATATGGGTTTGTTAGCTGTTAGTTTGGTATAAATTTGAAGCATTATTACGAATCAATGGTTTCCCTTATTAAGATTAACACGGCTGAATCATAAAGAAACGAAGTTTAAGTCTATGAAAATATATTTATTTTCTTTGCAAGTTCTTCACATGATAAACCTCTCCAAAGTATCGAAAGAAGCCATTCTAGCTACCTTGCCTAGACGTTTATTACTTATTAACGGATTTATGCAAAGCGATGCATGTTATTTTTAAACATCAGATTTTTTTCCATTAATTACAGAAATTCTTTTGGCTATTCCTCAATGGTGTTATTTTAGCTAGTAATCAAGCTCCAGATGACGTAATCGGTAGAATGACTTACTTGCTAGTTTCATAAACACGAAATTATTTCAAAATATGAGCTCGAATTAATGTCTTTATTTAGATCTGGAAAAGAAATTGCATGATAATCTTTTAAAGTTCGAGGATACAATATTCTGCTTCCAATTAAAGTCGCATCATGTTATTTCATTTAGCTGATAAATCTGTACTGCGTAATTAAAAACTCAAAACAACAAACTCTTATTTTCAGCACGAGGTCAGGTTCATCTACAAAACCTTATCACCCAACGACCTTAACATTGCCGCCAAATTATTAATTTCAACGCAGTCACCAGCTCGCTTATCAATCACAGCTCGACCAGAAAAACATGTTAAAACTTGCTTGAAAACAAATGATATCATAGAAATAAGAATTTGCAAAAGAAATAAAAAATAATCTTCATCTATTTACTCAAAGTGGTGAAATCTTTTATTACGCAATATTCTGTTTTCCAATTAAATTCGCATCATGTTATTTCATTTAGCTGATAAAGCTGTACTTCGTAATTAAAAACTCAAAACAACAAACTCTTATCTTCAACATCAATTGTAGCCTCCAAGACTGAATACCCAATATCCAAGATGACCGACAGGTGCCTTATCTTGCTAAACAATCTAGGTTCAGATCCAAGGTTTAGATCTAAGTCCAGATGCAAACCAAAGAAGAAGAAGACCAATTGTAGCCTCCAAGACCGAATACCGAAAATCCAAGATGGCCGACAATCCTTATCTCTTTTCCTTATCTCTCAATTGTAGCCTACAAGACCGAAAACCCAAAATCCAAGATGGTCGACATCATCTCTCAATTGTAGCCTATAACACCGAAAACCCAAAATCCAAGATGGCCGACATCCTTATCACTCAATTGTAGCCTATAACACCGAAAACCTAAAATCCAAGATGGCCGACAATCCTTATCTCTCTTCCTTATCTCTCAATTGTAGCCTATAAGACCGAAAACCCAAGATCCAAGATGGCCGACATCCTTATCTCTCAATTGTAGCCTATAACACCGAAAACCCAAAATCCAAGATGGCCGACATCCTTATCTCTCAATTGTAGCCTATAACACCGAAAACCCAAAATCCAAGATGGCCGACAATCCTTATCTCTCTTCCTTATCTCTCAATTGTAGCCTATAAGACCGAAAATCCTTATTTTTTTTCCTTATCTCTCAATTGTAGCCTACAAGACCGAAACTGCACATCCAAAAATTGTTATGAGGTTTCTGGCGCATGAAAAATGTGCAAAAATGTGACGTCAGACCTTGATTTCCCTCACAATTTAACCAATTTTAAGGTGCACATTGCACATTTGGTCCAGAACATACATATTTATACTACTGCGGTTGAACAGGAAATGCGCATTTATATACCCAGTTCCAACATCTTACATGGTCTATATGTGGGAAACGAGGTCAAACCCAAAACAACTGTTTCCAAAATAATCAATTTCCAAATCTGAGTAGAAATACGATAAAAAGGTAAATCCAACACATTAGAAGGACAGATTACTCCAATGCACGAGCACATAACTCTAGAAACCGGTACAACCAACAACACTTTACTGTGCCTCAACCTTTTAATCCAAGATCAACAGGATACCAAAATTCAAATAACTACCATAGGCGAGAAGTGCCTATAACTACAAATAGAGAATCACACTGTAATGGGTCTTTTCTTCTGAAGCCTCAATAGAGGGGTTGCCAGGAGCTCTGGAGTCGTCCAAGGTTCTAAATAATTGAAAAGACTCATTTACAAAGTAAATATAAAATTCTTTTATTCAGGGTTTCTTTCTTTCCGGTTAACAGTCAATGTTTCTTATTTCTAGCTCTTGATTTTACGGCTAATACAACGAGAATGTATGTGAAGAGAGCAGTTAGGGTCGACACTTGCAATGAGAGAGAGATGCGATGTGGTACGGACGGCGAGTAGGTATTAGGACGGTTTAGGCAGACAGTCAGTAGACATTAAGTTTGCAGCCTATGACGTCATGGGCGGGGTTTCCTTGTATGACGTCATAGTAGGGAATTCCCGGAGGGGAATTGTTCGCCGCATTAAACAATGATAGTGTTGGTGTTGGCGTTGGTTTCATGTTTCATGATTCATGTTTATTGTTTATTGTTTCATGTCTTTCAGACTTGGTTCGGCGATGAGCTAGTCGCCAGCGACTAAAACTCCATTTAGATTTAAGGATTTCACAACTGAAAAGACAAAAGAAGTGAAGTGATTGCATCATAATTACCATGGATTCAATTGGAACGATGGATATATCCCCTAACATCAATTACGTACTATAGTGACTCCTTTAATAAGAAACAAAGTACTTTATGTGAAAGGCTGTGAAAAGGTTTGCTAGATCAAAAATACATTTGATGAAGGTGTAATAGTATATTATATGGAAGAAGAATTGCAGTGTCTAAATTTATCTTCTCTTAAATTTTTGTATAAAACCCCATGCTGTTTAATTCATAAGGGAATGCTCAAGAAAATGTTTACCTTTTAAGAAATTATCTAGAAAAGTAATAGAAGATAGAAATAAGAATTAAATGTCGTATTATTTAATACTAATTAAAGTCTTTCTGTAAATGTTAAAATAGCATTTTATTAATTTAGGCATTTATTTTTCCTTCAACATAAATTTATTAATGATTCTCATTTTCACAATTTCTAGTTAATCTAACAATTAGTTTCAAATGTAGCTTTCTTAATATCTTTCTTGCTGTCTACTTGTAAAGAATAGATCTTAGATTTCAATCCTATACATTCTAACGTAGCCTTACCAATGACAATGTTAATTTTTAAATTCAGAATCAGATAAGTTATTCGCCAGACTTTTTAAGCTTACTGTAGGAAAAGGGAAAAACTGAAAAGAGAAAAATCTGTTCAGGCTTTGAGTGATGAATTAATGAGTTAACTTGTTAACAGACGTCTTTTTAACACCCTTCCCTTTTTTATATATTCAAAATTTTGTATAGATAAAAAATACGTAAATTCTAACATTATGCTACCATTAAGCTCATCTATCATGCAACCTAATTTCTTTTTATTTTTTAGTGGACGACTAAAAGGATTGTTTGGACTGGATTCTGAAGTATCAAATCTTTCATTTCTCTCATCTGAAATATCACTATAAAAATCAATAGTTTTAACTGTATAAATAAAGGAATCTGCATCCATATAATTTAACTTAACTCTATCCTCATACTTTCATTTTATATATTCGTAATGGAATTCATACATTTTAAATTTCGATATTTCAAGAACTACAAAACCTAAATAAACTGTTTTGTTATAAGTCACTTTTACTTTGCTTAATTCTACTGCAGCCATATTTATTGTAAATTGCGCAATACTATGAAAATTGGGATTTGCAATTAAAGCACGAAGACCTAAATGTTTACCTCGACTTTCCCATTCCGTAGCTATTTTAATATCTCTCCTCTTATTAACATTTTTCATTGCTTTGCCGTAGACAGCATTATTATATAATTTGAAAAAATGTTTTTGGAAAGTGTTAACGGCTTTTGATCTATGCAAAGTATTAAGATCAACATATTGTTTTAACCAATTCGAATGTCTAAATCAAAGAGCAATTTTTCTACGCTAGAGGACATAAATCTATATGAATCTAAAAATCGTATTTCTGTACTTTGATTTCTTGCAACATAAATTATCTTCGAGATTGACACATAGCGCTCCTTATTTAAAGTTTTAATATTTATTGCACCTTTAATTACATCTAAGGCTTTAATAAATAAACGACAATCATACTTCCACTTCAATGTGGATGATTCTTAGAAGAGCCCAGCCGCTATCAATTTCTTGAAATTCTTCAGATTTTGCAATAATTTGTTTCATCATTCTATCGGCTATGTCTGGAAATTGAAAATTATTGGATGCTATGTTCATCTTCGCCTGAGAAGATTTTATACCTAAAGCAACTTTGTTTTCATTTATATCATCAGTTTTACCATATTTCATAGGGACTTAGCTCCTAGCCGTAAGTAGGTTAAGGGCAGTTCGCTGCTCGGGCCGAGTACCCGTGTTGAGAGGAAAGGTCAAAGGGACTTAGCTCCTAGCCGTAAGTAGTTTAAGGGCAGTACGCTGCTCCGGCCGAGTACCCGTGTTGAGGGGAGGGGTCAAAGGGACTTAGCTCCTAGCCGTAAGTAGTTTAAGGGCAGTTCGCTGCTCGGGCCGAGTACCCGTGTTGAGGGGAAAGGTCGAAGGGACTTAGCTCCTAGCCGTAAGTAGTTTAAGGGCAGTTCGCTGCTCGGGCCGAGTACCCGTGTTGAGGGGAAAGGTCAAAGGGACTTAGTTAATAGTCTTAAGCCAGTAGATAGGGCCAGCTGTTCGAGCTCAGTACGGGCCGTTAGAGGAATAGGAACGGCTCAGGGTAGAGTAGCCCATAGTGTTAAGTTGATAGCCTTAAGCAGATAGCCGTAAGTAGTTTAAGGGCAGTTCGCTGCTCGGGCCGAGTACCCGTGTTGAGGGGAAAGGTCAAAGGGACTTAGTTAATAGTCTTAAGCCAGTAGATAGGGCCAGCTGTTCGAGCTCAGTACGGGCCGTTAGAGGCATAGGAACGGCTCAGGGTAGAGTAGCCCATAGTGTTAAGTTGATAGCCTTAAGCAGATAGCCGTAAGTAGTTTAAGGGCAGTTCGCTGCTCGGGCCGAGTACCCGTGTTGAGGGGAAAGGTCAAAGGGACTTAGTTAATAGTCTTAAGCCAAGCAGGATAGGGACACGGAGAAAGGAGTCCAGAGAGAGAGAGAGAGAAAGGAGTTAAAAGGAGGGGAACAATAAAGGCCGGACAGTGTGGCAAGATCCGGTAGAAAGAAAAAGAAGGGAAAAATCCCGTCCCGAAAGACCGCGGCAATGGCGGGGGATAGCACTTCAGAGAAGAGTGCTACTAGTGACGCGGACCAACCGAAAGAAGGGACTTCGGAAGCTAGTTGTAGTAAGCCAACAACTAGTATGTCTAGAGACTCCACGGGGAGCGAAGCAACAACAGAGGTTGAAGGCACCCGGAAGGAGAAAATAAAGGTGTCTTGGGTGTACCGGCTGAATAAGGAGGCACTAGAAGGAGCCTTAGCGGACGTAGGCCAGGACACCACCGGTACCGTCGATGAGCTGCTCAAAAGGCTGACAGCGTGGCTACGCAGCATCCCGTCACAATCTATGGAAGAAACCATGGACACCGGTTTCCTAGAACCACCGCCCCTATCGCCAGGAAGGCGAACGGACGTGATGGAGAAGGCCCGTAAGTGGAACGTACACTTCGATGGGTCCGGAGACGCCGTCGCGTTCCTAGAGAGGGTCCACGAGCTGAAAGAGGGATATGGATTCGACCAGACAGACATGCTAACCGCCGTAACCGTATTGCTGAGAGGGAAAGCATTACTCTGGTATCGCAATAACCGGGACCTGATAGACACATGGACAGTGTTTAATAGAGAGTTCCAGGCGTTCTTCTTCCCCCGGTCATACCAAAAGACCCTGCTCGAACAGATTACCAACCGCAAACAGAGACACGGTGAGAGAGCACGGGCTTACGTCTTGGAATTACAGACGCTGATGAGGAGAAACGCCGAACTCACACCCGAGGCTCAGTTAGAGAGAATCTACGCGAATTTAGCGACGGAATACAAGTATTATATCCGCCGGCGAGACTTCGCCGATCTGAGGACTCTCATAGAACTATGCGACGAATATGAAGAGCTCCAGGGGGGAACGAGACCGCAGAGGATTGCACCCACACAAAAGGCTGCCAGTTACCCGAACCGCTGACATAACCAGCAAACCGCACACCATGCTCTCCATTCAAGGATACAATCGCCAGAATTGCTGCTGGAGATGCGGTCGCCCTGGACATGCACGCTCCCAATACCGCCATCGCACAGTCAACCGAAACCAGATAAAAGAACAATAACCGACTGTCCGAGGAAACCGCCATCGCACAGCCAACCGGGACGAGATACGAGAACAGGAACTGACTGCCCGAGGAAACCGCCATCGCACAGTCAATTCAAACCAGATAAGAGGAACGTAGCCGACTGTCCGAGGATACCGCCATCGCACAGTCAACCGAAACCAGATAAAAGAACAGTAGCCCACTGTCCGAGGAAACCACCATCGCACAGCCAACCGGAACCAGATACGAGAATAGAAACTGACTGTCCGAGGAAACCGTCATCGCACAGTCAATTCAAACTGGATAAGAGAACAGTAGCCGACTGTCCGAGGAAACCGCCATCACACAGTCAGCAGAAAGCAGACAAGACAACAGTAACCGACTGTCCGAGGAAACCGCCATCGCACAGCCAACCGGAACGAGATACGAGAACAGAAACTGACTGTCCGAGGAAACCGCCATCGCACAGTCAATTCAAACTAGATAAGAGAACAGTAGCCGACTGTCCGAGGAAAACGCCATCACACATTCAGCAGAAACCAGACAAGAGAACAGTAACCGACTGTCCGAGGAAACCGCCATCGCACAGCCAACCGGAACGAGATACGAGAACGGGAACTGACTGCCCGAGGAAACCGCCATCGCACAGTCAGCCGAAACCAGATAACAGAACAGTAATCGACTGTCCGAGGAAACCGCCATCGCACAGCCAACCGGAACGAGATACGAGAACAGGAACTGACTGCCCGAGGAAACCGCCATCGCGCAGTCAACCGGAACCTGATAAAAGATCAGTGAACGACTGTCCGAGGAAACCGCCATCGCACAGTCAACTGACACCAGATACAGGAATCGCACCCGATCGGCCGCGGACACCGTACCGACAAACGCACACGGCTTCGAAAGTCATACCTGTTACACCGAGGATACCGCCACCAGACCACCGATTGGATCTAAGAAACACACACCGTCAACCGGACATCCAGGACATAATACCGAATATTGCAAACACTGCGCCGACAGTAACGCTACCCCAATCAATACCAGCACCAGAAACCGTAACCGCCACTCAGGAATCTAAGAATGAGCCGACGAGGCAACAACCGCAGCCCGCGAATACCACACCATACCGTCACCGGAGGAAGAACCCCTGTGCCGCTCCCGACCGAATTACGGAAAACCAGACACCGCTAACAACACACTGCCGCATGTCCGACCCAGGTCCGTCAAAGGGGATGGTGCCCTGTTCAGATGGGCGACCCTTTGCGGAAATACGAATAGACAGACACGTAATAGATGCCTTAGTGGATACAGGCGCCGTAAATTCGTACATCTCGGGTAGCATCTTCCACGTACTCAAGGAATACCCCGAATTCTCCGCCAAACGGACAAAACGCAACGTCACGATAGCTGATGGAAAGAGGGTACCAATCACCCACGAGTTAACGATCCGCGTGCGAGTACATGGGCACGAGTTATGGCACACATTCTACGTGCTTCCTTCACTAGCTGAGGAGATGGTATTAGGGATGGACATCCTACGGAAGGGCAAATTGCAGATTCACCTGTTTGATCACACAGCATCATATGACGAAACCTCACCGTCCAGCAGCCTACACGGCATAAACGCTTTAACCGACGACCGACTGGAGGCGTTCTTGGAAACCGAAATACCGAAATTTAACAAGCTCAGACCGACGACACACCTGATACAACACCGGATTCGACTCTTGACCGACGAGCCAGTAACACAACGGTACAGTCCCCGCAACCCAGCGATCCAGCAGATCATTAACCAGGAAGTAGATAAAATGTTGCAGGAAGGAATTATCGAACCGTCAGACAGTCCGTACAGTTCTCCGGTTATCATCGTCAAGAAGAAAAATGGAGAAAACCGATTTTGTGTAGACTTCCGAGGTATCAACAAAATTTCCGTCCGAGACGCCTACCCGCTCCCACAGGCACAACCGATATTAGACAAGCTAAGAGGAGCCCAGTTTATATCTACCTTGGATCTCAAACAGGGCTATTGGCAAATTCCATTAGAGCCCGAAAGCAAACCGAAGACAGCCTTCATCGTCCCCGGAAGAGGGCTATTCCGGTTTAAAGTCATGCCGTTTGGACTTCATTCTGCCCCCGCCACATTCCAGCGACTTCTAGATCGAGTGATAAGTCCGGAATTAGATTCATTCGCGCTTGCGTACCTAGATGATATTATTGTGTTCAGCACTACATTTAAGGAGCATCTGGACCACCTAGCGAAGGTTTTCCGACGCCTCAGAGAAGCTGACCTCAAGCTAAACCCAGCGAAGTGCGCATTTTGCCTCCCCGAACTAAAATACCTTGGCCACATCATAACCAAGGAGGGTATACGAACGGACCCAGACAAGGTGGCAGCCATAAGAGAATTAAAAACACCGCAGAACCGAAAAGAAATCCGGCAATTTCTTGGAGCTGCATCTTGGTATCGACGTTTTATACCAGACTTTTCAAGAATCGCAGCACCCCTGAACCGCTTATTGAAAAAGCAAGAGAGATGGGAATGGACCGCAGCCCAAAACACCGCATTTGAGAAACTAAAGGAACTACTGACCGAAGCACCGATTCTCGCCTGCCCAGACTTCTCCAAAGAGTTTGTACTCCAAACCGATGCCAGTGGAGACGGATTAGGAGTAGTATTATCGCAGGACCTGAATGAGAGAGAAAGAGTAATTGTGTATGCCAGTCGCTCTTTAACCGAAACCGAGAGAAAGTACTCTGCTACCGAAAAGGAATGTCTCGCTGTACTATGGGGCATACACAAGATGAAACCCTACCTGGAGGGTTATCGATTCAGAGTCATCACCGATCACTTAGCCCTGAAATGGCTCAACTCCCTGCAAAGCCCTAGCGGCAGATTAGCCCGTTGGGCATTGGATTTACAACAGTACGACTTTCTCGTCCAATACCGAAGAGGAGCCATGAATAAGGTTGCAGACGCGCTATCGCGCCAACCCGTGAATCTCCCTACACGTGAAGATCTATGTAATGTTGGACCTTCTAGTAACCAGATCACCTGTACATGGTACCAACAAAAATGGAAAGAGATAAGTAATAATCCGGCAGCACACCCAGACAACAAAACCGAAAATAACCAGCTATACCGCCGTATGCCGAATCATCAGGACATGGATGGCCGTGGAGAGGCATTCGCATGGAAATTGTGTCTACCGACCGAACAACGAAGCGAAGCTCTATTACGCTGCCATGATCTACCGACCGCAGGCCATCTCGGTATCGCAAAGACGATCAGCCGATTAAGCCGGCTATACTACTGGCCCGGCATGTTCCGAGATGCAGCCAATTATGTCCGCCGATGCAAAAGCTGCCAGCAGTTTAAACCGCCACAACAATCAAAACCGGGACTAATGTATTGGACCAAGGTTGAAAAACCCTGGGAGATCGTCACGACCTAATCGGTCCGTTTCCACGAAGCAAACAAGGCTTCCAATACGTCCTCGTTTTCCAAGACAAGTTTACCAAATGGATTGAAATACAACCACTACGTCAAGCCACCGCCGCCGCCGTGCTAAAAAGCTTTTTGGAATCGTTTACCGCCACGGATGCCCAAAAACCGTCATTTCCGATAACGGAAGCCAGTATACCAGCCGCTTGTTTCGAGACGAACTAAGAAATCTTGGAATCACACACCGCTTGACGCCGCCCTACACACCGCAAGCAAACTCAACTGAGAGAGCCAACCGAGTAATAGGGACCATAATCGCCCAATTCACCGGGCAAGGCTACCGACAATGGGATGCCCATTTACCAGAGACAATGTTCTGCATAAATACCAGTAATCACCAGACAACGGGTTTTTCTCCCGCTTACCTGAACTACGGCCGAGAACTCTCCGCTCCAGGAGACCCATCCCTACCAGACAACGGTCACGAGGGACCCAGGGAAAAGCAAACCAGACTAGAAGAGATCTATACGATGGTACTGAACAACCTCAGCAGAGCCTTTGCGACACAACAAAGGCACTACAATTTGCGGCGAAGAGACTGGAGACCACGAAGGGGAACACTAGTCATGAAGAGAGAATACCCCCTCTCTGACGCAAATAGGCAATTCAGTGCCAAACTCGCACCAAAATTTGCCGGCCCTTACCGAATCGTGCAAGTAATTTCCCCCGTGATGTTCAAAATTCGCCCTGAAGAGAACGAAAAGGGAAAAACCCAGGTCGTACACATTAAAGATCTCCGCGAGTACAACCCAGAAAGTATTAAAGCCGTAGCCACCCAACCACTCGACATCAGTCTTCAAGTGACCACCGCCGAGAAAATGGATCCAGGACCGAGGAAGAAGCCGACCATGGAGGAAATCTGCACACGGAGGAGGATGCAGCCACAGAAGCCGCCCACAGGCCGCACCGTCATGGTACCGATGTGCGCCATAAGGGAGAGCGGACAACCCCCAGCCACACCGAGGAAAACGACGTGGAAGCCGCCAATAGAGAGCCGCCCAATAATCCTCATAGAGGCCCAGCCCCAGAGACCAGCCGGACAGAAAAGGCGACCACCAGTCAATCCCGACAAGCCCCCGGACCAGATGACTAAGAAGACACCGCCTGCGGCTACAACCATGGTAGCTGCACCAGCTATAAGTTCAGGACAGGTCCGAAGACAAAAGCAAACGGCCCGGTCACCACCACCGACGAAGTTACCGACCGCCACACGGAGGACCGAAAAGCCGATGAAGATGCTGACGGTGGCCACGATACTGCCACCCACGCCATCCACCAGTACCGGGCAGGGCAAAAGTCCGTTAACAGCGACCCTGCCCCCAATAAAAATAAAGATGCCGACAAAGCTACCGACCAATAGAAGGAAGGCCCTTCCACAGAAGACGACACCAGCCGGGACCTTAACCGGAACACCAGCACTGCCCAGCCATACAGGGCAGACCCGAAACCAGCCAGTGGCAGACCAGCCACCCCAGAAGACCAAGTTACCGTCGACGCTGCTACCCGCCATGAAGAAGACCGTGCAACCGATGTCAGCACCGACCCGAAGAACAACAATGACGTCAAATTTAGCCAACCAGCAGTTAATGACCGCCTCAGGACGAAAGACGACACCGCCACCATCGCAGGCAGCTAACCCTGCCAGATCAGAGGCGCAACCATCGCGCCGCCGACCCAAGTGGAAGCCAAAACGTCAGGGATCCAGAAAGGTCCGACAGCACCGCTGGCGCTACCGTCTGGCCGACGGAACCACCCGAAGAGCAACCCATGAACGAACCCCATGGACCCCCGAGGAAGAACCAGACCTGTGGATGTTCTAGACGAAGATAAGTCAAGAAGACATTGAATTGTAATCTTTTATTTTAGTTAAGATAAACATTAATGGATTGTTGTTAATTTTTATTAAATGAATTTACCTAGTTGATAGATTGTCAATTTAGTTAATGAAATTGTAGAAGTAGGCTTAGAAGTTGTAAGCATAGTAGTAGTAGTATCTTCCTATACCTGAATATCATAAGATTTGCCTAGATGAAGTCTGTAAAACCAATTTGAGTTCAATAAAAGAATGTTCCGCTCCTGTCTTTGAATTCCGACGCCCGCCCGGAAAAATTTTCTTGGCTCCGCAAAATTTTCCTCTGAAGTGGGGGGGGGGGGGGAGATGTAACGAAGCTAAATTCCCGGCTGAGAATTATTAAGCTTATTCGTTACAATTAACTCCTTCCATCTATACAGGCACCAATTAGTGCAATTTTATGTGGAAATTGCTAAAAAGAGCCCATATAAGAAAATAAAAAGTGCTGGGTCGATGGAGATTCGAACACGGGACCCCAGTATAAAAGTTGCCTTGAAGATATAATTCGCACGAGAAATTGAAACTGGGTGAATAAAGCGGAGGTAATAATTTCTCTTCTAATATGATTCGCATGTAAATTTGAAACTTGGTGAATATAAGCCAGACCTCAGACAGGCAAAATCACCTTTTCCACTCCTTCCCTTCCTGAGTTCTTATCCGATACCAGGTCGTATGGATCAGGCATAGTCCGGTCATACGACAATTCCCAGTCCAATACCCGTAAGTAGTTTAAGGGCAGTTCGCTGCTCGGGCCGAGTACCCGTGTTGAGGTGAAAGGTCAAAGGGACTTAGCTCCTAGTTGTAAGTAGTTTAAGGGCAGTTCGCTGCTCGGGCCGAGTACCCGTGTTGAGGGGAAAGGTCAAAGGGACTTAGCTCCTAGCCGTAAGTAGTTTAAGGGCAGTTCGCTGCTCGGGCCGAGTACCCGTGTTGAGGGGAAAGGTCAAAGGGACTTAGTTAATAGTCTTAAGCCAGTAGATAGGGCCAGCTGTTCGAGCTCAGTACGGGCCGTTAGAGGCATAGGAACGGCTCAGGGTAGAGTAGCCCATAGTGTTAAGTTGATAGCCTTAAGCAGATAGCCGTAAGTAGCTTAAGGGCAGTTCGCTGCTCGGGCCGAGTACCCGTGTTGAGGGGAAAGGTCAAAGGGACTTAGTTAATAGTCTTAAGCCAGTAGATAGGGCCAGCTGTTCGAGCTCAGTACGGGCCGTTAGAGGCATAGGAACGGCTCAGGGTAGAGTATCCCATAGTGTTAAGTTGATAGCCTTAAGCAGATAGCCGTAAGTAGTTTAAGGGCAGTTCGCTGCTCGGGCCGAGTACCCGTGTTGAGGGAAAAGGTCAAAGGGACTTAGTTAATAGTCTTAAGCCAGTAGATAGGGCCAGCTGTTCGAGCTCAGTACGGGCCGTTAGAGGCATAGGAACGGCTCAGGGTAGAGTAGCCCATAGTGTTAAGTTGATAGCCTTAAGCAGATAGCCGTAAGTAGTTTAAGGGCATTTTGTGACTTTCCCACTACCGTACCGATAGAAAAATCGCATTGCGTTGGCGCCCGAGTAACCGAACCGGGGAAGTACGTCACAATATTTATTTTCTTTGTAAGTTCTTCACATGATAAACCTCTCCAAAGTACCGAAAAAAGCCATTCCAGCTACCTTGATAGACGTTTATTACTTATCAACGGATTTATGCGATGCATGTTATTTTTAAACATCAGATTTTTTCCATTAATTACAGAAATTCTTTTGGCTATTCCTCAATGGTGTTATTTTAACTAGTAATCAAGGTCCAGATGACGTAATTGGTGGAATGACTTACTTGCTATTTTCATAAAAACGAAATTATTTAATAATATGACCTCGAATTAATGTCTATATTTAGATCTGGAAAAGAAATTGCATGACAATCTTTTAAAGTTCGAGTTCGACGAATCGAATCCAAACGTTTACTATTACTTATCAGCGGATTTTTTAATGTTAAAAGGAATTGAACCAGATATTTATTAATTATTATTTTTGAACCAGATATTTATTAATTAGTCAATTTAAGCAAATTGCGAATTCTATTTTTAAATCGCTTTTTCGACTAATTACAGAATTCCTCCAGAGATGGCGTCTTAAATTCAATAAGCCAATAAAATCTATTTTTAGCTCGCCCTGCTCGTATTCATATATACGCAAAATAAATTAAAAATCCAATTTGCTATTTTTAGCTCCAACATTCGTTTATATACCGACTTAGAAGTACTATTGCCAATTAGTTTGATAGCCCCATGGCTGGAGCACTTTTTTGCGAAACTCGGGGGTCCGCTGTTCAAATCCAGATACCTCTGCTTTTTTTAATTAAATTTCACTAACTTCTCATGGATGATATCATCGCAAACAATCTGACCGACCAGACGAACATTCCCCTGCGGGAATTCCCTACTATGACGTCATACAAGGAAACCCCGCCCATGACGTCATAGGCTGCAAACTTCATGTCTACTGACTGTCTGCCTAAACCGTCCTAATACCTACTACGGCGGTTCTATATTTGGTCGGTATGAGAGGAATAGATTGACAGGATAACACCACGGCCAATCTAGCGGATGACCAACAGACTAACAAGTAAAACTAACTACTGCTAACTACGGGGACTTTATAGTCCAATTTAAGCCACTAGTGCTTCTCGGCGTTGAGCTTGTAGCTTCTGATCTAAGCGCACTTAGATCTGAACGTGATCCCTTTCGAGATACTACTGCTCGATTTCTGTACGGTGATGCTCGCTTTGATACTTTTGGCGAGAATTATTCCCCACCACTATTTTCTGGCTTTTTACTATCTTCTGGCTTTTTTTAAATTCAATTGTAGACAACGGAGATGCACACACCTAACTGATTATGGGTTGTTATGCAGAGAAGAATAATGTGTGAATTTCACAATCCCACGCTGCCAATAGAACATCTGGTCATCGTGCACAAGTTTCCTATAACTTGGCTACTAGATGACGTTACGCACATTTGTATGCCCTTTCACTGGAGCATTTGTGAGTTGCATCTTTGTACTGCTTGAACAAACGATTTACAACGGAGATGCACACACCCAACTGATTATGGGTTGATGTACCAAGCACTTAATATGACAACGCAGCTGATAGGAGTAATTGTTTCTTTATTTCTTTCGGTACGCAGTTCTCTTTTGCTTTTAGAACTTGAAGTTCTTTATGGACATGTATAAGTTTGTACAAAAAGTGAAATGTCGAGAAAATGCCATGGGCGACGATGTAAATTTATGTACGGAGCAAAATGCTTCGTTACAACACCGGACCAGACGAGAAAATGCTCAGATTTGTAATAGAGGTCCTAAATTATATCAATACGAGGTGAGACAGAATGTCAAAAAACACCATGAAATGGGAAACAACGAGATTCGAGGAGAATTGATCGGTTCACCTTGAATCAAAGTCAGAGTCGACGTGCATCACCATTAGAAAATGAAAATAAGGTAACAATAATTGAAATGTCATTACAAGACACAAAACCCGGTCCTGTAGCCAGTGTGGCATTAAAACCTTCGACAACAGGATGTAAAAGATTGTTAATTGACACTGGCGCAGAGGTCAGTTTAATTAAACCGGAAGGAAATGAAAATACAAACTTAATCAATCCCCAAAATAACAGTTTAGTAACCTTAGCTGGAAAATCAATCCCTGTATTAGGATCAATCATCGGCAAAATAGTATTATCATGTTTAATATTAAAATAATTGAAAAATTCTTATGTGTGCTTATAATTCAATTTTATTATAATTGTCCTACTTAATTCTAACACTTACCTTCACAACCAATAAATAATTCACCAAAAAAAATGATAATTTAAAAAAAAGGAAAATATAAATAATAAAACGCTGAAAGGAAATAAATGTAAATATAAAGTTATAACGAATTGCATGTAAAATCCCAATGTCCAATAGGCATGCAGGAATTTTTTGACAGTTTGTTTATAAAAAAACAACCTTGCTGGAGTTCAGAAAAACTAAGAGGCCGATGCCTGTCTGTCAACCTCTTTTATAGCCTTTGATCCCATAATTGCAATTTCTCCATGCATTTCATTTTATTTCTCACGATTTTACACTTGATGGGTGGACAACTGAATTGGCCAGTGATTGAACACAACATTTTACCATTTTCCCATAAAATCTTCAAAATATTGTTAATAAAAGCAGTTTTGCTATAACATGGCGTATCACAAAATTGATAGCCATATTTGAATAATTTTTTTGTGAAACGTAATTTGCATTCTATCTCCCTTATACCTTTTGTCTCTTTTCCTCTTGTTGTGTAAATATAAATTTATAAAATTGCGAATAAAAGGAAAATTACGCAATTCACGTTAATTCTAGCAACGCCACTGAATTCTACGCGAAAAATCACCTTGATTTCATATGGTGGTTTTTACATATAAAGTTGACAGTTCGCGGTTTGTAAGTTGCGAGTGTTCTGAATTTGGTTTGTGCTGATTGTGGACAATTAAGCAGGTAAGTAAAAGTTTATAAAGTGATAATAGTGCCGTAATAATCACTTGTATATGTTTAAATTACTGAATTAGTTCGATTTTCAAGTTTTTAACAAAATTACAGGATCTGTCACAGGTGTCTGCATTTCTTAAATTTCACCTGTAGTATGAAGTTGAAATTGTCCAAATTCTGTTCAGTGTTGTGTATTTGATGAGTTAATTATCTTGGACCAAAGTATTGTTTGTTATTTGATAAAAATTTTCAGAAGTTAAATTGCCTGAGTTGTTGTTGTTGGTTCGTCAAGATATTGTTTACATCGTTCAAATGATTTCTTGAATTAATGAAATTCAATATTTTTGTGTATGTTTATTAGTATATTTAAATATAATTCTGTTTACTTTTCATTTCAGATGGATTTTTTATAATTCATTGTACCTGATGATGTCCAAGGTACTTAGGTAAGAATCTGTTTCAATTCAATAAATAATTCTTGACTTAATTCTAATTTACTTTTAGGGATCATCATTCAACATTCTCCCCCCTGTTGAACGGTGTTGTTCAACAAATTTTTACCTCGCATGGAAATGCCTCTTTTGTGGCAATGATGAAACACAATCCTTCCATCACCTTTAACACTTAAACGTGCTTGATATCTATCGGGTAGATTGATGGTCTGCTCCTTGCTCTTTCCTTCTTACGCCTTCAAAATTTAGTCGTTGAATTACCTGTCTTTCCGGAAAGATGCTAATCCCTTCTCTGGTAACGAAATGTTGATGACTGTTGGCTTCACGCATTTTCAGTTCTTTTAAGGTGTGCGTGGCTCTAAGTAGAGATAGCGACTCAATGATCCGATAATATAGTATAAGTGTGAGGTGCTGTTAAAATGCTATGGTTTACATGGTCTAGTAGATGTAAAAGATCGGTCGTCGAAGGCATTCTGTGAGTACACTGCATTTGCGATTCCTTGTTGTTGACACCTTGTACAGATGTTGATGTATTTTCCAGACTTGGAGGTTATTGAATTGATCCTCTTGTTGTGGATTAAGACGCCATTTTTGGTATGCCAAATATGTCATATGCAGGATCAACATACATGCCCCTTGACTCCGGACTTTCAGGTGGTGTGAATGAAATTTCTGCTCGATGTTGAGAATATCATCGTCATGCTCATGTGTATTAGACATCTGTAAATGGAAACCCATAAGCAAATTATCACATTGAGAAACACCACATTTAGAACAAGACGACACAACTTTATCGTATAAAAACCTTTGAGTCAATTATCTTCTAAATTTGACATATGATCTATTGGTAAACGAAAAATTTTTGCTATTGGTCTCTGAAACGTACTATGTTGTGTTCGCACCTTTATGACTTTGACCAACCCATCCTTGCCTGGACAGATTTCATCAATTATGCCTAAACGTCAATTTGTGGGAGACATCTTTTCATTTACTACATCGTGTAACGTGTTTCCCTGTAGTGGAGGTGGTCGCTGGTTCTTTCCAAAGGGATAAGCTCGCCGGATCCAGGGTCAAGGGCTTCTGGAAAGAAACTCACCAATTCCTCACTAAAATTTCAGTTTATTTACAGTCTATTTGTTCAGTTTGGTTCACAACTTAAATTCTACACATTTATTATCTGTGTCTTATTTTTAAAATTCACTTTATGTACCACTTTTATTCTATTCTCTAAAATGTCTATATTACACTTGCTCGTTCTCACGGGGCGGCGGTCGCACTACTCCTTTTGTCTCCCTTGAGTTATCGTGGTTATTACGAATGGTTGATGTATGGATTGTCCTCTTTTTGTGAGCATAGTATGACGGACGGGCAGCCATCTTTCTTCCGGGCGAAATCTTCGTGCGGCGTTGGCGGCTATTTTTCCTGTGTGGGAAAGAGACGAGGACAGATGATTTCGTACTACAATACAAGGCCTAAGTTATCTAAAGCTCTAAGAGATAATCACTTACATGAACGCACCAGGAAACACGCTGGCGAAGAATACGTCAATACCAAGGTGATAACCGGGGACTTGCCGGTTAAGAGTGTGGGTCACCAGGGAGGCACACTAGTGACAGAGAAAACTATATAGCCGGGAGGCACGCCAGCTATGTTAGTGTCTTGTACCAGGAAGGCACGCTAGTACAAGAGATAAAGCGAGTGTCTGTCACCAGGGAGGCACGCTGGTGACAGAGAAAACTAGATAGCCGAGGAGGCTCGCCAACTATATGAGTGTCTTGCACCAGGGAGGCACGCTAGTGCAAGAGAAAATGCTAGTATCCGTCACTAGGGAGGCACACGGTGACGGAGGTAAAACTGGATAGCCGGGGAGACACACCAGCTATATGAGTGTCATGTACCAGGGAGGCAGGCTAGTACAAGAGATAAAGCGAGTCTCTGTCACCAGGGAGGCACGCAAGTGACAAAACACTGTATAGCCGGAGAGGCACGACAGCTATATGAGTGTCTTGCACCAGGGAGGCACGCTAGTACAAGAGAGAATGCGAGTGTCTATCACCAGGGAGGCACGCTGGTAACAGAGAAGGCTAAATAGTCGGAGAGGCAAGCCAGCCGGAGAGGCAAGCTAGCCGGGGAGGCACACAAGCTATGTGAGTGTCTTGTACCAGGGAGGCACGCTAGTACAAGAGAGAATGCAAAGTAGAGAAATATGTATACTAATCTTACTCACCACCAGTGGACCCAAATCTGGTCCAATACAACTTGTTGTAAATGGGTAGGCACACCAGCTACCCAAACTTTACTATACCTGCTTATATCTTACCACCTAGTAGGGAGCTCCGTCCGAACGCTGGTCTTCGACTGCCGGCGATCCGGTATGGGGCCCAGCTATATAGCCCAAGTGGTGGCATCACCCTAAAAGGAAACTATTACCTCGCTGCTCCTCGGTGATCTGCCTCGCTGCGTTGGTCGGTGATGACTGACTTGTCCACGGTAGTCAGCCTTCCTTATATTCCGGTCGGTCTGCAACTTTCTTACCTTACGACTGACTGAGCCACGGTAGTGCCAGGGGGCTCTGGCGGCACTCGGCATTCTGAATTTCCCACGGAATTGATGGGGAAATTGGGTATTTCACCACTGCGGGGAGTTCTAAATTCGGTGTACTTTGATTATGTTCAATCAGACTGTACAGATAAAATAACTGTCAAATATATTTTGGTCAACCTGTACACTTCGATAAATTTTGTGTGAAACACAAAACCATATAATAATCATTCAATCATTGACAATAAATTACTGTACTTTATACAGAGAAAATTATAAACAAACTATCTATGTATTACTTGTAAAGTAGGATATAAAAATTATAAATAGATAATTCAGTCTAGCCAGAACAACCGAACTCGTAACATAAAAAATTAATTAAAAATAAATTTTTTTTTAAATAATAAAAATAAAAATAGTCTTTTTATAAAAATAAAATGTATCTAGCCCTAATTCTAGATACAAGGAGGTTCTAGGATTTTGAAGGTTCTAGGATTTTGAAGGTTCTACAAATAAAGGGACTACGCCCTTTGTTATTGATAAACAACAGGGCTCATTCAGCCTAACAGCCCTCATTGGTGACCCCGAACATTTTTTTAAAACAGAAGTACCCCCTACCCAAGGTTAGGTACTTTCTGCTTTTTAAAAAAATAAGAAAAAGAAAACAACAAAAGAATTGGCAAAAACATCAATTTTTTAAAATAGAGATATCCCCTACCAAAGATATGGTATTCTCTGATTTTAAAACAGTAAGTCAAGTAGACATCAAGCAACAACATTTTAATAAGGGGTGCCCTCCACCCAGGGTAAGGCATCCTTGTTATTAAAAACATCATCAAGATACAACAGAAAATTTTAATAAGAGGTGCCCCCACCCAGGGTAAGGAATCCACTTCAAAAAAAATTATAACAAAAATCAGTAATATTTCGGCATCCTTTAAAAAAAAATTACAATAAAAATCAGCAATATTTCGACTATGAGGTGCCCCCACCCAGGGTAAGGCATCCTCTAGTTTAAAAAAATCATGAACATATCAAAGAGAAGATTACATCTATAGGAAGAAAGAAGAAAAGACAACAATTTAACAAAAAATGAAGACATCAATATTTTAACTTCAAAGAAAAAAAGAATTATTAACAAATGGTGAAGACACCAATGTTGTTTTTTTTTATAATTAAAATTACTTTTATTGTACCACAACTACATAATTAAAACCCAGGGACAGAAAATAATCATTATTTTGAATTGAAAAAATCGCATGCTTCTCGTTATGGAAATTAAAAATGGTTTGTCATGTGTATAAATCTTTTAATGTAGTTTCATAATGTGAAAAGATTTTAAAAAATCTGAGTGATAAAATAATGATCTGTTGATAAAAGTTATTGCTGAGTTTTATTTTTTCGCTCAGAAATAAAACTCAACTTGTGATTTTTATTTTTCCACTAGAGTAATAAATATTATCAGTTGAGTTTAATTTTTGTCGCTCACAAATAAAACTCAATACTACTTGATTAGAATTAGTAATGACTTTACCGTTGTTTTAAATTAATGCTTTCTTCAGCTGTATAAGTTTCGTCATATAATAATATTGCATTAGATTTAGATATATTGGCAATACTTAAAGCAATTGAGTCGTAACGAAAGTCTACTTGAATACTGGGACTGTCAGAAATATAAGACACCAAGATTTCGCAAACTGGCTATGACTTTACATGGAGTGCCCGCTACACAAGCTAGTGTAGAAAGAGCGTTTTCAGCGTTGAAAATAATTTTAACTGATCACAGATATAATCAGTTGGATAAAAACTTATTTTTGTAAAATTAAATAAAGAATTACATTAAACCCTATTAACTTTTTCATTTAAAATTTTCTCTAACGGGCAAAATCTATCGCAATTCAATTTTGTTAACATCAATGACTTTTTGGCCTAATAGGGTATTCTTGAGTTTTATTAGTGAGCGAAAAAATGAAACTAAACTGATAAGAGTTATCAATCGAGTAAAAAACTAAAGATCACAAGTTTAGTTTTATTTCTGAGCGAAAAAATAAAACTTTACTAATAACAATTATCACTCGAGCGAAAAAATAAAACTCAACTGGCAATAATTATTCATGATTTAAAAAATAAGACTTAGAAATTAATGATTATCAAATGATTTTAATCTTTTCGCTCGTAATGATTACGGTCTCTGTTAAAAACTCATAAACAACACTTACTCACGTATTCAAAATATTTATCGTATTAATAAAATGATATTTTCTTTTCTACTCAAAATAATATATATTTCTTTCAATATATAATCATTCTCGAAATATTACCATAACTTAAAAGTTTTAACAGGGGGTTGCACTTTCATTTTGTGATTCGCGAAGTTCAGTTTCGTTAAAATCAGTGTACAATGAAAAAAAGCCAAAAAATCAATTAAACTACCAAGCTTTCGGACTCCATATCCAGAAGCTTGGTTCATTCAAGCCGAAGCCCAATTTGATTCTAAACGAATAAGGGTAGACGAAACAAAATACAGTCACGTTGTTGAGTCTTTACCTGTGGAAGTCATAACAAATGTTCTAGATTTTTTTCAAAATCCTCCACATCGCAAATATGACAGTTTGAAGAATACTCTAATCCAACGATTTACAGAATCGGAAGAAAAAAAGTTAGAGCAACTTCTATCTACTACCGAAATCGGAGATAGAAGACCTTCCGAATTCTATCGCTCTATGAAAATCCTTTCAGGCAATTCATCCACATTTAGCAAATCTTTAATTCAAAAATTATGGATGAGAAAATTGCCGGCAAATATAAACATAGCCTTAATATTTTCCGGAATACAAGCTATTTCAGAACTTTTAGATTTGGCAGATAATATATATGATATTTCCAAAATTCAATTTATATCGGAAATAAACAAAAATCTATCAAAACTAAATTACAATTTTATCGATAACAATTTTCTTTTAACAAAAATAAATAATTTAGAAAATAAAATAGAAAATCTCGAAAATTTGATAAAAGGATTATCGTGTCAAAACCAACCTTTTTACTCACGTTCTAGAAACAGATCGAGAGATCATTCATTCTCTAGAATTCGCACAACAGACAAATTTCAAACTCTAGAGATAACAATTGTTATTGTTGGTACCACAATAAATTTGGTTAAAAAGCGACTAAATGCATTTCGCCGTGTTCTTACAAAACGGAGGTGGATCAATGCGTTGAGCCGCACGACCACCATGCCATGGGCCCCGGGTTCGAGACCAGATGACCCCGTGAGCTTTTATTAAGAAATTAAAATAATCCACTCCGTCTCTGGGCTGTTCTCTAGCTCGCAGCAATGCAAAAAACAAGACTCAAGTTTCCTCACTTCCCTTACCCTAATTCCCTTCCGGCCAAAACCATGCTAACGCATCAAACGGTTGTCCCCTAGGATTTGGCCACATCGTATAAAAAAAATAATCAAAATAAACTAATTATTCCCTCAGTGAATATATTTAAAAACAGCATATTTACATGTGCTGATATTCAGTAGTACCTAACGAATTCTTTAGAAAATTTAACAAAGACCCTAACTTATATTTATCCGCAGCAAACGGTTCTCCCATAAACACTTATGGTACGAAATTACTTAAAGTAGATTTCGGTCTAAGAAGAGAATTCAATTTCACATTTATCATTGCTAATGTCAACAAGCCCATCATCGGAGCAGATTTTTTAACAAAATTTAATTTACTAGTCGATTTAAAAAACAAAAGATTATTCGACGGTACAACAACATTAAGTGTTAATGGAATCACGGTAAACACAAATACTCCAACTCCTCACTACTATGCAATCAGTAACGAGTACGGTAAAATTTTGCAAAGATTTCCAACATTAACGCAACCACCTCGTTATGATATTCCAGTTAAATATAATGTAGTACATCGCATTCTCATCCAAGACGTTTAGATGGACATAAATACAAAATTGCAAAATTAGAGTTTGATCACATGGTTAAATTAGGTCTATGCCAATTATCATCTTCTTCAGTATCTTTTCCACTACATCTAGTAGCGAAGAAAAATTCTACAGATTGGCGACCATGTGGAATTTATCGCAGGCTCAACGCAATCACAGTTCCTGATAGATACCCATTACCACATACACAAAATTTCTCAATGAACTTAAACGGTTGCACCATTTTCTCAAAAATTGATTTGGTAAGAGCTTACCACTAAATTTCAATGGCTTAAAAAGAGATACACAAAAAAGCCATTCACAACTCCATTCGGATTATTTGAATTCACTAGGATGCCATTTGGTCTAAGAAATGCTGCACAAACATTTCAACGATTCATGGACCAAATTATTAAAAATTTAGATTTTGCTTTTGTCTACATTGACGATATTTTAGTTGCCAACAAATCTGAATTCGAACATAAAAGTCATTTAAACCAAATTTTTAAACAACTATCAGATTATAAAATCAATATCAATCCATTCAAATGCATTTCAGAGTTGGAACTTTGGACTTCCTCAGACACAAAATAACAAAAGAAGGCATCTTACCTTCAGAAGACCAAATCATTAACAATTTTCCTTCTCCAAATTCAACAATTTATAGGCATGGTTAATTATTACCATAGATTTATTCCAAATCTCGCCAAACTACTAAACCCAATTCACATTCATTTGGCTCTACTTCTAACTCTAAAAATGTTTCTTGCCAAGTAGAATGTGAAGACAAACTCAATAAAATTAAAAAATCATTTTCAAAAGCAACTTTATTAATTCATCCTATTGAAAATGCAAAATTCAATTTAACCGTAGACGCTTCTGCTAGCACCGTTGGTGCAGTTTTCCAACAATCCAATGCAAACCATTGGGAACCCATTGCATTTTTCTCTAAAAAATTAAAAGCAGAAATCAAATATTCAGCATTTGATCGAGAACTTTTGGCATTATATCTATCCATCAAACATTTTAGACATTTTCTAGAAGATCGAGAATTTATAGCTTTTACAGACCACAAACCACTCAATACAGCAATATGGTCTGAAACAGAAAGAAGTCCAAGATAAACTAGACATCTGGACTACATAACCAAATTTGCCTCCGATATCAGACATATCAAAGGCAAATCAAATACAGTAGCAGATACTTTATCTAGAATTTCTATCAAAAATTTCGAACATTCAAAACATAAAAATACCAAATTTGATTTAAAAACTTTTGCTGAGTACCAAAATAGTGACGAAAAACTTACAAATCTTTTGATAACTCAGCATATCAGACCAGATAATTCAAAATATAAGCTTGTAAAAATTAAATTAAACACTTCTGAGTCTAACATTTGGTGCGAAGTTTCTACTAAAATTCACGATCATATATACCAAAAGAACTTGGAAAAATTATTTTTAATACCATTCATAATTTATCTCATCCAGGAATTAGAACAACAGAAAATCTATTGTTTCTAAGTACTTTTGGCCTGGAATGAATACAGATATTAACAATTGGCCTAGAATTTGTGTCAATTGCTAAAAAGCCAAAATTGCCAAGCACGCAAAATCAGAAATTGGTAAATTCGAACTACCCAAAGCAAGATTCGAACATATCCATTTAGATTTAGTAGGCGCTTTACCATCTTCAAGTGGATATTCTTACATTCTGACAATAATAGATAGATTTACTCGTTGGGCAGAAGCGTATCCAATCAAAGATAAACAGGCAAGCACAATTATCAACACATTATACGAATAATATTTTCCACGTTTTGGTATTCCTTTAAAAATTACCACAGATCAGGGTACTCAATTCGAATCCAAATTATTCCAAGAATTTACAAATATTTTAGGATCAATTACCTGCAGTCCTCTTACCTGCAGTCCTCTTACCTGCAGTCCTCTTACCTGCGGTCCTCTTACCTGCAGTCCTCTTACCTGCAGTCCTCTTAGGTTTCCGAACCACGATTAAAGAAGCCTTACAATGTTCTCTAGCAGAACTTCGCGTTCCAGGTGAATTTATTATTAACAACAATTCAACATTTCAAGATCCATTAAATTTCTTAAGTACAATCTGATCTTGCATAAATAACTTCAAACCCTCAAATTCTCGAAAGCAAAATTCTAAAACCTACGTACCTAAAGATTTAAAAGATACAGAATTTGTTTTTGTTAGAATCGACAGAAGCAAATCTTCTTTACAAAACCCATATGAAGGCCCTTTCAAAGTATTAAAAAAACTTGACAAATATTATCAAATCGACTACCGTGGTAAAGCAACGAACATTTCAGTTGACAGACTAGAACCAGCGTTTATCGAACACACAGAAAAAATAATTACACCAATCAAAAACAAGACAAAAATGAAAGTAAAATTTCAATTATAAAATGTTTATTACTAACAATATTATTATTCATCATAATCTTAATTTTACGATTCACTTAAAATGGACATTTTCATTGAGGGGGGACTAATGTAGCGGTAGCTACAAATTTAATTATTAATTTTTAATTAAAATTTCATAAGTTTGATTATATTATTTCTATAAAATATTTTAAATAAATCCACTTTGATTATGTTCAATCAGACTGTACAGATAAAATAACTGTCAAATATATTTTCGTCAACCTGTACAATTCGATAAATTTTGAATAGTGTGAAACACAAACACTTTAAAAAATATTGTAATCATTCAATCAGGACAAAGCTTCGTAATAGCTCTGTTGACAATACCACCTAAAGTGCGGACGACAGCTACCCGGATGTGACCATCCTTTCCTATGTGGACCTCCTTAATACGACCAAATGCAGACTTAAGTGGAGGTAGATTATCTTCCTTAAGGAGTACCAGAGAGCCTGTCTTTACGTCAGAATGTGTAGATTTCCATTTATTTCTTCGTTGCAAAGTTTGAAGGTATTCTTTCTGCCAGCGTAACCAAAATGTCTGTAATTTTGCCCGAAACTGCTGCCACCTGGACAGGTGATTCATATTCACATCGACGAGAGTAGGGTTAAGCACTCCGACCATAGGACCACCAGCCAGAAATCTCCAGACACACGGCAGGCTTCTGTGTTCGACTCCGTAGCTGAAAACGTAAACCTCTTGCATGTTCTGGTTTCCATTCCGCAATTCGAAGGCTTGTGTAAGGGATGCTGCTACGCCTCTAAGTGCCATGACTGTAGCTGTAGCCTTTTCCCCGTCATTCCGGAAGTTTATTGCCACTGCTGTCTCGAACTGTATTCTGTATGTCTGCCAGGGAGTTTTACCATCAAAAGTTGGAGGATGAAGTTTCTTGTTTATAGTCACATCCATAAATAAACTCGTCGTTTGCCGCTTTAATCTGTTCTTTCAGTTTCTTCTCTATATCCGACTTAAGTTCTCCGATTTTCTTTTCCATATGGAACTCGAGAGCTTTCTATGTCCTCGAGTTTCATCTCTACGGTGGCTTTCAAATTTCAACCTGTTTTCGCACAGAAATTTCTATTTCAGCTTTTACTTCTTCAACGGAAGCTTTAAGTTCGGCTACTGTTCTTCCGTTGATGCTTTTAACTTATTAACGAAACCTTCCATCGTTGATTACAACTCGGCTGATGACGTCTTCCTGACTTTAACGTAAGGGACGCTTGCATCGGACTGGTGACGTTTTCTGTTCTGCCAACGATGCTTTTCGTTCTTCCATTTATGAGTTAAGTTTCAACAGATCATTGAAAAGATCTGTCATGCTTGGAGTAATTTCTTCTTCAAGGTCGTCTTCAAAAACAAAAGTCTCTGGATCCTTTCCTCGTGTTCCATGGCTCCTTATAGAAACGCTACTTTTTATTTCCATTCGTAAGCAGGGAGCGTAGAGTTAATTCCCCCTTCAAGTCTTAAACACGTAAATCCTTTAATTTGCGACCCATTTTAGATTGACTGCACTATTTCACTTTAATTTCACAATCACCATTTTTTTTCTAAGTGCAATTTTTAGTCGTACTTAATTAACCCCATTGCTAACACCAATTGTACCGTAAATGAAGATCTTTGGGCTCGACGGAATAATTAAGACTTATTTTCAATAACACATGTTCACCGTTTTATTCACTTCACTTAATTACTTCATTTCGCAATTTCCCCTACACGCTTTCGTCACAATGTTATGTTCCCAGAATTATGCTTTCATAATTCTATTCTAAATTTATTTTCACTTTCAATTCTCTAATTTCTTACGTTGCGAAATTCCTTGAGTGTCAGTTCGGCTAAGTTGATCTCCGCGTCCGGCGATCAACTTACTCGCGATCACGTTTTAAGACACATGAATGATGTTGATTTTACTTACTTGCACGTTACTAAAAGGTCTAATGAGTTACTTAAGTTGCAATCCAGTTCAGTCCTGTACAAAAGTTTCAAGTGTGATGTATTAATAATTTAAGTTGATTTTGTTAAAGTGAGTTTATTAGAAAAAAAAGTGTAAGTATTCAAGTGAAGAGTTGTTTGGCAAAATTATTGAAAGTTATCCCTGAAACCCCACAGGTTCATAACAGAAAATTTTGGTGTTTGAAGTGGGAATGCCAAACAAATACACAACTCTGAATTCTGTACAAAACTGTGAAAAGATTCCGGTAAGCAGATAAATTGATACATATTGTGAACAATAAATTCCGAGTAGCAAAATCAACGAAGCTGTGAATTAGGAATCCCAGTTAAATCAATACGTGGCAGATTACCAGAAGTGCAGTGTACTCAGTCATCGTCTTCAGCCGCATCCTACATCGCTCCCTCAACTGGAGATCGTTAAATCATCTATTAAATTATCACCATCATCGTTCATCTAAATCCTCAACACAAGAAGGAGGACTCCGAATATTCATAACATATCGTATCCCGAAATTCGAATTGTAAGTCAATCATAATCATTTTAATTTATATAATATATATAATAAATTATATATAATTCACTTTGACCAATTGTAATCAAATTAAAGTAATCATTAACAAAATTTCTTTGCTATCGATATATAAATTCATTATAGTTCAGAAATAAATATAATTTATATCTCGTGATAAAGCAGGCTTAGTGAAATTCAAATATTCTAATCCTCAAAAGTGTTGTAATGCCATATTCTAAAAATCTAAACTGTGTGAACTGAAATTAAAATCTTTTTATATTGTTGTACCCTTATAATTTAAGAAACCAAATTTTAAATGAGTGTTTTGCGAATTCTCAATACTAATTTATAAAAATGCCTACGACGAGATCTCAATCACAAGATGCGACCGAAGAGAAAGAAACCCTCGCAGTTCCTCTTTTCATAACCCCAGCTGAACCAATTTCCGGTACGTAACGGCGTAATAATTCACGTTCTGAAATTGAAGAACGTCATAGTGTAACCAATATTGTAGATATAAACACATTATTCAAGTTTATCAAACCATTTGACGGGGATCGAGAGAAATTAATTCCTTTTCTAAATAATTGCGATTCCGCATTTAATCTTTCAAATGAAGAACAACAACAAATTTTACTAGCGTATACAAAAGCGCAATTAACTGGAAAAGCAGAATCCGCTTGCGCTAATCATATTTTCCGTACTTGGTCTGCTTTAAAGGACTATCTAAAAAGTATGTGTTCGGATAAGAAAACTCATGGTCATTTACTGATGGAATTGTTAAGTTGCCGCCAAATAGCAAATGAAACAATAATAATAATAATATCTGAATATGTGAAAAAGAAAAAGAGCGAATGAAAGAAATATAATTCAAGGAAAACCGACTGAATTTAGCAGCACCTCCGCGGAAGAACCAAAGTCGGGAAACATCAGAACTCTCGATGCACCAGCAGCGGTCCCTCGAGAGCTAAGTAAGTTCACTGCATTGAATCTCAATTAGTATTGACTAATTCAAATACCATCCATATCAAATTAAGCTGCTCAAATTCAAATTCTCAATTTTTCAAGTTACTGGTCGATAGTGGTGCCAACGTCTCAATCATACAATTTAACTCTCTTAATCCTAGAACCTTATACTACGACGATGAAATTTTAACTTTAAAAGGCATTGACGAAAACAAAAATCCTATTAAAACAATCGGATATGCAAATCTGTCCATGCCAACTAACGGCATCAAGGTTGAACATAAGTTCCACATCATTACGGCTGAACAAATATACCGTACGACGGTATCCTAGGTAATAATTTCCTAGAAAAATATAAATCCACATTAGATTATGAATCGAATGTTCTGATTCTAAAAATGAGTAATGGAAACTACATCAAAACTCCGCTTTTTTTTGATAATAACTCCAACGAAATAATTTTGCCAGCTCGATCAGAGTCCCTAATTGAAGTAGAAGTCTTGAATCCAGAAATTAAAGAAGGTATCATTCCCGATGTAAGAATCCTAGATGGTGTTTATCTTAGTCGAGCGATCACATTTGTGCGTCTCAATAGCAAGGCATACGCCACAGTTATTAATACTCTTGAAAATAGAGTCCTACTTACGAATACAAAAGTGCACCTTCTGCCTGTTTCAAAGGAAACGTATAACTTTGAAAATAATCCGGATTTTACACTAAATCGGAACAACCTCTTGAAATCGAAAATCCGAATGGATCATCTGAATTCTGAAGAAAAGGAATGTGTTGAACGTATTTGTAGGAAGTTCAATAAGTTATTCTTTCTTGAAGGTGATATTCTTACGTCTACTCCTTCTATTAAACACTCCATTGATACAATGCAATCCTATCGCAAGGTCCCATAGGTAAAGATCTTCCGATTGCCTTTGCCTCAAGAACTCTGAATAAAGCAGCGTCTAAATATAGTACAACGGAACGCGAATTGTTGGCCATAGTTTGGGCAGTAAATCATTTCCGTCCCTATGTATATGGTCGACATTTAAAATTAATAACTGATAATCGCCCGTTAATTTGGCTTTTCAACTGCAAGGATCTTGGATCGTCTATAAACAAGGTAAGATAAATTCAAATGCCGACTGTCTATCTAGAATATCAACTACAAGCATAAATTTTACTAGATCATCGAATAAAGATAAATTCGAAGATCATACGAAATATTTCTATAATTCTCTTACACCTAAGGTATTCTGTTTCGAAGAGAGAGAATCCCATTTAATTAAATCACAAGATCATATTGCCTATATTACTTGTGTTGATTTGGACGAAAACAATAAATTTTGCTCAGAGTTCAAATTTGTATCACAAAACAAGGAAATTTTAGAGAATCTGTCTCATGAAATTTACTCCAATTTTAAGTCAATTAATGTTAAAACAGGAAAAAATATTTACCATTGCTTTATTAAACAAAATCACTGGGAAAAACCGCTCTACGAAGATCTTTTCTACTCCATGCAAAACTTGAACTAACTTCAAGTAATTGAAGACAAAATCGAACCTATTTCATTACTAAATTTTGAAGACCCAGTAAACCAATTCAAATATTCTAAAATAAAAGGTATCATCCAATACATTTTCCGCAATACGAAAATCAGAATTACTATCTTTTAAGGCAACATAGTAACTCCACTAAGAAACGATATTCCTGCTATTCTAAAAGAGAACCATGATGATCCTCTTTCGGGTCAGGGTGGTTTTCACAGAACATATAATAGAATTTAATCCATGTACTATTGGCCACGAATGAAATCAGAAATCAAAACATATGTTAAATCATGTGAATCCTATCAGAAAAACAAGACGGTGAGGAAAACATTCAAGGCTCCTATGGAGATTACTTTAACCGCGATTAACCGATTACTTTATGCTTAGATGTACTTGGGCCGCTTCCAATCACAGAGAAAGGTAACAGATTCGTCATCACCATGCAAGATGATATAACCAAATATTCACTTGCATATTCTGTTCCAAATCATGAAGCAGTTACAATTGCCAAAACGCTCCTAAATTTCATAAGTCATTTCGGTATTCCTGGTTCCATTCTCTCAGATCAAGGCGCAGATTTACGTCCATCAATCTAGCACTACAATTTTTAAATATCACGATTTGAGCTGGTGGGTTAATTGTCGTAAATTTGTCGCTAATTTTTCGTGAAAGAAAAAATTTTGTCGCGCTACATTTTTAAAAAATAACCCCTGGTAATGCTAACTTGACATTCAAGTTAGCATTACCACCAACTTAAATTAATTTTAATTAACGTAATTAACGCTTACGTGACTCAATTAATTTGTCGCTAATTTGTCGTGAAAGAATAAATTTCGCCGCGCTTCATTTTTTAAAAATAACCCCTGGTAATGCTAACTTGATATTCAAGCTAGCATTACCACCAACTAAAATTAATTTTAATAAACGTAATTAACGCTTACGTGACTCAATTAATTTGTCGCTAATTTGTCGTGAAAGAATAAATTCCGCCGCGCTTCATTTTTTAAAAATAACCCCTGGTAATGCTAATTTGATATTCAAGTTAGCATTACCACCAACTAAAATTAATTTTAATTAACGTTATTAACGCTTACGTGACTCAATTAATTTGTCGCTAATTTGTCGTGAAAGAATAAATTTCGCCGCGCTTCATTTTTTAAAAATAACCCCTGGTAATGTTAACTAGATATTCAAGTTAGCATTACTGCCAACTAAAATTAATTTTAATTAACGTAATTAATGCTGACATAAATCAAATAATTTGTCGTGGCCGAAAAATGCAGTACAAAAATATTTTGGGCAATATATTGGCGCTAAACGTAGATGGAATCTAGATTCCTACTCAACGTACGACAAAATCCTGAGTTTAAATCTACTCAAAAAAGTTCATTGGATTCGCATTTTGAATAGTGCTGGGAAATTACAGGTAAAAATCATATTAAAATAAAATAGTTTTTAAAAAAAAGTTGAAAAGTTTTAGTGTTGAAAGTTTTAGTGTCTTCTACTCTATACATATTCTCATGGTATCAATAAAGGAACATATTCTACCAAACAGAAAAGGAATCATCGAAATCGGTCCACGCTTTACGAAGTTACTACTCCTCCCCCTCCCCCTCCTCCACCATAGGACGAAATTATTCTCCTATGAGCAATGGGGGATCACATTATATACAACAGCAAAAGAACCATCCAAATCGGTCCACGCATTACAAAGTTAGGTTCCACCCCCCCCAGCAACATTTTTTCTCGGTATCAACCAGGGCGGATACTCTACCCAACAGAAAATGAATTATCTAAATCGATCCACGCGTTACGAAGTTGGACTACCCCCTCCCCCACCACCACCATCACTCTCACCATAACCCAAATTAATCTCCTATTAGCAATGGGGGATCTTTATACAACAAAAAAGTTAGGTTTCACCCCCACCATACCAAAAAATTTTTTTACATGGTACCAATCGGTGAACATATTCTACCCAACAAAAAAAGAATCATCAAAATCTGTCGACGCGTTACGAAGTTATGCCCGGTCAAACATAACAACAAAAAAAAACGTCGAACTTAGAACCTCTTTGTTTTTGGGAAGTCGGTTAATAATCCGGCCCTAATTTCACGCAACTCCGCTGATTTTGCAAATAAAGAGTTCTGACATTTTTCTCTCGATGTATTTTAAAGAGTTCGTTCCTAATAGCATGTGAAAATAGTTCTGGAAAATTAAGAAAATGATAATTTTTAAAAAAAATTTCACCTGAGAAAATGTAAAACTAATTTCCCGAAGAGTTCTAGGTAGCGCTCGTCGAGTTCCACGAAATATTCTATGCGCTTTTTGTTGAGAGATCAAAACTGTAGCTGCTATTAGCAATTATAGGTTTTTGAACCGGAAAGTAAGTTTTTGTTTGTCAATGATTTATTACGCAGTTCGATCAGTTTTCTTACTTGTTTATTAGATGTGATACATTTTTGGACTGAGTTTTTTCCTTTTTAACAGATGTTCGACTCTTCTCTAAGCTAATTCAACTTTTTTGAGTAGATTTAGATTCAGGATTTTGTCGTACGTTGAGTAGGAATCTAGATTCCATCTACATTTAGCGCCAATATATTGCCCAAAATATTTTTATACTGCATTTTTCGGCCACGACAAATTATTTGATTTATGTCAGCATTAATTACGTTAATTAAAATTAATTTTAGTTGGTAGTAATGCTAACTTGAATATCAAGTTAGCATTACCAGGGGTTATTTTTTTAAAAATGTAGCGCGAAAAATTTTTTCTTTCACGACAAATTAGCGACAAAATTTACGACAATTAACCCACCAGCTCAAATCGTGATATTTAAAAATTGTAATGCTAGGTTGATGGACGTCGCAGATTTCATGTCCAATGTTTTAAAAGAGTTTTCTAAAGTCTTAAATTGTACAAATGTTTAATTGAATCTCTTACCACTGGTGGGGCAGATTACTTATTGTACCGCTATTGCTGGAACCCTTACCGCGGGTGGGGGGAATTCGCAACAATGAAACTAACGATTCAAGGAATGAATAATCAGTGAACCAAGTCAGTTTCATAAGTCATTCCGGTATTCCTGGTTCCATTCTCTCAGATCAAGACGCAGATTTCATGTCCAATGTTTTAAAAGAGTTTTCTAAAGTCTTAAATTGTACAAATGTTTAATTGAATCTCTTACCACTGGTGGGGCAGATTACTTATTGTACCGCTATTGCTGGAACCCTTACCGCGGGTGGGGGGAATTCGCAACAATGAAACTAACGATTCAAGGAATGAATAATCAGTGAACCAAGTCAGTTTTATTTCTCATTTTTATATACAATTATTGATTACTTAGCTATAATCGTAACAATAAAGTTCATTGACAATTACAAATATTGCTTACTTAGCTATAACAAAGTTCATAATTGATAATTCAATACATTTGGCATATATAAATTCATAATTGCTTAATAGGCAATTGACATTACTTTTGCTTTAATATAAACAATAACAAAGTTCACTTCACGCGATCAGCATTACGTCGGGTTCTTGATCGCTTGTAGTGTTTTGATATTTGACGCCGCGTCGCATGCTTTTGGTTCAGGTAATCTGAATTAAATTTGTGAAGGCATGATCATTCTGATCATAAATATTAAACCATTACACATTTCATCCCCAAAGTAATGGAGCTCTTGAAAGATCTCACTCTACCTTAAAGGACTACTTGAAGCATTACCTTAATCCCACATTAAATAATTGGGACGATTGGATACCTACCGCTATGTTCTCATACAATTCTTCTATACATAGCACTACTAAGTTTTCTTCCTTTAAATTGCTATTTGATAACAAAGCTTAAATCCCTAGTTCCTTTAATAAACAACCAGAATTTAAATATACTTACGATAATTATGTTGATCAACTTAAGAATAGGCTATATACGTCACAAACGATAGCTAGAGAAAACATTCTTGTATCAAAACAGAAATCCAAAAATAGATACGATAAATGAGAAATGTAGCACATGTCACAACTCATATGTGGCAAGGTAGTACACGGCATGTGAAAAAGTCACATGTTTGCATGTGTCATGACTGCTGCATGTGGTACACATACGAATGTCACAAAAAGTGCTAGTACACGTCATGTAGCCAATGTGTCCCTTAGAATAAAGAACTAGAGGAAGCGCTGTATCGTATAAGATTCCTATCCGTGAGGGAAGCTGCTCGCGGAATTTAAAATCAGCTGGGGTCGTTGACTAACAGAGATGAAAGTATACTAAAAAGAGGGACAAATATATTTCGTACTGTCAAATGTTTACTTTTGTGTGTGAAAAAGTTTCCTCGAGTGAATTAAGTTAAATTTTGTTAAATTTGTTAAAGTAGCTTCTTTTAATACCGTATGTAATCACTCCAATAAAGTTATTAGACTATTTTGTGATTTTTTGTAAACGGAGTTTGCCTTAACACCCAGAATTTGTATAAATTAATCAGCATGAAGTGTTCGGGTTTTTCGTTCGCAAATATATAGAAATAAGATGATGGGAAGTCGTTTTTCCTGCAAATGCATAACTCGAATTACTTCTTAATTCATTCTATAAACATGTGAAGTTCAATTAAAACCTCAATTTAAAAAGCTAAAGTTTCGTAAGAATATTTGTGCGGTTAACGTGAAAACTGATTTTAATGTTTTGGGTACGGCTTATAATCGTGTGCGGCTTATATTCGGATACAAACGTATAAATGGTGCAAATTGCCTTTGTATCCTGTGAAATACGCCCCTATTTTCTGGAGCTGTGTCAAAAAGGATATTTAAGAGAAAAATAGCTTAGCATACATCCATCGGATGAAGCAGAATTTGCGTCGTCGAGGTTTTATCAGCAGCTTAATCATCCGAGTCCTCCCAAACAACCTCGTGTTTTGAAACATCCATCGCATTGCTGATGCAACACTTCAGGTGTAAAATAATGGTTGTCGCGCCCCAAATATTTCCCGTATTCGTTTCGTAATAGGGCCTTCAATGGTTTATTAACGGATACGTCGAATGGTTGCAGAACTGATTTCATGCCTCCTGGAATAACCACCATCTCCGAACCTAGTTTCTTCATTTTCTTTTTCACTGCGTCCGTGAGGTGGCCACGAAAAGCATCTAGCGCCAGTATCGAGGGTAAACGCAAGAGGCATCCTGGACGGCGAGCCCAAACATACGACAGCCAATCTTTTATAAGATCTCCTGTCATCCAGCCTTTGACGTGTGCCCTAATAAAAACACCTGGTGGAAACTTCTCATTACTTTCCTTTTTAGGCTTCGGCACAGTTTTCCTCTTAAATATGAAACGGTGGAAGCTTTCCACCATCAGCATAACATGACCGTTACGCGCTGCTTCTCGCAACCCGATGTTTTCAATGGGATCTGAAAAATAATCAAAATACGAAAATTTTTAAATCGTAATTCAAAAGCACTTAAATTAAATTATTACAAATATTTTGTTCTTAAAAAGCAGAGACGGCCAGAAATAGAACCGGAACCAGAACCAAAATCGTTTTTATTTGAGTTACATCAAGTAATTTTGACAATGTTTGTGGATTCCAAAACTTTGAGAATTATGAATTCTTGAAATTACGAAAATTCCCAGAATTTTAAGAACCTTTGCTATCTCTCAAATTTTTCAGATTATTAGCATATTCCGATATTTAATTATTAAGAATTGCTATATTTTTGCAAAATTGCTACCACTGTAGAAAATGTTTAGATACGATACAGAAGAAAAAGAATAGGTATTGATTCATTTTCTTCTAAGTTACCTACCTGTTTAGCGCCAATCGTATCGATGGTGTAATTGCGAGGCATGTCGGTCCAAATAGTAGAGATGGGCGATACTGTATCGATATACCGGAGTATCGATACTTCGAGCATTCAATACTTCGAGGTTTTGTAATCGTTACTACCAGCCCCGATAATACCGATTCTCGATACTTTTCTTTAAATACTAGAAGTATTGACAGCCCATCACACACCGTCTCATTATTTGGTGTATTGAAATAAGATAAGATAATAATCGTAATTTCTATGCAATTTCTACACCATATATAATTTTTTTAATTTTTTATCCATATGGTTCCACTTCCAATACTCTTGAGTATCGATACTTCTTCAACGGTATATTTGTATCTAAGTACCGAAAGATGCGGATATATTGCAATGCCAAGTATCGATACTTTTCGATTCGGTTTCCATCTCTACCAGATAGGCATCTCATCAGCATTTTCCATCTGAGAAAGAAGGAACTGTAACTCTTGTCGCAGAGACACGACGTAGCGCTGATAAGCCACTAGTTTTTGTTCGAAGTCAGATGGAAGCTTTTGGCATGTTGTGGTTTGGCGTCGGAGGGAAAATCCTGAATTTATTGACCCATCCCGTGCTTGCTCTAAATTTCGGCCTTGTCAAGTTAAGTTTGGTAGCTATTTCAAGGGCCTTCTTTTTGATGTTTTCACATATAATAGGGAGAGCATTTTTTAACCGACTTCCCAAAAACAAAGAGGTTCTAAGTTCGACGCGTATTTTTTTTTATCAATTTTTTTTTTTTTTTTTTATGTCTGACCGGGCATAACTTCGTAACGCGTCGACCGATTTAGATGATTCTTTTTTTGTTGGGTAGAGTATGTTCACCGATTGGTACCATGTCAAAAAAATTTTTAGTAGGGTGGGGGTGGGGGGTGGGGGTGAAACCTAACTTTTTAACGCGTGGTCCGATTTGGATGGCTCTTTTTTTGTTGTACAGAGTATGATCCCCCATTGCTAATTGGAGAAAAAAACTTTAACCTAGGGTGGGGGGAGGGGGGAGGGGTAGTCTAACTTAACGCGTGGACCGATTTGGATAATTCTTTTTCTATTGGGTAGAGGATGTTCCGTGGTTGCTACCAGGTGAAAAAAATTTTGGAGGGAGTGGGGTGGGGGTGGAACCTAAGTTTGTAACGCGTGGTCCGATTTCGATGGTTCTTTTTCTGTTGTATAGAGGATGATCCGCCATTGCTAATAGGAGAATAATTTGGTCCTATGGTAAAAGGTGTGGGTGGGGGGAGGGGTAGTCTAACTTCGTAACGCGTGGACCGATTTGGATAATTCGTTTTCTATTGGGTAGAATATGATCCTTGGTTGATACTACGAGAAAACAAATGTTGCTGGGGTGGTGGTGGGAGAAGGGGGGTGGAACCTAACTTTGTAACGCGTGGATCGATTTGGATGGTTCTTTTGCTGTTGTATAGAGTGTGACCCCAATTGCTAATAGGAGAATAATTTGGTCCTATGGTGGTGGTGGGGGAGGGGGGGTAGTAACTTCGTAACGCGTGAACCGATTTCGATGATTCCTTTTATGTTCGGTAGAGTATGTTCCTTGATTGATACCATGAGAAAAAAAGTTTAGTGGAATGGGGGTGGGGTAGGGGGTTAAAACTAACTTTTAACGCGTGGACCGATTTGGATGGTGCTTTCTTCGTTGCGGAGAGTAAAAGACACTAAAAAGTGAAAAATAAAATAGTTTTTAAAAAAAAAGTTGAACCGACTTCACAAAAAGCGCTAAAAAGCATAAAATAATTTTTAATTGCATATCTATTACGACATTTTGAAGTCGGTGCAAATTAAACAAATAAAACAACTACATAACCACAATTGAAAATAATACATAATACTGCCTGAACATTTCAGCTTACGTGATCATAAGAAATGACGATTAAATATTTTTGTTGTAGTTGTTTGGTTTGTTTGATTTGCACCGACTTCAAAATGTTGTAATAGATATAAAATTAAAAATTATTTTATGCTTTTTAGCGCTTTTTGTGAAGTCGGTAAAACTTTTTTTTTTAAAACTATTTTCCTAATTTCTCTGTTGGTTTCACATTTGAAAATTCTGATATGATCAGCACGCCATCTTCGCACTTGGATTTCAGTGAAACCTACTTCTGATGCAGCTTTTCGGTTACCGATTACATCCGCTCTGAGAATTACGTTTCTCTTGAATTTCGAAGTATATTGGCCTATAGTTTTTTATTGTCCGTTACGATAAAATATGCACACCTTTTAAATTTTAAATTTAGAGATGTTTACTCAATTTTGAGTACTAAAATTCGTACTGATAGTGCCACTTTTTAACTTCAGAGTTGTACTTGCAAAATAGTAAATAGTGAAAAGAAAACTAAACAGATTCGTGTTGGTCATCGGTTTTTCCGTCCCCCGGAAAGGGTTTCCGCGAAACTTTCATGATCGCTGGTGTTTTTATGAGAAGACCGGC
The DNA here is from genome assembly GCA_964036015.1 of Leptarthrus brevirostris. NCBI lineage: Eukaryota > Metazoa > Arthropoda > Insecta > Diptera > Asilidae > Leptarthrus > Leptarthrus brevirostris. The sequence continues at coordinate 101,627,602 of OZ038371.1, read as the reverse complement.
TCGAGTTCGTGTGACATTTTCTCCACAGTTAAATTTCTCGAGTGATTTACACACTTTTAGATTTTTTACTGAAAATTCACTTGCCACAGCCATTCATTTCGACGAACAATTTCGAGGCACCGTGAATTGAGAATTTTTGTAATGCGGCTTATATTCGTGCGGTTTTTTACTAATTTAGGCACCAAAAATCTGGATGCGGCTTATCTTCGAGTAAATACGGTAAGCAAAAAACTCAATACAACAATAAGGGAATTACCCAAATTGGCTCGACCCCTCGCTCTCTACACCATAGGTGGCAAGTTTTTATCATAGTAACAATGGGGGAGCATACTCTTTACAACAAGATTAGAATCCAAATCGGTTCACTCGTTGCGAAGTTAGGCCCATTCCTCCGCCACGCGCAGCACCAACCAGGTGCCATTTTTCTTTTTAGTAGCAATAAGATAACTTAATCAACAATAAACGAATCATCCAAATCGGTCCATGAGTTAGGCTTCCTCTCGCCCACCCCTCTAAGACCAAATTTTTTCTCATAGTAGCAACGTGGTGATTTAATTGATTTGCAGGTGGTCAGGGCCGCCGACAGGGGGGGGGGCGAAGGGGGTAAACCCCCCGGGCCCGGGCTTTCAAAGGGGCCCCGTCATCTAAATCATCAACAGAAAATTTTTTCCATTTTAATTATTTATATAAAAAAAATGCTTCACGGTTGAAAAAGTGTACTATACTAGACAGATTTTAAACTGAAAGTCAATCATTCGATTGTATATGGGCCCGTAAACGCTAAGTGCCGGGCCAGAAATTCGTTTCGCGGGGGGCCCGTATGTGGTACCCCCCGGGCCCGAATTTTGTCTCTACGGGCCTGCACGTGGTTATTGCATTTAATTTGAGTCTACATATATGCTTTATATGACGTCAGTGGCATATAATATAAGTTAAATTTATTTAAATTTTATAAAATAAAAAAAAACAAATTTTTATTTAATTATCAGCCGAAGCTGGTGTTTATTCACTCGATGCCAAAACCTAACTTAAATTAACTTAAACAGAATAATTCTTAGGAGCTAAATTATGAATTGGGTTGCTCACGTTGCAAAGGTAACGCAGACATGCTGTCAGCACTTTTAGGTGGTTCATGTGTCGAGTCGTTGACATAGCTTGCGGCTCGTGGGAACTTCTAATCGTTCGAATGCAATTTTTATGTTTTCCAGATTTTAGCTTAATCGGCGTTAACTCTTCCCCCTTTAAATGAGGATGTCCTCATCCTCAGAAATAAGGAATTTGGTTGATCCTTGTGGTATCAGGTAAGGATGATTTTTTTTGTCCCATGATGATCTGCGGTGGTCTCTACCGTTGGTATGATAGTGACTGTTTCTAATACAGTGTTGGTGGGTAGATGATTACTTCTGCAATGTTTAATTATTTTCATGATTATTTTGGTTGCCAAAAAAAGTATTATCAGAGTAGTTAAGCCCAAGTTCGTAAAGTATCCTGTCCGGCTTTCATTTTTAATTAATTTTATTTGTCCCGTATTATTTAGGTGCAGTTCTTTCATTGTCTGAAGGGTTAGGATTTCTTCGAATGTCCTGAAGGAGGAGTCGGGTTGTACTATTGGAGGAAGTGGTTTTATCCTGTAGGCTTCTTGGGATGTGTACAGCTGCTTGTTGATCATGAGTGTTGTGTTCTGGTATTGTATCACGAATGTGCCTGTTAAATCTAGGGCCTCGCCGTCGATAAGAATTGTTCCATTAAATTGGTTTAGAAGCAATGTTCCTGGGAAGATTTCCTCTGTAGCCGGGATGTGCCTATTATCAATTTCGGTGCAGTTCGGAGGTTTGCTCGTGAGCAGATTTGGAATGCAGCTTGATGAGCTTAGGTCTACAATATTTTTCCTATTACAAATTGTTAACTTATTACTAGCTAGACATTTTTCTCTTATTCCATACATTTTGTCTTCACATTGTAATACCTTTTCGAATGGTAATGTAACTACAAAATTTTCTCTTTTTACTGGTTTAATTAATATTGATCTACATATTTCATTCGTTGTGCTTGGTATGCTTACAATATACAATAATGTTGAATTGCTTGAGGCAATTTTGATATCGGAAAAGTCGATGGCCTCTTCTAGATTAAGATATGGTACATTATTTTTTTCAAACAATTCTTTTACAATATTTATTTCACTATTTGATAAAACAAAGGAATTTACAATGCCGGCCTTTGCCCAATGCAAGGCGTAATCAACATTTATTATTTCTTCTTTAATTTAATTCTTAATATTCATTGTAATACCGTTTTTCATATCTTCGACATTTTTGTATGCTTTTAGGATTTTGTTAGTAATAGTTGTTATCTCATTAATTCGATCGATCGTCGACTTATTGATTATCACTTGTTTATTATTGTTTTCCAATACGTCGTCTATTTTGGATCTTAGTATTTGGAAGTCATCATGGTCTGGGCTTCCAGCTAGCCATTTCCATGCACTTCCCAAGAAATCTAGCGATCTCTTTGATCTTGTTTTGGGCTTCAAACGATTAAGCAGAGATATGACCTCAATGGTTTCATGTATGAGGAAAGGGTACATGGGGTGATCGCTGGTGACATCATGTTTAACTTTAGCTTCCAAACCATGTAGTGTTTTCTCATAGGCCTCTAGTTCGATAACATGGACTATTTTAAGTGTTCCGGTCTGTAGCTTTGAGGTTCCGGTATTCAGCGTTATTATTTTTGAGTTCGAATAGTCTAGGATTTGCACTTCTGCAGAGCAAAAGACTACACATAATCTGGAAAGGAATACTAATTTTTAATAGTATTCTTGTGGACAACTTTGCCTGATTCTGTAACTATAGTTTTTGATTTATTTTCCTTAACAGTTTCTTTTCTATATCTTGGGGATGATTTCGAACCTACGCGTTTGTTTAATTTTACGTAAATGATTTCTCCGGGGGTGTAGTCCTTTATTGGATGTCTCTTTTTGTTGTGGTTGCTAATGTCAATTCTTTGCTTTTCCCTTAGCCTGGTTATGTTTTCCTGCCTAGCTTTATCGAAATCGTCAGGGTTTACGCTGACATTCCTACCGAAGAAGACTTCGAGCGGTCTTTTACCCGTAGTCGAGTGTATGGAAAAGTTGTACTCGTACACTGCCGTGTCGAGTAGTTCGGGGAAAGTTCTGGGTGTACTGTCTGATTTGAGACACCGTAGTATCTCGGTTAGTGTTGAATGAAACCTTTCTACTTGGCCATTAACTGAACTAACATAGGGAGGAGTTTTAAATATTTCGATTCCTAGTTCACCATGAAACTAATTGAAGCGGAATTTAGTGATTTCTCGTTGTCGATCACTATTATTCTAGGTACGCCGAAAGCGAAAAGCAGCTCTCGAAGCGGGGTTTTAATATCTTCGATCGCTTTTGATTTGAGTATTTTCACCTGTGCGTATTTAGAGAACTTGTCGATGGCAGTTAGCATCAATTTTTTTTCTGTGGAGTAGATATCGATATGTAGGATTTCTCCTGGGTATTGGGGGATTGGTGTGTGTTTCAATTCAGGCTTATTACGGTGTCTCTCGTACTTTTGTTCTTTGCAGATGGTACATTGTTTAACCAGATTATTTATTTTGCTGTTCATTCTTGGGAAATAGAACTTTTCCAGAAGTTGAATTTTATTCTCACGCGCATTTCGATGTGCTCTTCTATGTATTTTCAGGATTTCCTCATCCTGTCGGTCTGAGTTCTTAATATCCTCCACTTGGTTTGCGTGAATCGAATTTTATAATTTTTGAAGTGCGTGGGGATTACCTTTTGGATCCTACCCATTATTGTTTCGGATGTGAGTAGGCCGTTAATGACGCTTGGGTTCAAAAATCTTTTAAATATTGATATAAGGTCTGCGTCGGAATAACTCGGCTGGACAAAAAGATGTCTGTGATAAGCAGGGAATGGGATTTCGAATGCCTGTTTTAATCATGATCTGATTTTTAAATACATTTATGGGTGCTACTGTAGCTGGTATTAAATCGTGGGCGGAGCTTTCACTACTGTGCTGTGTTCCTGTTACAGAATTTATGGGAGATGTTTTCGGAGACCTGGAAAGAGCATCTGCTACTATATTTGTTTTGCCGGGTTTATATTTTAATTCGTGGTTATACTCTTCTAGTATAGCCTTCCACCTTTTCATTTTGCTATTATTATTTTTGCTGCTTATAGCATAATTCAGCGGCTGGTGGTCGGTAAAGATTTGGACCTTAGCTTTACCGTAGAGATAGTTTCTTAGCGACTTTAGAGCCCATACGATAGCTAACATCTCTTTCTCATTAGCTGCGTAGTGCTCTTCAGTTTTGTTGAGAGTCCTAGATATGAAAGTAATAGGCCTTTCGTCTTGTGACAATACCGCACCAATGGCATAATCTGAAGCATCTGTTGTTAGTTGAAAATTTTTGTTGAAGTCGGGATATGCAAGCAACAGCTCGTCTGAAATTAATGAGTTCTTTATTTTGTTGAACGCTTCGATTGCATCATTGTTAAGGGAGATAGATTGTTTACTGGAAAGATTTTTAGAAATTCTGCCTCCTTCCCCCCTTAAAAGGGCTGTAAGGGGCTTCGCCAGATCGGCATATCCCTTGATGAATCGGCGATAGTACCCTGAAAGGCCAAGGAACGATCGCAGGTCTTTTAGAGTTTTTGGGCGCGGAAAGTTAACTATCGTTTCGACTTTTAGTCGGTTTGTCTTAATACCTTCGGGGGAGACAATGAACCCTAGGAATTCGACTTCGTTGCGGAGGAATTCGCACTTGTCGAGTTGGACCTTCATATTCGCCTGCTCTAAGGTTTGGAATACCTTTCTGAGATTCTGAAAATGCGAATCTTCGTCTTTGCTAAATATGACGATGTCGTCGATGTAAACGTAGCAAATTTTGCCAATGAGCTCTCGCAATATGTCGTCGAGTGCCCTTTGGAAGATAGCCGGCGAATTCTTTAGACCAAAAGGTAGCCTGGTAAATTCATATTTACCGTTATTCACGGAAAAGGCTGTCTTTTCGATGTCCGCTTCTTTAAGCGGGATTTGGTGGAAGCCGCTCTTGAGGTCTATTACCGAGAACCATTAATTTTTTCCTAGTTGTGCTAGGACCTCATTTATCTCTGGCATAGGATATTTGTCCGTGATTGTGATCGTATTCAGTTTTCGGTAATCTACGACCATTCGGTATTTCTTATCGCCTGAGGCGTCGGCTTTTTTAGGGACAATCCACATGGGTGAATTGTAAGGAGACCGTGAGGGTCTAATGATTCCATCATTTAGGAGTTGCTTTACTTGCTTTTCTACCTCATCTTTTAGGGACATAGGGTATGGATAAAATCTTGAGTAAACTGGGGAATCTGAAGTTGTCCGAATTTCTCCTTTTACTACAGTGGTGAAAGTTAATTTCTCATCGGGGTCGGAAAAGAGGTTTGGAAACTGTTGAGCCAAATGGTTGATTTTACTTTTTTACTCTGTACTCATATGGTTGGTTCTTATGTCAATTTTATTGACTGCGTTGTAGGCTCTTTGCTTAATGCGAATTTTTACCCTTTTTTTTATCATCATGTAGTTATCTTTTGTATGTATTACGGCCGAAAGTTCTTTTAGGCTATCATTCCCTAGAATACCATGGAACGAATTCAGAGAGGGTAGAAGAAAGAATTTTATATTGGTGTCTTTGAGGCCGAATAAATTTACTATTGTATGGTGGCTAATTTTTATATTTCCGCCTATGGAGTTTGCGTAAAATGGTTCCGCATTAAGCTTGGGATTTGAAACTAGATTAGCCTGTATATAGTTCTTATTGGAGCCGGTGTCTACTAGTATTTTAAGGATTTGGCCGCTCTCCGTTCTGCACTCAAAATACGGCAGCGAAGAGCAGTTTAACCTAAAAAATGAATATCAGTAATATCGAGGGGGTTCTGTTCGATATCTTCGTTTTCTTGATATGACTCGACGTATTCTGCTAGGGGTTGTTCGTATTGCTCGTTCTCGGACTCACGAATTTCCTCGTAATTATTTAATTCATAATCGGCAGTTTGTTCATAATTATTTAATTCAGACTCCTGGGGTGCTATGTGAAAATTTCGAACGAATTTGTTTGGTGGGGGTGGCCCTTGCGGCCCTGCTGGCGGTCTTTTGCCATAAAATGGGTTTTGTGCTGGACGGTTCATATAATTAATATTCCTTGTTTGCAAGGACTGATCAACATCCATCGGCTCTGCCCTTGGTTGCGGCTTAGGTGCGAAAGGACGAGGGGGCTTAAATGAATTATACTGTTGGGTTTGGTAATTTGGGTTAAATGCTGGTTGCCTGAGGAAATTTTGATTTCCTTGGGGAATAGGATTGTACTGAGGTTGCGGTAAGTATGCTAACTGGGGGTAAAATGTAGTTCTGTTATTCTGCATGTTCGGTCTGCTTGGGTTTACCACATTCCTACGAGGAGGAATTGGGGTTGTATTTTGCTTAGTAGTTGTATAGACCGACTTTTGATGAGAAAAGGCATATTGTGTTCTGAAATTTTGATTTTCTAGCTTTAAGCAAAGGTGCAGGGCTTGCGGCAAGTCCGAAGGTTCTCGTATACCGAGAAGTCTAGGTAGGTCGCCTCGGAGACCTCTAATAAACGTGTCGAGTGCTTTGTCTCGGTATGTCTGAGTTAGCAGAGTCAGAGATTCGTTAGGGATGTCCATGCATCCTATTTTGTTTAAAATTAGGGATAGATGGGAATAGACTGCGTGGTAAAATTCTTGTACGGACTGGTTTCCTTGAACAAGTGAGGTCATTTGGTACTCTAGCGTAGATAAGTCACGCTTGTCCGCATAATGCATAGTGAGGCAACGGGCTATGCATTTCCAGTCAAGTGGTGTATTGTATGATTCTAGGACCACATCTGCTTCACCGACAATTTTGTTGCGTATGACGCTAAGAATTCCGAAATATTTGGGGGTACCTTTGATGTTATCGTACAATGTGAGTATCCGATCGACGCTCTTTTTCCACGAGTTAAATTCTCCTGGCTGACCAGTAAAATCTTTCAAGCACCTCACAACATGGGGGATTTTATCTAATTCTCCTATGTTATCTCGGTACTGGGGATCGATAGTTTGGTCAGGGCCGGTCAACTGATCGGAATTTGGATTTATTATAGATTGAAATATTTTACGGCCCTCGTTTTGGAGGACTCGACTGACTATTCCGCTTATTAACCTTTCTAAGGCTTCGTTGGCTAGGACTCCGCCATTATTTGAAGTTTGTGGCATTTGTGCTTGTACTTGTGGTTGTGGAATAGAGCTTTGCCCTGGTACGTTAAGCATTGGGGGTTTAATCAAGTTGTTTGGGTTGGACATTATCACTTCTTCACTATTTTTCTTAGTCGTAGCTAGCTATTTATTTACGTTAAAAAATTTTTTTTAAGTTAGAGAGATATAAGAATTAAAAATTTCCAAAAAGAGAGAGATATAAGAATTAAAAATTTCCAATTTATTAACACTCTCGCTGGTTTTTCTTTTCTTTCTTTTTGAACGCAAGTGACAGCTTCGTCGATTTCGATCGATTGACTAATAATTTATTTATTATTTTTGACTAACTTCACTAAATTTCTGAATAATTTTTCACTAAAATTTATTTTTTCTCAATAGAAATATTTATGTAACTGTTATATTCGATTTATATTTGATTTTTATTATTTCAACGGTTTTTATTTATGTTTGATTTCTCTTATCTTGACAAGTTTTATTCGCGTAATTTACGACACAATTTGTATAATTTGATTGATAACTTCTTAATATCTAAGCTTTCACTTTTAACAGAATAAAATCTTGAAATTATGACTTACAATACTACGTGAAGATAGGCTGGCATTCCTAGAAGAGTGGCTGCTGAAAACATTCAACTCCTTTTCTTCCCTAAACGGCTACTCGGGGGCCTTATTTCCTCTTCTTGGTGGTTCAGGACGCGGGTACCTTGATGCTTCTTGAGGATCTTGGTAGTCACAGGTTTTCGGTGAGTTTGTAAGTTGGTGAGATCGATGTCGTGATGCTACTTGAGGATCTTGATATTTCACTAATGGCACGATCGAACTTCTGGTGCTGCTTGAGGACACTGTTCGCGAGCTAAATCAATCTTGATGTTTCACTAATGGCACGATCGAACTTCTGGTGCTGCTTGAGGACACTGTTCGCGAGCAAAATCAATTTCGCGATGCTACTTGAGAATCTTTGCGATTATTCACTAGTGAAAACGATCGATCTTTTCGGTACTACTTAAGGACCACTATTTACGCACTTTTACTTAACCGAAACAGACGTTTTTACTTCCCGGGTCCCTGCTCGGGCGCCAGTTAAATTTATTTAAATTTTATAAAATAAAAAAAACAAATTTTTATTTAATTATCAGCCGAAGCTGGTGTTTATTCACTCGATGCCAAAACCTAACTTAAATTAACTTAAACAGAATAATTCTTATGAGCTAAATTATGAATTGGGTTGCTCACGTTGCAAAGGTAACGCAGACATGCTGTCAGCACTTTTAGGTGGTTCATGTGTCGAGTCGTTGACATAGCTTGCGGCTCGTGGGAACTTCTAATCGTGCGAATGCAATTTTTATGTTTTCCAGATTTTAGCTTAATCGGCGTTAACTTATATATTAGTTATTTTCCTATAATTTGCAAGAAATAGATAATATTTATCTCTCTTGATAATATCTAGCTTGATATTATCATTAGTAAATGAATTTAAAATAGAATACTAAGTTATAATAATTTATAAAAAAAATTTATTAAAAACTCGTAAGAAATTGTAAGATAAGGCGTAATAAAAAGTAAAAAATAATTTCTTCGCCAAATAATTACAAATTACAGTAAGTACATCACAATAATTATAAATAATTACGAATAATCAAATATTCTTTGATTCATGAACGACTAAATGGAAAGCGCACTTTGCATGATTGTGTGCGTACATTTCTATCTAAAATTGTGTAAATCTTGTGATTCGATGTTAAGGCTATCATGACCCATATAATGTTATTAAGATCAATTGATCCTATAAGGCGTAAATTTTTTTTTCAGTTTAATTTCATACCAGCGAATTTACAAGTTCCACCCCATTCATACAATCATGCATACATATAATCATACAAAGTGTGGACGCCTTGCTTTTTAAGAGGTCGTTCATGAATCAAAGATTTTTTTAATTATTCGTGAGTCTTTGTAATTATTTTGATGAACTTACTGTAATTTGTAATTATTTGGCTAGAAATTATTTTTTACTTTTTAGTATGACTTTTTATATTTTTTTTTTCAAGAAAAGCAAACTTTTAAGAAATTTTTTTTAATAATTTGTTACATAATATAATTTTATTTTTTACCTTTCAGTTTGTTGCTAACTCCTCTGCCACTATCTTTGCTTCTTGATTCGGGATCGTATGTACTTTTGTCCATTTACTGGAATAATCCATTACCACTAAAATGTACCGGTTGCCCCGATCTGATTCTGGGGTGCTCCAACGTTGTATTGCTGCATCGCTCCTCTTGTCTTGATGTAGGATACTTTGCTACGGGCACAAACAGTACATTTTCGAGACCAGTCATTCACATCCCCCCGCATATGTAACCAGTAGAATCGTTCTCTTAATTTCTCCAAAGTCTTATTAATGTCCTCACGAAGCACCATTATGAAATTCTTCCAGCAAATCCTTTATCGACGATGACTCGTCGGGTGTTTCAATGTTGCACTTCTGTCTGAAATATCTTTCCATTCGGGCCTTTCGTCGTTCTCCTTCCACTTCAAAATTGGAGATATATTCTCGTCTTCTCGTTGAGCTGCTTGAAATTCTTCCTTGTTCCTTCCTGTCAATGGTACGACAGTTGTTCTTTTCAAAATCACATGGTCGCATTTCTCTTTCAGACGGGAACAGTATTTCCAATCAGGCATATATGGTCGTCATGAAAGTGCATTTGCATTTCCATGGGATCTACCATTCCTATGGATAATGTCGAAATTATAGGATTGCAGTCTTTCTAGCTATTTTGCCACCTGTCCTTCAATGTTTTTAAATTGCATCAACCACTTCAACGCTGCATGATCTGTCCGGAGGGTGAATCTTTGTCCATAGAGGAATTTATGAAAATGCTTCGTTGAATCAACTATTGCCAACAGTTCTTTCCTTGTTGTGCAGTAATTTCTTTCTGGTATTGATAAAGCTCTGCTATAGTATGCCACCACTTTTTCTGACCAGTTAACTTTTTGTGATAAAACGGCGCCAATACCAATATTACTTGCATCGGTATCTAATATAAATAAATCTCCTGCCTTTGAATAAACTAGCAGAGGTGCGTTGCAAAGAGCCCACTTTAGTGCTTTAAACCTGTATTCTGTATTCTGATCCTCCAACATTTTACGGCCAAACGCCCTGGCAAACATACAGACTTCAGTTTGAGACCACAGTGGCAATGAAGTTTTGGACTTACGAGGAAAAAGCTACAGCTTAATTTTAGCACTCCGAGGAGCAGCTGCAGAATTGTTAAAGACTATAACAGCAGAGCTAAGGTACGATTGCTAATCTTTAATACAAGCCTTAAAATTACGATACGGCAACCAGCAAATGCAAGAGTTCTACCGTCTACAGCTACGGAGTCGAAGACAGAAGCATGGAGAGACGTTGCAGCAGTTATGTGCGGATATAGAAAGGCTGACACATTTAGCTTATCCCACGTTTAGCCAAGATTATGTCAATGAGGTAGCCAGGGAAGCATTTATTAATTCACTTGCAGGTCGTGACCTACAGCAAGCAGTACGACTGGCTGGAAAGAACACAAACGCTGAGGTTTTGGCTTACGTTCTGGCATATTATTCAGCAAAACAAGCCTTTAAGAGTTCTGTCCGAAATAAAAGATACCTGCTGTCGGGTCAATAAATCGGATAGATGAAACCGATTTAAATGCTTGAACTGCAGCAAAGAAGGCCACCTCCAAAGAGATTGCAGAAAGAGACGAAGATCAAACTCCCCACAAGAAGACAAAAGGAAATCGGGGTCTGGCTGTGTAAAATGCAGAGAAAGAGTGAAACAAAGAAGCAATGGAGCTGTAAGCCCCATATTTAGATTGGCTTCACTTTCTCTTCACAATACACTGTTTCACTTTACAAATTAGCGCTAATCACTTCACTGTTTAAAATACAACTAATTCACTAGGCTGCTACTTATCCCTATTTTTACTACTTAGCTTAATTCTAGAAAGTTCAGCAACTTAGTTCTAGCAATTCCCGTTATTCATTTTCACCACACTAAGTCACCACAGGTTCGAGTCGGCCTTGACTTCATACGGCATCTGACGTTTTCCTGGTTTCCGAAATTCGGTACATGCGCATTGCACAACTTGATTTCGTTTTCATCACGTATCCCTTGCCAGACTACAGTGCATGTTACAATATTTAAATTTCACATATATTTGTAAATTATCCAACAAATTTTTATTTAAACTTTTTTTATACAGATATAAATTATACTTTTATTATACAATCAAGTATAGAGTGCTAATTAAAAATTGAAATGACAGACAGCCGCACGTGGAAATCTTAGCAAAAGTAAAGATGAAACATTGTATACATCATCATACAACTAGGCAAAATTTCATCAATTAGTTATATGGAGAAGTGTTTTAAACAGAGGATGCAAGATTTGAAGACTAACATTCTGAAAAACTGAAAACTGCATTGTGAGTTAAGGAAAAGCAAGTAAAAAAGGGAGTTTTCCAATTTTTGGGCAACCAAAAACATTATATTAAGAAAATACTTTTATGTACCTTTATGTTAATTTGCAGCCACATGCTCTATATTAGAAACTGAAAATAAACCCCACCGTTAGGAAGATAAAAAAATTCCTAAAATATTTACAAACAATTGCACTCTTGAGAAATTCGCTTCAAGCACAATTACATCGTAATTGAAATATGTAGCAATCTCATGTTAAGGAACGCCGTGGTAATCATAAAGGCTCAGTTCCTCGCTAAGCACTTAAGTTTTAATAATTAATTATATCGCGAATATCAAGAACAACGCGGCACCTTTTTAATATCTACCGACCCACTAAGTTAAATTTTGTAAACTTGCCTTCCTTACAAATGTATGTTACTTTATTAAAACTACGTTAATATAAAGTTTCCATTGAAGCAATATATCTAAATAAATTGTGCTCTCAGATAATCTTGAAACCAAATTATTCTCTCCGGCACTATTATATCATTAAGATTATTTTTATAAGCAAAATTAATTAAATCTTACTGATTCTCCAAGAACTGAAAATCGATTTTATGTGATTTAAAAGTACCACGCGCTATGAGTTCATTAAAGAAAATCCGATTTAAAATAAAACTCTGTAAGCAAAAATTACTATTACCTGTGACGCGGTCCTTAAAACTTTGTAGCACACTAACAAATGAATGGCAGGAACTTGATTGATTATTTCATATTTGATGTCAATCAATAATTATCAAAACATTATTCAAGTGTAAGACATATTGAGACGCGAATGTTAAGTAATTGTTTAACGAAAATAAATGAAGGCAAAGATGGTTGTTTTTTAGAATGATAATTGACTTATGTATATACAGGGTGTTTCAGATCTGACGTGCAAAAATGACACCTAGACAAACAAAAAATTGTATGGCAGGGGGGGGGGGGAGGACTCTCAAACGTTTGGGAGTTATAGATTGATTCATAAATTTCAGATTTTCATGGTATGCACATTACTCTTTTATTTTTATCTCTTCACCTATCTATCACAGCCACATGAAATAAACGTTAAAAAACAACTATCCTAATTTTCTTTCCAAAAATGTCAACAATGTTGATCTCACTACTAAAACTGCAAGTACAGTCACGACCAAAATTTAAAAAAATGTTTTGAAATTACCAAAATCTCAGCATTTTCCCAAATTTTCTCTGAAATTTATGTAATTAGTAAACCTCTTTTTTAGTTTTATTGGATTGCCTGTCTAAGGTTATAAGACAAAAAGGCGACACATGGCAGGGTAGATAAAGAATTAGAAAAACCGCATTTTTAGAAATCTCTGACTACATAATTATTTCATTGCACTTTAGGTAGCAAATTCTTTAAGTAAACAAAATGTTTATGATAAAGGATCGAAAATGTTTCTTTTGGGTTAACAGGTAATTAATTTTAATTATTGCTGCAAACATTTTTTTTTTAAATGTTAGTGTAATTTTGTTTTATTGCCGATATTAGCATGTGCTAGCCAGAATTCACATCCTTGTATCCTGGCGTTTTGTTACTCGTACCTGATGGAAATTTTGCTATAAACAAATTTTTCAGTAAAGAAGAATACCTATCATAGTTGAAAAACAAATCAATAAGTGTGGGAGTTTTTAAGCAAAAATTAGTAACAATCGTAAAATTTACATTTGAGGAATACGCGGATATTATTTACATTTATGGTGTAGTAGACGGAAAAGAGAGAGCGGCTGTATTGGAATATCAAAGGAGATTCCCCAACCGGCAAGCATCCCAAAGTGGGGTATTTACACGGACTTTCCGAAGGTTAAGAAAAACAGGAAGTGTGACTCCACACGACCTTCGGGAACTTCTGCCGACGTCGAGTAGCAAATAATCACCATCGTGAGGCAGGACCCTGAGACAAGCACGAAACGAGTCGAAATGCGATTAGGAGCATCGTCATCTAATGTTTAGAGGGTTATTCATCGAGAGTAATTACGTCCACATCGTCATCACCCAGCCCAAGGACTACTGGAAGGAGATTCCGGGAGAAGACTGGAATTAAGCACTTTGCTTCTGGAACGCGACATTGACGATAGGGCGTTTCTGGACCGAATTCTGTGGACGGATGAATCTCAATTCAGGAGGGATGATATCACGAACTTCTATAACCGCCATACCTGATCGAACACAAACTCACACGGAGAAAAGGTGACGTCATTCGAGAAGAGTGAATTTTTGGGCTGGTATCATCGGCAACCATTTGGGAGGACCATTCATTTTGCCTCAAGTGCTTAATAGTGAAATTTGTGTGGACTTTTTGGACAATACACTGCCAGATCTAATAGAGGAGAACCCTATGGATAATCTTAAGGAAATGCCTCACCAACACGATGGAGTACCAGCGCATACGGCTAACATTGTGAAGGCAATACAAGTGAAAAATTTCCTAACCGCTGGATTGGACGAGGTGCACCGATTCCTTGGCCTGCTAGATCTGCAGAACTTATCCTATTGGACTTCTTCTTATGAGGAACAATAAAGGATGAAGTTTATTTAAGCCCAGTTAACAATAGGGAGGATTTAGTTGGCCGACGAAAATACGGGAGAGGCTGGCTGCAATACGGCTTAGATAGGGACTTAGAAGGAGGTTGTTGAAATGCATCGAAAGTTGCGGTGGACACGCTTTTAACGGCTTTTGTTACTTATCAAGATTAATTGTAATTATTTATAAATTCAATAAAAAGAATATTTCAGGTAATAGTTATTTTAATTTTTTTAATTTGTTGATTTTTATAATATTCTCCGATAGGATTTCTACTTATAAATTGCTAAATACTTTCTCTACGTGGACATGTTGCACCTTTTTGGAAAGGTAATAAGATAGGCAATCCAACAAAAATAAAAAAGAGGTATACTAATTACATATATTTCGGAGAGAAATTGAGAAAATGCTGAAATTTTGGAAATTCAAAAAAAAATTTCAATTTTGGCCGTGACTGTACCTGCAGTTTTAGTAGTGAGATCAACACTGTTGACATTTTTGGAAACTTTATAAGGATAGTTGTTTTTAACGTTTATTTCATGTGGCTGTATTGGGTAGATGAAGAGATAAAAATAAAAGAGTAATGTGCATACCATGAAAAACTGAAATTTATGAATCACCCTGTAACTACCAAACGGTTGAGAGTCCCCCCTCCCCCCTGCCATACAATTTTTTGTTTTCTAGGTGAGATCTATCACCCCACTCATTTTGGCACGTCAGATCTGAAACACCCTGTATAAACGGCGAATTTGTTTGAGAATTATTAAATTATATATTAGGAATATGCAACAACAGAAATGTTTATGTACCTTTTTAACCAACTTCCCAAAAACAAAGGAGAAAAATTTTTTGGAGGGATGGGGGCGGGGGGTGGGGGTGGAACCTAACTTTGTAACGCGTGGTCCGATTTCGATGGTCCTTTTTCTGTTGTATAGAGTATGATCCACCGTTGCTAATAGGCGAATAATTTGGTCCTATGGTGAAAGGTGTGGGTGGGGGGAGGGGTTGTCTAACTTCGTAACGCGTGGACCGATTTGGATAATTCTTTTTCTATTGGGTAGAATATGATGCTTGGTTGATACTACGAGAAAACAAATGTTGCTTTGGTAGGGGGGGGGGGGAGGGTGGAACCTAACTTTTTACCACGTGGACCGATTTGGATGATTCTTTTGCTGTTGTATAGAGTGTGATCACCCATTGCTAATAGAACAATAATTTGGCCCATAGTGGGGGGCTGGGCGAGGGGAGGAGTAGTCTAACTTCGTAACGCGTGGACCGATTTGGATATTTCTTTTTCTTTTGGGTAGAGTATGCTCGCTGGTTGATACCACGAGAAAAAAATATTGTTGGTGTTGTTGGGGTGGGAGAAGGGGGGTGGAACCTAACTTTGTAACGCGTGGACCGATTTGGATGGTTCTTTTGCTGTTGTATAGTGTGATCCCCCATTGCTAATAGGAGAATATATATATATATATATATATATATATATATATATATATATATATATATATATATAGGGGAGGGGGAGGGGTAGTAACTACGTAATGCGTGGACCGATTTCGATGATTCCTTTTCTGTTCAGTAGAGTATGTTCCTTGATTGATACCATGAAAAAAAAAGTTTAGTGGAATGGGGGTGGGGTAGGGGGTTATAACTAACTTTTAACGCGTGGACCGATTTGGATGGTTTTTTTCCTTGTATAGAGTCGAAGACACTAGTGAAAAATAGTGAAAAATAAAATATTTTTAAAAAAAAAAGTTGAACCGACTTCACAAAAAGCGCTAAAAAGCATAAAATAATTTTTAATTTTATGTCTATTACGACATTTTGAAGTCGGTGCAAATTTAACAAATAAAACAACTACAGAACCACAATTGAAAATTTACGTAATTCTACCTGAACGTTTCAGCTCACGGGATCAAAAGGAAGGACGATTAAATACTTTTGTTGTAGTTGTTTGGTTTGTTTGATTTGCACCGACTTCAAAATGTCGTAATAGATATAAAATTAAAAATTATTTTATGCTTTTTAGCGCTTTTTGTGAAGTCGGTTCAACTTTTTTTTTTAAAAACTATTTTTGGAGCTTTAAGTAAACGACTTAATAAAATTTGATAACACAATAGTAAACAATACACTAATTCAATTCAATTCAATTTATTTAACGTGAAATTTGTACAAAATAAGAATATATTCTTTTTAAAAGTACATAGCATAGAAAAGTAAAAGTAGATTACAATACTATAATGACAAAAATGACCAAAGTGAACTAATAATTGAAAAGGTAGAAATAGAAAAAAAAGAACAAACAAGAAAAAGATGAAAGTAATTAATTAAAATTAAAAAGAAACAAAAAGAAAAATCTAACTTAAGATGATGGTAATTGGTAATGTGACTGAAGCCGCGCCCTGAACACCCCCATCGAACCCGCACGCCGTACAACAAACGGAAGAGAATTCCATAAGGTGATGGCATGAACGAAAAATAATCGCCCGGATTGCAAACACGAGTATCCAGGTACTTGAAGATTATTCATACGAGAAGAACGTAAAAACACTAGCTTATCCTTCAGAAAATCAGGCTTGCCTGTATGTATTAATTTAAATAATAATATATTCAGCCTCATCTTTAAGTAAGAAGAAAACGAACACCCGAGGAACAAATTGACAAACTGCGTTACATGGTCATACCGTCGAAGTTTATATACATAACGTACGATTGAATTGAAGCAAACGTTAAGCTTCTTCCACGATACAGAGTCAAGGTTACCGAATATAATATCACCATGTGTAAGAACAGGCAGTAGCAGAGATTTCGCCAAAGAGAAACGAACGCTTTCTGTAATGTAAGAGGCGCTACACTAAAGTTTACGGAGACTGCTATATACCTTAGAGACAATACTGTTGATGTGGTCAATCCATGTTAAAGTATTATTAATGATAACACCCAAATTTTTTACTTTAACTAAAAACGGGATTGCCGTCAACCCGATCCTTAAAGCGGGGAGGGAATCAGTATTTATAGGCCTTTTGAAGAGCACTATAGCCTGAGACTTGACGGGATTAAGTTTTAAGTGATTATCCGAAGCCCAATCAGAGATTGCACTAAGATCCTGATTTATCTGCCAGATGCAGTGCTCAGAGAGCCCCAGAGGGCAGCTAAGATATACCTGAACATCATCTGCATAAATTAATATCTTCACGAATTTGAGAATATTAGGAAGATCGTTAATATATAGACTAAATAGCAGCGGTCCAAGAATCGAACCCTGAGGAACACCAGTCAACAAATCAAGATAGTCAGAGTGTTCGGATCCACAAATTACCATATGTTTACGATCAACCAGGAAACTGCTGATTAAATTTAAAGCGGAAGCTTCAAAATGAAGATAGCACTTTAGTTTGCTAAGAAGGCGCTTGTGGTTTACAGTATCAAACGCCTTAGAGAAATCAAGCAGAGTAAGTATAGTTAGCCTATCATTATCAATTTCTCGCCGGACATCCTCAGTTAATTTAAGTAAAGCTGTAGTACAACTGTGATTTGCCCTAAATCCATTCTGCCAAGCAGAAAGAAGCCTATTCTTATCAATAAATTCAGTAATGCTGTGTGCAATCAATTTTTCCATAGCTTTAGAGAGACACGCTAAAATGCTAACAGGGCGGTAATCAGA
The DNA here is from genome assembly GCA_964036015.1 of Leptarthrus brevirostris. Taxonomy (NCBI): domain Eukaryota; kingdom Metazoa; phylum Arthropoda; class Insecta; order Diptera; family Asilidae; genus Leptarthrus; species Leptarthrus brevirostris. The sequence goes on along the minus strand of OZ038371.1, from coordinate 101,609,640 downwards.
ACATAGATTTGGATTTGGCTTCTTAGCTATAGGTATAACAAGTGCATTCTTCCATAAAGACGGAAATTTAGATGAGGTAATACAAGTATTAAAGATATGCGTAATAAAAGAAAGAATACAGGGAAGTAAAAGTTTGATGAATTTGATAGGAATATTGTCTGATCCAGTAGCATTTGATTTAATAGATTTAATAGCTGAAAGAACTTCAAGTTGCGAAACATTACGAAATGAGAACATATTCCCTTCCCACTCGCCAGAGTCAATATCCGCCACAGAGGAGGTCGAACTCTCAAGAGCTAAAAAGGCTCGGTTCAGAGTATTTGGTTCAATTTCTGGAACCGATTCTGACTTCCTACCAACACCAATCGCTCGTAAGTTTTTCCATAATTGCTTAGGAGCCAGTTCAGAGCTTAGCCTGCCAGTATAGTAACGCTTTTCTTCCTGTCGTACTGCCAGTGTCACTTTATTTCTTAAAATCCGAAATTGTTCCCAGTTATGAGCAGACTTACATCTCCTCCAATGCCGATAAGCTTTGTCCCGTTGTTTTATAAGATTTTTGACGGATTGTGAAAACCAAGGACATTTCGAATTCTTAGCAATTACTCTACGGAGAGGGATATATTTTTCGAAGAGATACATCACGAGGGAATTGAAATAATCAACCTGATCATCAACTTCAGCCATGGAAAAAATCAGATTCCAGTCCAAGGAAAAAGCCTCAGCCAGTAACAAATCTAGATTAAGGTTTTTATAGTCCCTGTATTGAAAAGAGCAGTTCCTATTACTATGTGAGCTGCACAAATTGTAATTTAAATATAATAAATCGTGATCTGAGACTCCAGGAATGGATAGTTGGTTATGCTCTGTAACCATATTCAGATCACCAACGAGAAAGAGATCCAATAACGAAGCAGAGGTGGGTGAGAAATGGGTTGGTTCATTGTTTACAACTTTAAGGTCAAACTGCTGTAAGTTGGATGTAAAGTTGGAACTTGTATTACAGCCCTTTAAAAGATTAATGTTAAAATCCCCACCGATAATAACATGAGGATAGCCCGAACATATTTCAGAGAGAGTGTCATAAAAGAAAGAAAGGTCGTTGACACTAGGTGGCTTATACACAGCGCCAATAAGGCATTTACATTCTCCACCAAAAATTTCCAAAAATATAAACTCAACCTCACTTGCTTCTGATGTAGAGATTAATTTGCATGAAATCCTATCATTAATGTAAACTGCAACCCCGCCTCCACGTCTCAAAAGGCGATCCCATCTGTAGACCTTGAAACCGGGAATATGAACTAAAGCATCAGGAATATGCGGCTTTAACCAAGTCTCTGACACACAAACTACATCAATCTTTGAACCGGAAAAATTTTTTACAAGTTCGTCAATAGAGCCCAGAATGCTGCGTGCATTAATATTACACACTTTCAGTCCACTAGATCGATCTGCCAAAATGCGCAACATAATATTAGTACTATTTATCTTATTCGTGCCATCACCAGATAGATCATTGCCCAACATAACAAGCAAGCAGGACACGACAGGAGCGAAGAGGGACGACCAGAGCCACAAACCAAAGCATGATTACTAAAAAAGAGAAAAGCAAAATATTGTGAAAGAAATAAAATTTACAAAGGTAAAAACTAAATTCAACTACCAAAGTGAAGAAAAGCAATTATTAAACAAATTAGTTACTATAAGAAATTAAAACTAAATAGCTACTAAATCATCCAGTGTTGCTCAGATTGCCTCAAATTGATGTAGATCCGTTATTTTCATTGCCTCAGCTGTGGTTGACTTCTTTACAAAGACAAGGCCGTTCAAAATAAAAACATCAGCCAACCTATTCTCGGCCTTCATACGTCTGGCGTGTAAAAAAATTTTACGGTCCCGAGGTGTTAGGTTGTGATTGATGAATATTCGATTGTTATGATTAAATCCTATATCAGCCTGTGTAAGAGAGCCAATCTGCCGGTACTTCTTGTAGAAACACAGTTTTTCCGTGATGGTAGGAAATTTAACAATAATCGGTTGTGCCTTAGAGTTGTTTCTCGTGCGGAGTCTGAAAATGTCCACAAATTCAGATGGTGTGTGACTAATTTTTTCGCAAATTTTGGAAAAAATTGCGTTTAGGTTTGCATCTTGCCGATTAGGTACGCCGGTAATGACAGCACTTGACAAGCGATTGCGACGTTCGAAAGAATCAAGGCGAGAATTAATTTGATTCAGTGAATTTTCAGATTTTTCCACCTGTGCAGATAGTGAAGACTTTAGGTCAGTTAGTTGCAGTGTGATACCATCAAGTGCGGTTTTTAATGAGTTATAACTGTCACCAGTTTTAGTGTTGTTTAAATCCATTTTCTTTAAAGTCTTCTTTAACTCATTAATTTCACCGGTAATAACACTTTGAAACGCCTTCAGTTGTGCGACGAAATCCTGATTTTCATGCTTTTGTGTCATCTGGCTCCTCGTGGACATGATGAAATTAGTAAAATAAAAGAAACTGTGCACTCTTCAGTAAAATAAACAAACTTTATTATGTAGAATCACGATATAATAGTGAATTATTGTCACACAAGTATTATAATTGAGGTAAGTTCAATAAAATTTTAAGTTATTGGCGAGCAACACGTACACAACTATTCACAGGCGGCCATTTGCAAATTGAACTAATCCGGCACTAAAATAAATATTAAGCAAAACAAGTATGTTTTTCATTTCATTTTATGTCATTTCCATATTTTCTTTTAAATCTTTCACCTTGCACTCTGCCCCAAATAATTTATCCCAAATGAAAACAACAGACTTTGCATCTTGCTGATGGAAAGTTCTCTAGAGCAGCTCTCACAGTAGCTTTTTCAAAGTATGATATTATATGTATAATCGGGGTTTAATGTAATTGCTTTTTCTGCAGAAAACAACACTAATTCGGAAAAAAAATCTTGCTATTCTTGGACGTAATAAGGCCGTTCACTAAAGTTACAGTTTCGGCTGCTTTCTTATTGTTGGTACTGCCTTAAAAGTACAATGCACATGCCATAACTTGCAGCCTGCTAACTGTCTTATATTTTTTATAGTGCCAAGAATAACTATTTTCTGTGACCGCGAATGATTTTCGCATTAATACAAACTGCTCTTTATCAATCGTTTTAAGCTCTTCCGGGATATTAGTATTTTCAATATTGTCTAGCTCAGGATTTGAAATAGTTCTAATTCTTCTTATCTTCAATCTCTGAGCTCCTTCACTGGGCAAATATATCCGACAATTTTCGCTGCAACTTTGGTGCGCTGTCGATATAATCGGTAATTATTTCGGCAATTTGCTCCAATTTTTTCATTAAATTGCTCCACAAGACAGGTTTATCTTTTTCACGCGTATCTGATGAATTTTAATCAATGAGGTATCTATCAATTTGTCTAAACCTTGCGATGGTTGCAGCCTAGGTTTTGTTTTTACCAAACCCAAATGGCGGTAGAGAAATAAAAAATATGGACAGAGTTTAATCAATGAGTTGTTTATCGATTTGTCTAAACTGTGCCATGGTTATAGGCTAGGTTTTGTTTTTATAAGACGAAAATAGACTAAAAAGACGTTAATAAAAAAAATAAATTAAAAAAAAATGACTGTTTAAAAACTAAACTAAACTAAACTAAAAATATGCTCATAAAATTAACAAAGAAGAAGAAAGTAAGCTTTGCAGAAACATTTAAAAACATTCAACTATGTTCCTACATACATATATTTTGTTTCCACATTTTAGTTCGTTTTTTACGCAGTTGGGTTTTTTAATTTTTTTTTATTTACTTTATTTTTATATTTTATGCGGACAAATTAAGGAAACACACGAAAGCCACGTGTGGTACTACCAAAGTATGAAAACCTGCAACCATCTGTTGGAATGGAAAAGCAGCCCGTTATTGCGACTTGGAGCAGTTTTATGCGTTGATTTACGGTATGTGTTTTTGAGATTTATATGCAGGGGAAGTACATTATTTCTTAGCTGCGTTGTGAAGTTTGAAGTAGTCAGAAGTTGGATTTATTCAGGTCTATGAAGGAAGGCACGGATGTATCGACTAAGCACAGAGGAACAGTTTTGGTTTTTTGTCCTAATCGTGCGCGGAAGGCTTTGGACAAATATTATGCCCAAATAAGGAAATTCGGTGGCACATCATTTCGTACGCTTGGTCGCTGTGTGTCTAAGCATAGTTTCTAGTAAAGTTTAAGTACTTTTATTAAAGAGTGGTGAAGTGAGTGTGGCAAAAGGAGTGAAGGAGATTCAATAACGGTACATTTTCTTTTATGGAAATTTTTCAGGAATAGTTACCTCAGATATTTAAACAAATAGGAAAAAAATTACTTTGGGTGATTTTGTTTATAGATATAGATTTTATTATAAGCAAATGTTTAAATACTTCGTCGTGCTTTTATTTTATTCATTTTCTGGATAAGGTGTTCGTGTATTCTTAACTTTCTGGTGCATCCTTGTTAAAGTGTCTGTTGCTAATTTATTAAATTATTTTGGGGTAAATTGAAATGGGTGGAAAGCGAGAATGCGTCTCTTCGGGCATTGAAACTTCCTCATCTAAGTTCAACATAAGGTAATGTCAAGAATTTGGTAAATATTTTAAGTGCAAGTCAACCTAATGATCCAGTTGAATTACTAGGTCAGATTAAACGGTTTTGCCTACATACCATTATAAATCATTGTAAAGAACAAAAAGTCAAATTCTCTTACATTTAAATAATTCTCTCTTCTTGTTATTCATTTTCACACTTTTACAGTCAGTTTTTAGTTTCTGCTTAGCATTCTCCTTGAGCACTTGTAGACCCAATTCGCTAATAAATTGTTAAGATTTGTGTTGAAATTGATCCGGTGTTCTATTTCATAACACAACAATTAGAAGATATTATTTATTTTTTACATAGTGCCGAAACTCGGGACATCGTTGATAGAAGCGGAATCTTAATATAACGTATTCGAAGCGATTGGGTCTCTAAACGGTTAAAATTTTTATCAAAGTACCGATAGTATCGAGAATTAATGTCGACGGGAATGGAATTCGCTAGTCGCGCTACTTACCGCGGGCAAGTCACGAAACTAACAAAAAGTGCCTTAGAGTATCTACAATCGGATATCGCGAAGGTCAGTAAAAACACGGAAAATTTAGATAGCGGCGAAGAGGAGTTAACGGTGTTGCTTGATCGAATTACTGCCGCTTATGAAAGTCTACAAAGGGCTAATAATGACGTCCATTCCTTAGTTAAAGGAAAGGGAAGCTGAAAGTATATCAGAATAAGACGAGCTATTGGAACAATTACTCGTTTGAAGCAGCGGTTGAACAAGGTGCGTCAATATCCAGGAAGTCTCATGAGTGCTCGAGCAGATCCGGTGGCAGACCCCCTAAAGAAAAATTATCGACAATAAAATTGCAAAAACTGCATCCTAGAACTTTCTCGGGCGATTTCAAGGATTGGATCCCGTTTTGGGAGCAGTTTAGAACTTTAATCCACACTAATGCATCCATCTCCACAGTAGAAAAATTTAATTATTTGGAGTCATTACTGACGGGCAAAGCAGCAGAGACAATAGCGGGTCTGACACCGACGGAATCATGTTATGACGGAGCCATCGCATTACTACAAGAGCAGTACGGTAACGCAGAGAAAATAATAGACCACCACATGCAGCGCTTACTGTCTCTACAACCAGTAACGTCCAAAATTGACGCAGCTGGATTACGGAGTTTATATAATACTGTTCTCGTCGCCACTCGGTCTTTGTCAGCTGTTGGCATCCCAGCCTCCAACTATTTTGTCATGTTAAAGGGGGTGCTGCTACTTTGTTTGCCTACCGAACTACGAGTGGACTTCCACCGGTATTGTAATGAATTGGACGAAGGTTCTCAACGAAATAACACCGCGCAGAAGGAAGACGATAACGGCGAAGCTGACATCAGCTCGATAGTCAGCACTACGGATACTTCCCTAAAGACAATCGTCGATAAGCAAGTGAAGGGACTGCTCAAATTCTTAAATAAAGAAGTGGAATCGCTGGAGGCAGCTTATGAGGCCAAACCTAATTCCGTTCGTTCGAAGCATCTTTCAAAATCCAATTTTGGCATTACAGCTACAGGTTTGCTTACAGCAGCAAAAAATGAAAACAGATGTTAGTTTTTCAAAACCTCAACTCATGGAACAAAAGACTGTGACTGTGTGAAACCGTTATCGGAGAAAAAGGAGATGTTAAAGGGTGATGGAAGATGCTTTTGTTGCTGTAGGCGTGGACACACTTCTAGAAATTGCAGAAATCGTTATATTGTGTGCAGGAACTGTAAACATCGTCACGCCACCTCCATGTGTGATCCGCACTATATCGAACCAAATTCATATACAGAAGGCAGAGAGAGAAATCAACCAGCGGATCAAAATGCAGAGCAACAAGCAGTAAATCTCTACACGGCGCAACTCTGTATACCTACAAACCGCCTGTGCCTTTGCCTACAGTTCACAGTCTAAGAAGACAGCATACAGTCGCCTTGTTATCGATGGTGGTAGTTAAATGACGTTTATTCGGTCGAGCCAAAACCTCCGTAAACTACAAGCCATGAACTGACGAATTTCACGCACACACATTAGGGCCAAAATGGTCTGGTTTTTCGTTAAGTTTACATTGCTTCTTATGGCAGCCGAGGGGTGATTTTTCTTTAAACTCATCCTAATGCCTAAACTATAACTTCTATGAAAAAATTGTTTTGTTCTACTTGAAGTAAACAAAACAATCTTTCGAATGAAGTAAAAATCTTCATACCCTACGTAAGAAAATAATAAACATTTTTAAGCCTAAAAGTGCGGAAGTGAAAATTTAAAGAAAATACAAGCGACAGAGCATGGTCGGACCATGATTTACTGCTTGCGTTTTGAAAGAAAATTTGGTTTGCGACTAAAATTTCACGTTTAATCAAAGATTTCTTGTTATTTTGCTTAATAAGGTGTACATATTTTTACTTTGTTAGAAAGATCATTTAGTCTGCTTTTAGTAATATCAAACTAATTTTTTCATATAACTAATAGTTTTGGCGCTAGGGCGAGTTTAAGGAAAAATCACCCCCTGGCTACCATAAGAAACAATGTAAATTGGACCATTCAGTAAGACCATTTACGACCACATATAAAAGTCCAGTTCATGGCTTGTAGTTTACGGTGGTTTTGGTCGAGCATTGTGTTCTACCGTTTGGTAGCGGGGAAAAAACATCACCACAACAATGCAACAGAGTGAGTTTGATACACTGAGATATATAATACTGGAGTGATTGGTGCTCTGCAATTTCTTCAAGAAAATGGTATCACTTTTCGCTAGTTGTCCCTTTCTGTGTAAGCATCCTTTTTTTCAACATGGTTTTCTTAATTGCCAACGTCATGTCGCCCATTAAATGCAGGCGATAGAAATAGATCGCAATACTCACAATCATTTTATATCTCTTTCTGGGTAAGCATTTTGCAGATTAGAACAACCTTTTTTTTGTAATTATTATATCAGTAATTCCAATGATTTTTACATTTTCCTTACTAAAATATAAAAGATTAAAATTCAATATGTCATTTCGTATATATATGGTTATTTTATTCGGCTCGCAACAGCTGCAAATTCACAGTAAACATTGGAAATTAAAAATGGTTTTTCTCCACTGAAAGTAAAATTGTACCCATATGAGATAGCTTATAAGTCACTCCATTTTAGTACATCTCAGTGGTTTGATACTGCGTAGCCAACACGATGATAGAGCAATAGAATTAGAAGCACTGGAGGTTCCAAATATTTGTATCGACTTATTACCGTTCCCTAATACCAATTAATTGTCTGTCAGTCTGCAGTTAGCGGATGCGCGCGTGCAAGGAAATAATTTAGAAGAGGGTATAAGTTTACTTGTTGGTGCAGACGCATATTGGAAGTTAGCCACAGGCGAATATCAGCGTATTACCGACAATTTTACAGCTATAAACTCGGATGCTCGGATGGACACTGCAAGGTCCACAGCCAAATTGTCAAAATAGCAATGTTAACTACATCTCTCAATGTTTGTTCATGTGAAGAAATTAAGGAATTTTGGCGGCTCGAAACCATAGGAATTAGATTCGAAAACAGTGATATGGTGAGAAATAAATTTACCAATTGCCTCCAAAAAAATTGTGAAACAAAACTCCCCTGGAAAGACAGCGAAAGTACTTCCTTAGACAATAACTACTGTGGTGCATTTTCGCGGATGAAATCTTTGCTGCGAAAATTGATCATAACTTCAAGATTATCTGACTATGATGAAGCCTTTAACGATTTCATAACCCTTGGAATTGTAGAAAAGGTACTGAGAACAACGATGGCTGGAAATCGTATATATTATATGCCACATAGGCCAATATTTCCTGACGGTAAGGAAACTACCAAGCTCCGTATTGTATTCGACGCTTCGGCGCACGCACCTGGCCAACTATCACTTAATGATCACCTAGAGGTGGGTACAAATTTTCTTCCCGATGTGTTAGCAATTTTAGTAAACTTTCGTTGCGGAAAAATTGGCCTGGTAGCAGACATCGAAAAGGCTTTTCTGCAAATTTTCTCGATCTCTGACTATCTCAGTCATCGATTATTATGGTTTGCGGAAAAAATAAAAAACATCAAGTGTCTTCCACCAATTCAGGAGTATCGTATGACGCGAGTCACCTTTGGAGTAAATTGCAGTCCGTTTTTATCGGGAACTGCAATTCGGAAAGTTTTAGAAAAAGGTACAGAACGATATCCAAGAACTAGCGCCGCTCTGCGAACAAGTTTCTACATGGACGACTGTATCATTGCAACAGATGACGAGACAACGGCTAAGAAACTAGTAAGTAAGTAACTTCAATCTAGCGGAACAATTTAGAGATACTAACAACTGTGAAGATGTCCAGAAGGTGCTAGGTTTACGTTGGTACATGGTGACTGATGAACTTGCAGTGGATATCGATGGTGTAGAACGTCTCGCAGTACCTGGACTACCTGGCACAAAGCGAAATGTCTTGAAGGTAATGGCTTCATTTTTTGATCCATTTGGTCTTTTAGGTCCCTGGATTGTGTGCCTTAAAATCCTTTTTCAATCAATATGGCGCAAAAATCTCGACTGGGATGCTACCTTGCCTGATGATTTGATGTCAATTTGGACGGCAAGCCTTAGAGACTTAAGGGATTTAAGGGATGTGACGATTCCCCGTGCCGTTTCTGCCGAACGTGAATTCTCGGGCTGTGAGCTTCACTTATTTGCAGATGCCAGCTTATACGCTTAGTGGCTTATTTGAGAACTTCAGATGGAAATGGTAATTTTTCAATACAATTTTTTGTTCCAAAAACAGAGTAGCGCCTTTAAAGGAAAATAAGCTTCCTGAACTGACATTACCGAAATTAGAACTCACAGCGGCTTTGATTGCTGTTCGGATGCTGAATTACCTGCAGCGAAATCTTAAAGTATTTCCGCATAAATTTATCTTATGGATAGACTGTATTAGATTTTGGGAAAGGAACATCGTAGATGGATGCCCTATGTAGCAAATAGAGTAAACGAGGTACGAGATCACACAAATAAAAATGATTGGAGGCATTGCCCTGGTGTAGACAATCCAGCAGACCTCATTACTAGAGGTGTAAGCGCAAAGGTCTTAGCAACCAGTACACTTTGGCGTTCAGGACCTGAATGGCTGGCTAAAAGAGAGAGCTATTGGCCAGCTGCTGAAAAGGACCATAGTTAAATTATTGCAGCGACTTCTCTCTTGGCAACGACAGCCAACTTAATTCAACCGAATTTAGTATCGAGTCAGCCTTCTGAGGTCATCGCACCCATCATTTGTCCTAAAAAGGTAAGCAGCTGGATACTCCTTCTGAGGGTAACAGCTTATGTGATGCGTATTATCGACTTTAAGCTTAAGGTACCACGACAACGTTTTTTGACAGCTGATGAATTAGTACGAGCAGAGAGGTATTGGGTTTTATATACGCAGCAAGCAGATTATCGGCAAGAGATCGAAACTCTTCAAAATAAAGGAGTCATTTTAACAAATTCAAGGTTATTAACTCTTAATCCTATTTTAAGTGAAGGAATCCTGCGGATTGGTGGTAGACTGCAGTTTTCAACAAGTGACGTTATGGAACCTCACCCCATTATTCTGCACAAATCAGCACCCGTTGCGACTCTTATAGTAAAGTATATGCATGAGCGAACATTACATGGTGGCGTCTCCCTTGTCCTAACTCGGCTACGGGAAAAGTACTGGATTCCACAAGGATGTCAGCTTGTTCGAAAAATCTGCAACGCTTGCATGGTTTGCAAGAAGATGAAGGCTAAACCAGCATCGCAACTTTTTGCCCCTCTTCCGCGGGTTCGTCTTGCACTCTGCAAGGCATTTCATGTCACTGGGATCAATTTTGCAGGACCACTGTTTACGAGAGTAGATTCAGATAAAAGGACTAAGTGCTATATAATGCTATTTACCTGCGCAGCGATAAGAGCAGTTCACTTAGAGCTAACTCCTGATTTAACGACGGAAAGCTGAATTCTTGGTCTCAGAAGATTCATCGCCCGTAGGGGTGTACCATCCGTAATATATTCAGACAACGCAAGAACATTTAGACGATCTGCGCTAGAGCAAAGGAAACTCGAGACTTTCTTGAACACTGAAGAGTTGCAAGGATTTATCAGTAGTAACGGAATTAAGTGGAAGTTCATCGTGGAGCGCGCGCCTTGGTGGGGTGGATTCTGGGAGCGACTTGTGCGTTCTGTTAAAGTCCCCTTAAAAGCAATTATTGGGCGATCGACACTTAATTATGACCAGCTCCAGACATTGATCATCGAAGTCGAAAATGTTGTAAACTCTCGACCGTTGACTTACGTAGGGGACGATCCTCAAAACTTAATGCCGCTAACTCCAACGAATTTTATTCAAGGAACACCACCCACATCTTTCTTGGTTGCGACTGGTAAGGACGACGATACCAACGCAACTCTAATTCGACAAATTTGGAAAAATCGATTACGCCTACTGAACTCCTTCAAAAAAAGATTTTATAACGAGTATTTGCAGCAACTACGATCTGCACATCACGACAAGCAAAATAGCTCAGTAGATATACGCACGGAATTAAATGAAGAAACGAAGAGGAGACAGCAACGCCCGCCGGGAGGATGTAGAAAATTAATTTAATGGCGTCACACATTTTTGCCTACATACCATTGTAAAGAACACATAGTCAAATTCTCTTACATTTAAATAATTCTCTCTTCTTGTTATTCATTCTCACACTTTTACAGTCAGTTTTTAGTTTTGCTTAGCATTCTCCTTGAGCACTTGTAGACCCAATTCGCTAATAAATTGTTAAGATTTGTGTTGAAATAGATCCGGTGTTTTATTTAATAACACAACAATTAGAAGATATTATTTATTTTTTACAGGTATCAAAGTATTATTGAACAGGAAAAAAGTCGTAATACAGTTGAAGTTACAAAATCTAATAGGGAGATTATTGGTTTTCAAATGAAGCGGAAATCATTTGAGCAAAGATAGGATCGTAATAGTTACATAAAGTTTACCTTTTCAACTTGTTCGGATTCCCAAAAACTTCCTCACCAGTCATGAAAGTCATATCATCAAACCTAAAATTAAAAAATTATTAACACTATTTTATCAAAGTATGTACATAATTCCTAGCATGACATGTTGCCGACGGCATTCGCTAGAACTCCAGAAAACCATCTGATTTAACTTCTTCACAGCCCATCCTGTCAAGTCCCGGCCATAAAAAATGAAATTAAACACAAAGAATCACGTTCTTTTTATAAAATATTACATAAAACTTACCTTATTAAATCCATTTAACTCCCACATCCATCCAGATTCAAGATTCAAGATTATCTTTATTCTACTACATTAACAATGTACAAATTCAATACTTATCTATTTACAATACAATTGCTTTGAGCTAAAACGTTTGGCTCAATAAACCTGTCAGTAAAAGTTTTCATACATTCGAGCTTAAGATAGTTCTTATGTGGTAGAGTTTACACAAAGCAAAGAAAATACAGTGTTGGAGTGATATATCTTTTAATAGAAATGTACAATGTACACTATCGATAAGAAATTCTCAGTTACATGAAATTTCCTGTTCTTATGCTAGACATTTGAGAACATTATATATGTCATTATCTAATATTCGCCCTGACAGGTTGTCTAATTAACATATTTGATTATATGAGCTACAGTTTAGTACATTATTTTTGCATTAAGGTACATGGGTGTATTGGATTTTATTAATATTATATTTAGTTTACTATGGTCTATCGGGGATATTATCCTACTTATTCTTACATTTGAGAATACATTTTAGCTAGAGTATAGATACAATTCCAAATTGATACAATGTTTCGTTCATTCTTACCCTAAAAAGCTATAAGGTGATAAGGACTGGATTTATTCTTTATATACAGTTCTTATAAGACACACACATACCGTCTATAGTCCCTAGTCTTTTACCTATTAGTCTAATCTAGGTATCAAATAATACAATGTAACTATTATTATGATCATTTGAGCTCTGTTATCCTTAACCTAGAGGGAAATATTTTATACATCTATGCTTTGAATTAGTTAAAATACATACATTGCGTTGTAAATTTTTATCTTACTTAAGTATTTTTAATTGTCGGGGAAGTTACGGTTTAGTCTTTAATGTATCGGTCATCTTCTGTTCTGACTACCAATAAAGAGCGATTTATAGAATTTAGGCATAGTATCTGTGTCACTTGTATTTTCCAGCAATTCTGCTGATGTGCCATTTATTAGGGCTATAGGCGAGGGGTAGTAGTCATCGATTGGGGAGAAAATGTCTTTTCGTATATTTCTTTCAGAAGAGGGTTGTCGTGATCCTCTAGCCTTGCTGCTATTTTCATTGAGAGTCCCATCATGTATTTGATAAGAGGTGCAATTCCGGTCTTAGAGTATATGTAGTTGTTAGAGAATCTCCTGTTTCTCGATCGGAAATGGGCTCCAGTGCAGTGTCTCAGAATTTTGCGTTCGAAAGCCTCAAGCTTTTGGGCTGTTGTTGGAGATATGTGGAACCAGTTAACGAAACCATAGGTAATGGTTGGTCTGATCAGCTGTTTATATATCAGTAATTTCGTTTTGGCGTTGAGGTTTGATTGTCTGCGTAATGAGAGGAGTATTCCATATGCCTTTACCGCTCTTTGAAGGGCAGATTTACCTTGCGAGTTTGGCTTCAGTAGGTGGTTAATAGTCAGGCCCAGGTATTTTATCTCGTTTTTAGCCGGTATAAGGCTGTCGTCTATTCGTAGTTTGAGATGTCTTGCTCTGCCGGCAACGCCAGAATGCCCTTCGCCATGTGCGTTCGTTATGCAGAGCATTTCAGTATTGTTGATATTTATTTTAATGCCCCAGGTTTTATAATAGTCATTAATCTCCTCTAGATGAATTTTGACTTTGTCTAAGGCATTTTGAGGTATTTTGTCATGGGCATAGACAAGGGTGTCGTCCGCATATAATATAGCTATGGAGTCGATTGATTCTGAGCCCGCGGGGTGGATGTGCGGGAAGTCCGACAGGAAAAATTTATATAGAGAGGGTCCAGTTATAGATCTTTGGGGAACTCCCGAGCGTACCTCAATCAATTCAGATCTCCTTCCGTCGATGGTGATGTAAAGCCTTCTATCAGCTAAGAAATTCAAAAATATCTTGACAATTTGGTCGGGGACGTTGTAGGCGATTAGTTTGAAAATTAATCCCTTATGCCAAACGCTGTCAAAGGCCTTTTCAATGTCAATTGCCGCTACTGTTGTGCATTCCCTATTTTTCAGCTTGTTCGATGCATCGCTGTGCAGTTTAATCGGGGCGTGACTGCTATAATTCTCTCCAAAATCTTGCCCACGTTGGAGAGTGAAGTGGTTAGGCGAATAGAGCTCCTTTTTAATATGGGGCGTAGTACCAGAGCCCTAAACCCAAAAACTTCCTTTTGTATCTGAAATCTATTAGAAACATTATATTTCAAATAAGAAAATATTTTTAATTTTATTTTATTCAAACTTTTATTTTAATTTTAATGCATTCAGATCGGCAGATCTGGTTATACTAAAAATCTATTTACAATTTTTTGTATCCTACTTTACAATTAATACATAGATAGTTTGTTAAATATTTTCTCTGTATTGAGTACAGTATTTCATTGTCAATGAATAAATGATTATGATATTTTTCAAAGTGTTTGTGTTTCACACTATTCAAAATTTATCGAAGTGTACAGGTTGACTAAAATATATTTGACAGTACAGTCTGATTGGATATTAATAAAGTGGATTTGAATAAAAATATTTTATTAATAATGTAATCAAACTTAAGAAATTTTAATAAAAATTAAAAATTAAATTTGTAGCTACTGCTACAGAGAGCATTTGGATAGGTCTAAAGTCTCCAACCTCGCATGAACTGGGTTTTTTTATTGGAATTAGTTTGGCAATCTTTCATGCCTTGGGTAAGTAGCTGTTGTTGATGCAATGGTTGTATATAACTGTCAGAAATCTTAGTGCGTTTTTTGGTAGCCTCTTGATAAGATAGTTGGAAATGTCATCTGGTCCGCAAGATTTCTTCCCGTTGATCCTGTATCTTATTATGTTTTGCAAGTCCTCAAATTTAATCCAGAGCTCATCCGAGGAGTTCATCATATTGTTGTCCTGAGTGAGAATGAGGTTTGGCTTCAGTTCCCTGTCGGGGTTCGAGTTTCTTGCCAGAAAATCACAGACGGTCTCCTCGACTTGGGTCGTTAGTTGGTCATTATATGTTGGACACTTTTCTCTGTAGAGGTTGCTATAAAAGGTGTGGAAGGTCGACAGTATAACTTCCGGCGAAGAGGTCTCCTGGTTTTGGATCCTTATCTTATCAATTTTCGTAGCCCGGTGTTTGCCCACTACGCTGTAGATTTCCTTAAAAGCATTTGGACCTGGCTTTATTTTGCTAAGCCTGTCTTGAAATTGCGAGTTTAGGTGAAGGTTAACCTTTTCGTTAATTATCTTTTTAAGGCAGTTGATGCGAGACAGGAGAGCCTTGTACTCCGACGAATCGTTGTTGAGTGTTCGAATGTAGAGCTTCCTTAGTTGCTTCAACCATTGTCTTTTGGACTTGAGAAGATTAATGATGTGTTGTGGGAACTTCAGGTGTTTGCTTTGTCTATCAGGGGATATTTTCTTAATATGCCTGTTCTCGCTCGCATGTACGTAAGTGTTGAACTTTTTGATCCACTCATCTATCTCCGGGTTTGTTATGTTGCTGGTATAAGGAGGTGGGTTAGCAGTTAAACAATCCATGTCTTTTTTAAATTCGGGGCAGTTAAAGGTTGACCAGTCATCGGCCCAGTCCGGCAGATGGTCCGAAAATGATGACTCCGTCTCGCAAATGCACTGACCTTGTAATGATCCACTTTGTTTTTCCGTGGTCAGGACGAAGTCCAGGATGGATGAACTCCTGGTGAAAGTTGAGGAGAATGGGGATATTATTTGCAGTCCCGAGAGCGCTCCCTCATTGGAAATCCATCTAAATATCCTGGAGCCGTTAGCGTTCTCAGCCACATCACCCCAGTGACTGTGTCTAGCGTTCCAGTCTGCTCCGATAACTGTGGTATCATAATTTACGGCCACCGCTGCCAGCTGATTAAGAACTCTTTCCAGGGTAGCTCCGGAGATATTATGCGGAATATATATGCTGCCCACCAACATATCGGATCCCGACGATGGTGTTCTGGTCTTTACCTTAGCAAGCACCATTGGGACCGGTTGGGGATCTAAAAATATTCTGAAAAATTCAATGTTGTCTTTTATTAGCAGCGCTACGCCTTGCCCGTTGTCGTCCCTCAGGATGTTGTAGCCAGGAATGATTAAATTAGGTCTGTCAAGGCTGAGTCTGGTTTCCGAAATCATAGCAAAATCTGGATTGTGAAGCTCTAGGAGATTGTATAGTTGAGCTTTTCTTCCTCTGTTGATTAGTGACCCCGTGTTTAGAGGAAAGTAGTTTTAGAACTCCCCATACGACAGCTTCAATATAAATCTTAATATAGCCTGTCTTTTTAGTGGTGGAGTTGCGTATTTGTGCAACGAGTGCATGAGGCTGTTGATTTCTTCAAACAAGTCATCCAGTGACATTCCAAAAGATTCTGAGATGCAGGAGTTCAGCTCTCTTATTGGGTCGTTATATGTTCGGGTTGTTTTGGCCGATCTCCCGACAAAGGCATCCCTATAGCTGATCCCTACTTTGCGATCAGAGGTTTGTGTGTATCTCCCGGTATAGCCTTTATTTTTAGAGGCTCTAGTTTGGGTCTCTCTTAGTTTCTTAGATTCAGTATACCTTTTATAACTGGGGCATCCTCTGTAATTAGCCGGGTGTTCTATAGATCCACAGTTAGCACATCGGTTCCCCTTCTCTTCACTGTCAGTCACTGGGGATTCCCTGGAGGCATGTTTCCCCGCGCACTTGCGGCAAGTTGCTTTGCGTCCGCAGTTGACTGCTATATGTCCAAAGCCCTGGCAATTGTAGCACTGAATCGGGCCCTCGCTCCTGAATCTTTCCCACGTGACTTTTTGCGACAGAAAGTATTTCGTTTTAGTAACTTCTTTTATGTCCGATTTAGGATGCAGTTTAATTATAAAATAATCCAGGAAGTAGTTCTGCTTCCTGGACTGATTGGTTTTAAATCTAGAGATTTTTAATGCTATCGTTTCTGGGAAAAGTGACTTAAATTCATTTTGTACTTCCTCCTCGGTTGTCGATTCATGTAGGCCTTTAAGTAATATGCTAAAAGGTTTATCTTCCTGTATAGTGTATGTGAAATACTCTACGCCGTGTTTTCTAATGAGTTCCGTGATTAGATGTTTATCTTCACTGGTGTCCGCATAAATTTTGCAAGGTTGACTATGCGTGCCCTGGAACCTGATTGTGTCAGCGCCTTTCTGAGTTTGCTGACATCAAGCTTTGCTATTATGGGTGGGGGCTTGGACTTAGGGAGCTGTTTATTGCCCTGTAAGTTACTTCCCTCTCCGTTTGCTGTGTCTTGCACTAAAATATTGCTATGCCCCACTAAATCTGGCTTATAGACACCCTTTGATGCCCTATAGTCGCTTTTTAAAGATCTGTCCGTATTGCGCGCGTTTTGGGTGGGACTAAACATTGTGTTGTCATTTTCGTTATCACTAATTATTTTATTTAAAATATCAAACTTATTACTACTATTACTACTCCGACTGATGACTGCCTGGTATTTCTTCGGTTGCGGCTGACGAAACTCCAGGGGCTCCCATCGCTGTCCCCGTCCTCATTCGCATTTACCATAATCGTGTGTTGAGCGATTGTATTAATTCCCTCCTGGTTCCTGGTATCCATTACTACAGCCTGTGTCTCCCCCTTTTCGGGTGATGTCAATTCGAATGGAACGTTGGCGCTCATCTCCTTGTGCAGGTTTTTGATTTCCTCCAAGTTAAAATAGTTTGTTGCGGGGTTAGTCCCCTTTAAAGAATTACTTCCGTGAGCCGCCATAAAGTTTGCGACCTCCAATTCCCGTTTGTCACGGTTTCTTGGTGTACCGTACGGTGTATGCGAGGCATGTGCTTTTAGCATTTCTCTTTTTAATGATTCACCTTTTAGCACAATCTTAGTTTTACTTTCCTTTTTCTTGCTGTCAACAGTCTTAACTTTTTTTGGAGTGGTGAGACTGGTTTGTTTGGTTAATTTGCTGAATCTTCCCGCGTTGACTTGAGTTGAGGCTGGGCCGGGTACCATGTTTTCGGCACCCGTCCCTGAAATTGTTCCTGCTGTATTCACCTTAATTCGTGTGCTGCCAATATTTAATTCTTTAGCGAAATTACTTATCTTGGTTTTTTGGGGTTGAAAACTAACCCCACTAATCCTAGCAACGCGGTACAAGACTCTTTTTCTAATTAAAAACTCAGTAATCAAGATGGCTACTTCAAGCGTCCCGATCGAACCTCCAGTACGAAATCCCCGATCAGAATTCCACATCCATCCAGATTCTATGAAAACAATAAAACTCTTTGACACATCTTGACAGATGGCCAGTATCAATTATTATCACGGCTAGACGGCTTGAACCAATTCTGTTTTCCACACGCGGCAAAACTTTACATTGGAAGACATCATGAACAAATATTAATTCAACTGCGCAAAAACAAATAAAATTTATTTTTACATGAAAGTAAATAGAATTTATTACTATATGAAAGAAGATAGTAAAGAAATATCACAAATCATTGTAATAAATTTATAAAAGGCATAATTAGGTAAAATTTCAAGAATTCGAAAGTGGCAACACTAGCGAAATTACGTCATTGATTTGCAAATCTTAGTGCCACTAGCTTTTCATCTATAAAAGGACTGCGGGTACCGTTTATTTACCTCTTTTATCATTTGGCTTTCGGTGAGTGATCATTTAAAAGTATATTTGTATATTTTTTCACTTTATTCTGGGTTAACGACTAGAATAAAGATTTTCATTCCACTTTATTCTTGATATTGACTAGAATAAAGATATCCTTTCCTTCATTGTTTTAGTATACGACTTAAACGATCAAATTGCAATATAATATTAGTTATACTACTTTATTATATAAGCGACTTTATTAACTCATTAATCTTGTATTTGAACTTCTCCATTTCTTGAATTCATACTTTCTCCATTCATGAAATTTTATTACGTTGAGCTATTCTTTTATTAGTGAAATTATCGTTGTGAATTTATCTAAGTGAATTTAAGTGTTTTAAGTGAAGTTCTGTGGTATAATAAGAAGAATAGATATATATATATATATATATATATATATATATATATATATATATATATATATATATATATATATATATATATATATATATATATATATATATATATATATATATAGAACTATTGTCTTGAACTTCTTCGGGCAGAACATTTTATGGCCCTTCGAGCCGGATATACAGTTCTATAACATATATTTAATTTCTCAGTGATAGTCCAAATTTATCACAAACTTCAAGAAAACTGCAGCAAACAAGCGTACAAAGGGTGTTATAACTGAACGGCAGACATACATAAACAAACTTTGGGCAGATTACACTATAAATCATTATAAAATTACGCAATTGGCTCATAGTGCTAAACCTGAAGAAGTCGCGAATGAATATTTCGTGAGGGACCAATATTCCGAGATGGAGGAAAAATATTATGAATTTATCGGTTATCTAAAAGATGCATTAATTGCAATCGAACCTCCTCCATCATCTTCTTATAATCAATCTCAAATAAGAATTGAGTCAGTGTCGGAATCAACTTCTTCGTTTCTCAGGTTCCTCGAATCACACTTCCTAAATTCTCAGGGTTTTATGAATCGTGGCGATCATTCCACGATTTATTCCATTCATTAGTGCACACGAATCCCTCACTGCCTCCGGTGCATAAACTTACCACTTACACTTGAAAACAAGTGTTTCTGGAGAAGCAGAACACTTACGACAATTCCCCATAACAAATGCAAGTTATTATAATGCATGGAAACTTCTTGTTGACAGATATGACAATAAGAGGATTTTAGTTAACAAAAAACTGAGTCAGCAAAGGAAACTAAGTCATTGTTAGACAAGTCCTTAGAGTGCATATATGAGCTCGAAGCATTAGGGATTACGACGAAGGAATGGAATCTAATTCTTATTTATTTACTGGTACAACGTCTACCTTCTGAGACTCACCGAATGTGGGAGCAAGAAATAAGTAGCTCTGAAGGCCTACCAACATTTGAACAATTTAAGAGTTTTTTGGATAAAAGATTCCGTACTTTGAAATCAATCATGGAGTCTAAAACCGGGTCCACAATTAAAGTCCTTGATCAGTACAAAATTAAAGCCGCATCACATTTTGCCTCAACAAGTCAAAAATGTCCCGTGTGTAATAATTTGCACCAACTATTCAAATTTCCAAGGTTTGCTTAATTAAGTGTCGACGAAAGATTTAAGAATGTGTCGAAAAATAGTTTCTGTGTGAACTGCCTATCGAAAAATCATAAACTGCAATTCTGTACAAGCAAAGTCTCTTGTCAACGTTGTGGAAGAAAGCATTATTCATTACTTCATTACTACATCACAAGGCACTTGTAAAAATTCAATCTCGAAACCAACATCTTCCACATCTATTGACAATGCAGTAAAACCAGTACAATCATTCTATACGAAACATGGCCAACACACCGCGCAAGCCTTGTTATCAACAGCCTTGGTTAATGTCACGTTTAATTCAGGCGTGGTTTACAAATTGCGCGCATTAATCGATTCTGGATCGCAAGTATCATTCATTACTCAAGCTGCAGCTCGAAAGCTTCAATTACCTACATCCAATGTTTCTGTTCAAATCACTGGATTGGGAAAGTCTGAAGCTACAAATGTACAAAGACAAACCTTAATTCATATACTTCCTCAAACTCCGAGGCATAAGCCTACCTTTGCTACTTCACTAATTGTACAAACTATTACAGATTTGCTATCTCCTGCAATTATTCAGGATAGAAAGTGGGATCACATAAATAATCTCGAGCTGGCTGATCCTTTCTTTAACAAGCCTGGAATCTTTTATTAGGATCGGATGTTTATAGTGAAATTATCCTTGAAGGATTATGCAAGGGTTCCCCAGGCACGCCTACTGCTCAGAACAGCACCTTAGGCTGGATTCTCTTTGGACATTTTTCTTCTCCTACTTCTTGTATTAAGGTTTCTTCCGTAACAATAAGTACGAGATTCGAACAAGATAGTTCACTTGACACATTATTACAAAAATTTTGGGAAAGTGAGGAAGTAGTGTATCAGCCTAAACAGTCTGCATCAGAAAAAGAGTGTGAAGATTTTTTTGAAAAAACACACACTCGAAATATAAATGGTCGGTATGAAGTTCGCCTACCATTCAAGAATGGGGAGCCAAAATTGGGAGATTCGCGAAATATGGCATTACGCAGATTCCATGCATTAGAAAGAAAGTTGAATCAAGACCCCAACCTTCGCAATGAATACAATAAATGTCTCCAAGAATATGAAACTCTTGGACACATAGGACGTACTACAAAAGATTATAATTACAAGGACAGTGATTATCTTCCACACCATGCTGTGATTAAGGAAAGCACAACAACTAGGGTCAGGGTAGTATTTGATGCATCTGCGAAGACAACGATTGGGAAAAGCTTAAACGAACAGCTTCACAGAAGTAACCCGTCAGACACGATTAAAGACTATATTTTAACCACTGTAACCTTCAGAATTACTTCAGCACCTTATTTGGCTATAATTTCATTGCAGCAACTAGCCAAAGACGAAGCTAAGAACTATCTAATTGCTGCTAAGATTGCCATCAGAGACTTTTCTGTTGACGATCTGATGGCAGGTGCAGACTCTATACAAGATGCTCTGGCAATTCAAAAGGAAGTTCTTCAATTATTGAATGCCGGAAGCTTCAATTTAAGGAAATGGGTTAGCAACTCATCGGATCTCCTAGAAA
This sequence comes from Leptarthrus brevirostris, assembly GCA_964036015.1. NCBI lineage: Eukaryota > Metazoa > Arthropoda > Insecta > Diptera > Asilidae > Leptarthrus > Leptarthrus brevirostris. The sequence continues at coordinate 101,588,032 of OZ038371.1, read as the reverse complement.
ACTTTCCAGAGGATTACAAGGAAATTCAACTTCCTTTACGCTTCGCAAGTGATGATGCGGTTAAAACTCTGGGTATCTTTTGGTACCCAGTAGGCGACTATTTTACATTGCACCACCGACAAACGATAGATCGCATACCCACCAGGCGTTCTGTTCTGTCGGAAATTGCCACATTATTTGAGCCACTTAGCTGGATATCACCAATAGTTGTGACCGGGAAAATTCTGATGCAAGCCTTTTGGCTCTGCGGATGTTCCTGGGATGATTCGATTCCACCTAACATCAATAAACAATGGCAACAATTCAAAACCAAATTACAGTACATTGACCAGATTGGCATTCCAAGATGATTGCACACCAAAAGTAATTTTCAAGTGTGTCAAATTCATGGGTTTTCAGACGCCTTAATTCATGCGTAATCTGCCGCTATTTACATTCGAGTCATCGACGACGAAAATAATACTCATGTAAACTTGCTCTTCGCAAAAGGCAAAGAAGCACCTGTGAAGCCAGTTTCCCTTCCCCGATTTGATTTGTGTATCGCAGTCTTATTAACTCGTCTAATTAAACGTGTAAAAACTGATTTAAACTTAAACCGAGTACCAATTTTCGCCTGAACTGATTCGTCAATTGTTTTGTCATGGATTCGCAATCACGCAAATAAATTCAAAACACATGTCGCGAATAAAATTTCGGAAATACAAGAATGTGTTGCAATTGATTAATGGCAACATGTGAAATCTGAAGATAATCCTGCAGCTTGCAATTCTCGCTGTATTAAAACGTCTGTCTTAAACGTACATAATCTTTGGTGGCATGGACCTAACTGGTTAAAAGACCACGAAGAAAATTGGCCAAAGATAAAAGTACTAGGAAATACATCTGAAGAAATTGAAGAAAAAAGGATTACACATGTTGCAAACTAAAATCAATGCAAGACAAACTCATAATCAGATTCTCATCATACATTAAATTAATACGCACAGTAGCTTATTGTATAAGATTTTCTAATAACTGTCGTAAACAAAAACATCAACGAAAATTGGTTTTTCTTTCAACAGGCGAAAAACAAGACTCAAAATTGCGTTAATAAAACTGGATCAAACAATTTCATTTCAATTTGAAATTGAAAGCCTTCAAAAGGCCACCAACTAAAAAACTGCATTTTACGTGTTGCAGGTCGTCTACAAAATTCAAATATTCCGTATTCCCAAAAACACCCAGTATTACTACCAAAACATAGCCACTTCACTTCCCTAATTATAAGGCATTTTCACACTCAAACGCTCCACGGAGGAAGCAAATTAGTGCTAACTATTTTAAGAAACGAATTTTGGATTCTTCAAGGGCGAAAAACTGTTTGAAACATAATCCATAAATGCATTACTTGTTTCAAGCAATTTCCTCCAACATCAAAACAATTAATGGGAAATCTACCTTTTTATCACTTCAACATATGTCGTCCTGGCCGTCTATGGCCACCAAAGCCATCCATAAAGAGCCTGTTTCTGACCTGTCAACGGCAGCCTTTTTTGCAGCAGAAGAGGACTTTGTTCCTACATATACATATTCTGACTGCAGCACTAATTTCATTGGTGCTAGTAAGGTGCTGGAAAAATGAATACGAAATTGCAATAAAGGAAGCAGATAAGGCAATCTCTGAAAGTGTAGCAACTGAAGGTATAGAATGGCATTTCAATCCTCCATCTACGCCTCACGGCGGTTTATGGGAGGCAGGAGTGAAATCTATCAAATTTCACCTTCGACAATCTTGGCTCAGATCGAAGCTTGCCTTAATTCAGAGAAGGACAAAGCCTCTCTGCAATAGGCAAATAAGATTATTGCCCAAGGTAACGCTTCGGCCTCTAAAGGGTCACTACAAGCTACCACGAAGAGGTTTCGCTCGCCTACTGAGCTGTAGGCATCTTCCAAAAGGGTTAAGGTGGCTTGCCCCCTTTCCTCTACCGCTAAGTCCTGCAGCGAGATAGCGAAGGATAGCTTAGTAAGGGCGATTATAGATCGCAGCAACGCGGACGGCTGGAAGATGGTGGAAGTCGCGTTGCTAAAGGTCTATATGGAGGTTCTTTCATTAAACCCTGGCCCTACTCCATGTTGTCCTGATGGTGGCTGGCATCAAGGCCACATTAAGCTACTTGCCTGCTCTGACCAAAGGTCGGCGTAGCTTCTTGACCAGACAGGTTACCGTCTCTGTGAAATCTGGACTGGGAGAAAATCCCTTGCAGACCTAGATCACGGGTCTGGATACCGATCGAACCTTCGGATTCTTTAGTGATCCTAAAAAGTTCATCCAAGTAGCCAAAACTGGGTTACTTAACCATGATTGGAAAGTAGCCCAGGAAGGCGAATTCAAGGCAAACTCAAGGCAGATCATTGTGATCCTTAAAGAGCTTGTCCCGCTTGCTGAACGCATTGGCATTCTTTGCTATGGCTTCAGCTCAATTAGCTTGAAGGTCTATGAAAAGGACCTAAAGGCGCTCAACACTGCTAGTAAACAAGAGAAGGATTCAGCAGCCTCCACAAGAAATACCGGGGAGAAGATGGTGATGCGGTTATCGACTCCATCAGGGAAGTCGACACCCTTCCTGTTCCCGACCAGAGCTGGAAAACCTACTTCTTGGTTGCTCCACTAACGAAGATGCCAGCAATGAAGGAGAGACTGCTGACATCACTGTGATAGAGGTATCCTCACCTAGAAATAGTGATGTTAAGAGTGGTCCAAGTTATCCTTCATCACTCGAAGGCAGCGTCCGAGAGCTCATCCTTGTCCAAGAACCTTGGGTCATCAGAGACAAGGTTTGAGGACACAACATGAAAGGGTATAAGCTCCTCTACTTACAAGGTACAGGTAAACCAAGGTTATGTATCCTCACTACGAATAATATTAATGCCCTTATTCTTCCTCAGTTCAGTGATAAGGATACTACAACAGCAATACTGGAGCTCAAAAACAACAATATCTGTATAACCTTCAGTTATATGGCGCACGATGTGGCGGACATTCCTGATTCAACACTCGGGAATGCGGTCAAGGAAGCCACTAAACAAAAGAAGACGCTGGTGATCGGAGCAGACGCCAACGCACATCATATAGTCTGGGGCAGCTCGGATGTCAACGAAAGTGGTGAGTTACTTTTTGATTTTATTCTCGGAACTAACCTCCAGATTTGTAATATGGGTGCAGAACCCACTTTTACTAACTCAATTAGGCGGGCAGTTTTAGACATTATGTTAGTTTCGGAACAATCCGCCCACTTAATAACAGAGTGGAAGGTTTCCAAGGAAGCATCCTTCTCCGACCACGCCTATATCAAATTTGGGATAACACTAAATAAGAAGATGTGTTATCCTTATAAAAACAGGCTCAGGACAAACTGGGACCTCTACAGGATGGTCCTCAGTAGTAGCCTGCCTACCACAGGTCCACCCGTAATTGAAAATAAACAAACCCGTGACAAGGTGGTGGACACTTTGACGCTTGCGTGTAATGCGGCGACACAAATTTCTTGACCTGACAGGGTCCCTAGTGGTAAGCCCAAACCTCCATGCTGGTCGAGTGAGATCATAACCCTAAGAAAGGAGTGTTGAAAACTTTTCAACCAAGCGAAAAGAAACAATGTCTGGACTTCTAATAAAGAATGCCTCAACAAATTTAAAAAACTGATTAGGAAAGCAAAGCGATCCTCGTGGGAGGGCTTCTATAATAAAATCGAAAGCTCCTCTGAAGCGAGTCGTTTGCGGAAAATCCTCTTAATAACGCCCATCACCCCAACCCTCTTGACCAAAAGTGATGGTAGTTGGACTTCATTCAGTCTTGAGTCGCTGGAATTACTTGTCAACACGCACTTTCCGGGGTGCTCAGCAACCAGTGGTGTTGAGTGTTGAGGTCCGAGCGGCCAAGAACTGGTCCACACGATACTTAATGTGAGAAAACTGAAATGGGCAATAAGAAGCTACAAGCCCTATAAATCACCGGGATTAGATGGCATCATCCCAGCTGAACTACAATTAGCTTCCGAGATACTGATTCCGTGGATAATGGCCATTTATAAGGCTTTCCTTAACCTCACATATATTCCATCCTCATTGGCGAAGGTGAAGGTGGTCTTTATCCCTAAAAGACGAAAAGCCTCACACTATAAGCCCAATGATTTTAAGCCCATTATTCTCTCCTCCTTCCTGCTCAAAACCTTGGAGAGACTCTTAGATAAATATATTAAAGAGACAATCAATCCTTCCAGGTTCTCTCTTTCGGAACATTCATACACCAAAGGAAAGTCCCTAGAAACAGCCCTGCACGAACTTACCACAATCATAGAGTATTCGCTACTACAAAAAGAATACTCACTTGCAGCCTTCCTTCATATTGAGGACGCCTTTAACAATATCAGGTCAGAGGCGATAATGGCATCCTTGCGGAGGCTTGAAATTGACGATCCTCTCATCGAACATATTGACCTCATGCTAAAAAGCAGCGCCATTGTCTCAAGTTTGGGAGGATCTAATATCCAAAGAGTGGTAACTAGAGGTACCCCGCAGGGAGGAATCCTTTCACCACTCTTATGGAACTTAACTTTGAATGAGTCACCTGGAGCTGACCGGTCACAAGGTTATTGGTTACGCCGATGATATTGCCCTGATATGTTCAGGTAAGCATCCCAACACACTGGCTGAAGTGTTACAATACGCCCTCTCCAAGATTTTATCATGGAGTGATGGGTGTGGTCTGGGTATAAACCCGAACAAAACAGAGTTAATACTCTTCTCTCAGAGGCATAAAACACCTCCTATTAACTGCCCTACACTAAACGGTTAGGCTGAAACTGTGTAATCAAGTTCAGTATCTAGGTTTAGTCGTATACAGAAAACTTACCTGGAAGCCTAACATCCAGGAAAGAGTACGGAAGGCCACAGTAGCGCTGTACTCGTGTAAGAAGGCTGTAGAGAAAAGATGGGGTATGGAGCCACGCATTGTGCATTGGCTCTATACAAGTGTTATACGACCTATACTTATGTATGGGGTTATTGTCTGGTGGCCGGCACTAAATATATCAATCCATCACAAAGTAATGGATAAGGTTTAGAAGATGGCAACACTCCTGTTAACAGGTGCCCTTAGAACCACACCTTCTAAAGCCCTGAACACTATTCTACACCTTCTACCGTTGGATCTCTTTGGTAAGCAAACCGCATCAGATCGGAATAGGAAGAAAGTCCTCCCCAATGGGGGGAGTCGGTGAATGTCTACACTGACGGCTCCAAATTGGAAGGCAAAGTGGGTGGAGGTATCTTCCCAAAACATTTGGACCTCGATGTCCCATTCCGCTTGCCTGACTACTGCGGCGTGTTTCAGGAGGAAATCATGGCTATAAAAGTAGCTGCGGACCGCCTGAATCATCTAACGCTACCTATAGACAATATATGTATTTTCACAGATAGTCAGGCCGCTATTAAATCCCTCTCGGGGATATACACCACCTCCAAAACGGTTATAACATGTCGCTCGGCACTAAATGACATAGCTGAGCATCTGAAAGTACGACTCATCTGGGTGCCTGGACATAGTAATATTCCGGGCAATTGCAGAGCCGATGAACTATCGAGAATTGGTACTATTCCTCCTGATTCGGACATTAACCACCAGCTGGGCAAACCGCCAGCCACATGCAAACTGGAACTCTCACAGGAGTCTCTCAGGATTGCAAATACTAATTGGCAAGGGGAACACACCTGCCTAATTAGCCGACAGATATGGCCAAAGCTTGAACCTAAACGGTCAAGGGAGCTCATCTTTCTAGGACGCAAAACAATTAGCAGTACCGTGGCCGTTATCACGGGTCACTACCTCATAGGTAGACACACCGATAGACTGGGCGCGCCTTCAAACGACTTCTGTGGGAGTTGCCATGACGAAGAGGAAGAGGAAACCATACTTCACCTCCTCAGTAACTGTCCGGCCCTAGCCAACCGTAGGAACCGGTTTCTGGGCTCCCCCTTCTTTGAAGAGTTAACCGAACTAGGCTCCACTGATGTCAGGGACCTGGCTCGATTTATCCGGAGTTCAAAAGAGTTCCCAACGACGAGTTAAGGCTGTACACCCTTCCCAACCTAGTCAAATTTGTTTGACTTCCCGAAAGCTGGTTCCACTGGAGACAGGGAACTGGCTCGTTGCACAGGGGGCAACATGTCCACCCTCTTATTTCTAAGGTCATTTTTATGGGGGTTACTTAAATTGTTGTAGCCTCAACGTGGTATCACAATGGGCCTCTTTGGCCTAAGTGTGCCTTTCTTAGGCAGCCACTTTAACCTAACCTAACCTTGCCTTAATTCAAGGCCATTATGCCCAACATCCGATGACTCTGATCATTTGAACGCCTTGTCACCTGGTCATTTTTTAATTGGTAATTTAATAATTACACCTCCAGAACCATCTACCTTAAAGCATATATCCCTATTATCTCGCTGGAATCACATGCAATTGTGACAACCACAATTCTGGTCAAAATGGTCTAAGGACTACTTAAATTTGCTACAAAATCGTCTTAAGTGGAAAACACCAATTTTGAATCCAAAATTGGATATTTAGTCATAATCAAAGAAGATAATATACCATCTTCTCGTTGGCTAATTGGCCGAATTATAAAAATTCATCCAGGTGCAGATAATTTAGTAAGGGTAGTGACAGTCAAGACAAACAATTAAAGACCAATGTCCAAAATATATTTATTTCCATATCGAGATTAAGGTAAATCAAAATTTATAAAATTTTAATATATAAACTAATCAGAAAACAAAATTTCCAATGTCAAAAATCCTAAAGTGCTCAAAATTCAAAAGTCCTAAACAAAATTTTCAAAAATTCAAAATTGTAAATTCTTCAAATCGAATTTCACAAAAATTCCGAAATTCAACTGTATTTTCCATTTGAAAATAAATTTACCAACGAACCCGTTAAAACAAATCTCAAATCAGACACAAATTGTCCGTTACATTTATATATACATACATATTCTGCTCGCATGATAGTTAAACTTTAGTTCGATCGCTACAATCGATAAACGCATTCGAATTTTTATATAAAACTATAAGTGAAGAAGTGAAATATGGAATCGCCAGAAATAAATTTGAAAGTGAATTCTCCTACATCACGGGATCGAGAAATTGATCAAATTATAATGGAATTAAACCGACCTATAACACCTGGAAAGGAGAGGGAAGTTTGTCTGATAAATTCCGATGATGAAACTCTATTGAGGGAAATATAGGAACTTCTAGATGATATCGATCAGACAACGATGGAAAGGAATTCCTCAGGGCAACTTCCTTACTTACCCAACATCGACCATCTGAGGAGAAAATCAAGTTGGAAGAAACGAATGTAGATCCAGAGATTATTGTCATTGACGACGACAAAGTTCCACCTCCATCTAGTCGCACTCCACCTACAGAACCTTCAAAATATACTACTTGTACCAGCCACAAAGTCTAGTGACGATCTGTTTGTACATCTAGTCGACGAAAATAGTACGGAGAATTCGGAAACTATTCGTGTTTCTTGGACGGCATTGCGAAGGTCGAAAAAACGAAAACAAAGGATTACCTACCGAGCAGGAACTCCTGTAAATATTAAATTACTGGCAACCGGAAATATTAAATTATCATATAAGTAAAATACTTTAATTGAAAACTTCATTTGTCTTTTATTTTCCAAATTTAGTTCCAGTAAAATTTAAAAACTTGATTTCAAATCTACATTTCAGTTCTTTTTATTCTTAGCTTTTCCTTTTGATCGCATTCATCTGGCAATAGCATAAAAATTCCACTACAGCATAAGAATATCACCTTTCCTATAAAGATGATGTAAAAAACAGCAATTGTACTCTTAAACACACATACAGTCTGTCCAAAAGGTAAACACTACATGAATGAATAACATAACCTAAGGAATCTCACATAAATGAAAATTGAATAAAACTCAACACATTGTCAATTTACATTTATTCAAACAAAAACAAAAGGAAAATACAACATAAAAAGATAATTGTAATAAGGACACACTTAGACCTCAATAGGCCCATTGTGATGCCACGGGAATGTAAGAAGTCCCACCACCTCCTCACTGGAACCATCCGGAGCTAACGATGAAGCGCCAGAGATCTGCAAAGTCAGTCGTCTCCAGATCGCCAAAACTTTCGAGGAAATAGTCACCCAAGAAAGACTTCCGCCTGCGCGCCAGTGCAGGGCACCGCCAAAGGAAGTGGAAAATAGTTTCCCTCTCCTCCTCGTCCATACAGCTTCTGCAGAAGTTGTTTGAGAAGATGCCCAGTCTCTTCGCATGTAAGCCAATAGGGCAATGACCTGTGATGACCCCAGTGATTATACCAAGGTTAGATCTGCTCTTCGAAATCAGACACAGAATCCACCCTCTTCACTGCCCATCCTGTCCAGTCCCGGCCTAAAAAATTAAATTAAACACAAAGAATCACGTTCTTTTTATAAAATATTACATAAAACTTAGCTAATTAAATCCATTTAACTCCCAAAGCCATCCAGATTCAATGAAAACAATAAAACTTGTTGACACATCTTGACAGATGGCCAGTATCAATTATTATCACGGCTAACCGGCTAGACGGCTTGGACTAATTCTGTTTTCCACACACAACACAACTTTACATTGGAAGACATCATGAACAAACATTAATTCAACTGCGCGAAAACGAATAAAATTTATTTTTATATGAAACTAAATAGAATTTATTATTACATGAAAGTAGATAGTAAAGAAATATCAAAAATCATTGTAATAAATTTGTAAAAGGCATAAGTAGGTAAAATTTCAAGAATGGGAAAGTGGCAAACCTAGAGAAATTATGTCATTGATTTGCAAATCTTAGTGCCACTAGCTTTTCATCTATAAAAGGACTGCGGGTACCGTTTATCTACCTCTTTTATCATTTGGCTTTCGGTGAGTGATCATTTAAAAATATATTTGTATAATTTTTCACTTTATTCTGGGTTAACGACTAGAATAAAGATTTTCATTCCACTTTATTCTTGGTATTGACTACATAGAATAAAGATTTCCTTTCACTTTATTCTTGGTATTGACTTGAATAAAGATATTCTTTCCTTCATTGTTTTACGATCAAATTGCAATATAATATAAGTTATACTACTTTATTATATAAGCGACTTTATTAACACATAACTTTGAAGGAAGCTAACTTAACGCTGAATGTTAAAAAATGTTCATTTTTCCTGAAAAGCGTTAACTATTTAGGCCACGAAATTAGCTCTGAGAGTATTAAGCCTGGATATACGAAATCTCAATTAATATAAGAATATCCAGTGCCGACGTCCTTACAAGAAGTGAAACAGTTGTTAGGGTTAACCAGTTAATTTAGGCGCCTCATTTTAACTATGCACAAATAGCGTCACCTTTTAATGATTTATTAAAAAAAGTAGGATTCAAAGAACTTAAAAATAAATTATCAGATAGACACTAAACCAAAACGACATAGAATCATAGTTACGAACTCGAGGCCCTTGCAGTCGTTGCAAAAAGGAAATAATTCATAAAATTGCGAGATGGTGGCTGAAGATTCAGCAATTCGATTATAAATTAGAACATCGTGCAGGAGTTAAAATGCAACATGTAGATGCTCTTAGTCGAACGGCACGTGCTGATGGGTGTGATTTAGAAGTAGTAGGAGAAGTTATGGTTGTAATATTGTCACCAACCGATTGGGTCATTTCACTGCAATGTCGGGATTAGGAGTTACATTTTAGGTGAAAAGAATCATAAAAGATTCAAACAAGTTAAACAAAATTATGAAAATAAAAATCAAAACAAACTACTTGTACACTCGAGCAATGTAAGAAATATAAAAATTTCTTAACATGATCGGCGTTTCTAATGAAGAAAAGTTCAACTCCTTTGGCTCGTTCTCAACAGCAGCACCAAAGGGCTAACTTTTCTTCAGCTGCTGGACGCCTTCGCGAAAAAACGAAAACTAGATTGAACTCCAACACAAAATATTTCAAAAACCGATCTAGACAGCTGTATCAAATAAAGATCACTTTCACTGTCACGCTAACCTTGCGGTAAAATTATTTTGTGAAAACTCACCTGAAAAAATAGTTACAGTCCTACGTCAAAAGCATTTGAGCAATATTGTAAGGAGAATCATATAGAGTATAGGAAAATAACGGTCCAGACGCCAAGTGCAAATGGCCAAATAGAGCGCTATTTTCGTACTATTTCGCAACTAAAACAAAAATTAACAGTCGTGACTAGGATGCGCATTTAAATGATATAAAATGGGGTTTGAATTCAGTGTCACATAAAGTTACCGGACAGCCTCCACAAAAGTTATTATTAGGTTATGAAATTTTTACAAAATGAGTTAACGGATATTCTTCATGGGGTAATTTCAAATGAAAAAGAAGAAAGAGTTTCATTAGAAGTTTTAAGAAGAGAAGTAGCAGATCAAGTAAAAAATAGTTTTTAAAAAAAAGTTGAACCGACTTCACAAAAAGCTTTTTAGTGTCTCCGACTCTATACAAGGAAGAAAGAACCATACAAATCCGTCCAAGCGTGAAAAGTTAGTTTTAACCCCCTACCCCACCCCCATTCCACTAAACTCTTTTTCTCATGTTATCAATCAAGGAACATACTCTACCGAACAGAAAAATAATCATCGAAATCGGTCCAAGCGTTACGAAGTTACTACCCCTCCCCCTCCCCCACCATCACCATAGGACCAAATTATTCTCCTATTAGCAATGGGGGATCACACTCTATACTACAGCAGAAGAACCATCCAAATCAGTCAACGTGTTACCCTTCTCCTGCCCCAACCACACCAACAATTTTTTTTCTCGCGGTATCAACTAGGGAGCATAATCTACCCAAAAGAAAAAGAAATATCCAAATCGGTCCATGCGTTACGAAGTTAGACTACTCCTCCCCTAACCCAACCCCCCACAATGGACCCAATTATTCTTCTATTAGCAATGGGTGATCACACTCTATACAACAGCAAAAGAACCATCCAAATCGGTCAACGTGTTACAAAGTTAGGTTCCACCCCCCCCCCCCCCCCTTACCCTAGCAACATTTGTTTTCTCGTAGTATCAACCAAGGAGCATATTTTACCCAATAGAAAAAAATTTTCCAAATCGGAACACGCGTTAAGATGTTAGACAACCCCCCCCCCCCCCACTCACACCTTTCACCATAGGACCAAATTATTCTCCTATTAGCAATGGGGGATCATACTCTATACACGCGTTACAAAGTTAAGTTCCACCCCAAACCCCCACCCACCTCCCCACAAAATTTTTTTTTGCTGGTATCGACCACGGAACATACTCTACCCAACAGAAAAAGAATTATCCAAATCGGTCCACGCCTTACAAAGTTAGAATACCCCTCCCCCCACCCTAGGACAATTTTTTTCTCCTATAAACAATGGGGGATCATACTCTGTACAACAAAAAAAGAACCATCCAAATCGGACCACGCGTTACAAAGTTAGGTTTCACCCCCACCCCCACCCTACCAAAAAATTTTTTGAGATGGTACCAATCGGTGAACATACTCTACCCAACAAGAAAGAATCATCAAAATCGGTCGACGCGTTACGAAGTTATGCCCGGTCAGACATAAAAAAAAAATTTAAATAAAACATACACGTCGAACTTAGAACCTCTTTGTTTTTGGGAAGTCGGTTAAAAACAAGCAAAACTAAGCAAGCTAATCGTGAAAACAAGAAACGAAAATCTCCGCAATAATATAAAGAAAGGGATATGATTTTATTTCAAAGTGAGTAAACACCAACATTTACCTAAATATAGAGGCTCATACGTAGTCTCCAAAATTCTTGGAAAAGATCGATACCTTCTATCTACTCCCCCAATGTATCCAGATTCAGGACGACTTGAAAATAAATGCTGAACGTATTTATGATGATCTAGAGCAGAGCGATGATCAATGCGAGCAGAACTGTGGGGAGACAGGTTTGTTGCATAATTAAAGAGAATCTTTTATAAGTTTAATACTACTAGGTTTTTTTTATTAACAAGAATTTTATCATATATGAAGGAAAGTAGAATACCAAGGCTATTGTTTTTTTTATGAATGTTTTCTTATTTGTTATTACATATGAATTAGCATACTGAAATGCATCGTGAATCTATGAGAAAGAGAAGAATAGGTTTAGAAAAACAATATTGTTATTACAATGAACTACAAGTAAATTTTGGCTGGTATAAGTGTTTATTTACTATCATTCCTAATATAAATTATGTATGATTCTGCGATTAAATTTTAAATTAAAAGAAAGAGAGGAAATAATATGTACGTATATAGATAGAGTAATAAAGAAGAAAAGAAGAAGTAGAAAATTTACATTTAATTTTAAGTGAAGATGCACTCTCGAATAAAATAATAAATTCTTCGAATAAATTTGTTAAGAGTACTTTAAAATATTCCTCAAGTCTTAAGTTATTTCACTTCAATATTAGTTTAAATTGTTCTAGTACAACGGAATGGAAGTAATATTACTACTCTGTTACACAAGCATGAAAAATTCCATCATTGTTAAAGCGAAAATACTTTGCCACTACCGATCTCTTAACCTGTTTACTAAATAATTGATTGAAACTGATAATTATTGAATCGAATAGTTATAGTAAGTAAATACATTAAAATATAATAAAATATTCGCTATTTTTGATTGGCCTTCGTTAATAAGTAATTAAAATAAAACATTGTTAAATATATCAAAATAAAAATCGAAATGAGGAATATGACAAATATTATGAGGAAGTATATTTTAAAACCTGTCGTAATTTAGTAACCTTTGCTACATCAGAAAGTTTCCTTTCGATAATTTCTTGGTGGAAGTCATTTAAAGATGGAAAAAAGTGAAAGCACTTGTTTTACTTCCACAAACTAGGAGCAACAATTTTTCTTTGGGATGGTGATTGCTCAAAAATATGAGCGCTCAAAGAAAATGATGAATGTTTCGACCGAAAGTGGAAGCTGGTCATCATCAGCGTGGTACTTGCACTTTCCACCACGGACATCCATGACGGAAGGTCAAAAACTCAACTCAACGATCACCATCCCACAGAAAAATGTTTGCTCCTAGTTTGTGGAAGTAAAACAAGTGCTTTTACTTTTTTCCATCTTTAACCTTTGCTACTTTCCTCGAGACATGCTCATAGGCTGCCTGCGTGGGTTTTCACATAAAATCCATATATATTACATATATAATACATATATATCTATACAAGTAGGTAGTTTTAATTGTAAATAGAAATTAAGGTCAGATAAGAAAGGATAGTATTTTTTCTTATCCAGAAAAAATGGGAAAGGAAGGAGGAGGAGGAGCTCGGACAGAACAATTCGTAAAACCATCCTATGAATTTCAACAATAGAAGAAGTTATAAGAAAGGTACGTTTTAATGTTTACAATTCCAGAATTATAGAAACTGATTTTGATTTCTTGTTAGCTCAATCATATGCAATTAAAAGTACAGATCAAACTGATTCGGGTTTCGACGAGGACGATGTACTCAAATACTTAGCTAAAGAGAAACAGAAAATGAACAATGGATTTATCCCGGGAACATTTTCAGCTTATCTTCAGTTATAATTGATAATCAGCCCATGGAAAATATTGAATATTAATAAAACTATTTTTACAAATAATTTAGCCCCGTGCTCCTCAGACACATTATTACGTCCTATCACAATTGAGAATGACATGCAAATAGACTATTTTATCGTCTACTACAGTAAATATTTCTCGTGTACCTTCACCAACAACTAGTTGCGAATATAATAATACAAACGATACAACTTCCTCGACCATATCGTGGTCCAGTACAGCATTTTCAACGTTCTCAAGTACAAATTCCAAATCAAGAAAATTTTCTCCAACTTTCAAATATCATGGGAAAAAGTACCGATAGATATCTTGAATTCGTTAAAAAATAGGAATCAAATTGGAGAAATGTTAAACACTTTTTCGAACTTGGAATTAGATGAAATAAGGCAATCATCTTTTTTTATTCCAATGGGTATATTTGAACAATCGTACACCAGATAGCATCAAAGTATCCTCATTCGTTCATTCTAAAAGATAGTGAAGGACATGTAACTTCCACCACTCCAGTCGCTTTAATAAATGTAATGAAAATCATAACAACTTTTCAAACAGAGTATCTAATAAACGCACAGGAAATCTAGATCCGCATATTCCAGTGAAAGAAAGAGCCATGTGCTTCAACAGGCATGTGCGAATTGGCAACCGCTTGAATTAAAATCGACCGATTCAGAAGGTACTATTGAGTACAAAAAAATCTACATAAAAAAGGAGGTCTTACTTACGAAGAATTGGAAACTGCTAAATGCTATATGAAGGATTCTTTTCCAGTTCTTCGACTGTTTCTAATTGACAGGAAAAACATATCTTCCATTAAAAGTATAAAAGAAGAATGGGCGTTTATTTTCGAAAAAGCTTGCTTGTACGATCAGTTCCAGCGCCTTATATTCTTGAAAGCAGAGAATTTTGTCACCAATTTTACGCAAAATAAAGATAAAGTTGCAAAATAATTGAAAACAATGAAAAAATCAGACATCTGCATAAAAGACGAACAGAATGGTGTTGAGATACTTACGGCTATATTTAACTATATTATTGAATTAAAAAAAAAAAACCTTAATATATTTCCGTTATAGATTTTTTATAAATTGGCGTCGACACCGGCATCTATTGAGAAGAGCACGAATGAATGAGTAATGCAACCTTCGCGTCCACACCTCAATCTGATAAGATAAATATAGCCTAAATATATGTAAAATGTATAACTCTCTTTCTCCTTCTCTCTACGTTATATCTTTCTGCTCTCTCATGTAACGAAATGTGCCTTAACGTAACACGTCCTTGAAATTTCACTTTCAATTATCGTCCAATTATCGAAAAGCCGCCTAAGAAGTTTTACTTCAAAAAAGTTTTGTAGAAAAAAGAAAAGGAATGTGAGGGAAAAAGGTTTTCGAAACCAATTTCTATCCTACCTGTGGAGCTGCAGTCAATCCTGATCTTCGGCAAGCCTAGAGGAGCACATTTTAGTCATACCAAGACGGAATCAGGGTCCGTACTCGACCAGTGGCGTGACACAAAAGACACTGCCTAAGTCTGCTCTGCACGGGCCTCCGCAGTCCCCTTCAGCATGGAACGCCGATGATCCCGGAGATCAGCCATACTCAGAGCGACATCGGGAATCGCTAATGGTACACAACTAATCCCGAGCACCTCTCATTCCGAGGACATTGCAGAGTTAGATACTTTAAAGGTAAAACTTGCATGCCTACGGACACTCGTATACATGCAAGGAAAAGAGGTACTAAATCTCAAAGATGCTTGACAAAAAAAGGTCGAGATGACAGTCGTTCAAATCAAAATTTGCTGAAGTCCGATAAGGACAAGCGGATCAGCCCAAGTTGACCTACAGTCTCTTTGAAGGGCGAGAAGTAGTACATCAGCGGATAATAATGTGAAAACTAGTTAGATGGCATTAAAATGTAATGTGTACTCTTGTGTATGCAACGTGGAATGTCCGCGGGATGCCCAGATGGCACGCCTAGTTCGTTGAGCTGGTTTGTAGGTCCTTGGACATCCAAGACACACACAACATATTCGAAAACGCGTACCTACCTTTGTCAAAAGAGGGTTATGGTATCCCTCCTTTCATTCCTCGAATAAAAGAGAGAAATAGAAAGTAGAGCGACAGGTATGGCCGGGAGTGACATGCCCACTGAACCATCATGAAAGAAAACAAGACAAGTTACCCCACTATTTAATGGTTCAAGTCACAGCCTCCCCCCCCCCCCCCCCCACCCCGGGTGTAGGTCCAACCAAAAAAAAATTGCTGAAACAAAACGACAAAAAACTTATAACATGGGATGTGGGAGAATGGATATGAAAAGCGAGACGAGAAAAAGCTTCAAATTTATTACATAACACGATTTCATGAGTATCATCTATTATATGATTATATCATATAATGCCATAGGCTATCAATTAAAAACAATCTACAGTTCTCTAAATAATTATCTCTATCATGCTAGGCAAATCAAGTAAACATTGTTAAGTATGTTTTGAATAAAATAGACAGGTTTGTAAACCGCATGAATAAAAAAGTAAAGAGAAATCGTAGCAATATGAAGTAAATATATTATTTTGATCTGCAAAATAGCAATCAAGCAAAAACAGTGCTTACCTCTACGACTTCGATTTGGATCGAAACTAACTAAGGAATAAAACAAGTACGGCAAAACTGTGCATTCTAACTTGAGAAAAAAACTTCATCAGTCATCTCAATATTTATTGTGATAATAATTAAACGTTTTTTGACGGGGAGGTTACTGTTCATGACTTCCAAAAAATCGACTTTTTTTACATCATTTGAATCCTTCTAGTGTCTAGTATATGTAGTTAAAAGGATTTTGTAAAATCTGAGGTAGTTTAGAAGTTGCAGCGCATGGAGCGGAACTGCGGGCCGGCTGGCAAACAAGTAGCTGAGGCACTCGGGGCGCGCCTTGCGAAACCACCTTTTCCCGCTACCTTATCAATCAACCTGATCCAACAAAACGAATACTTTGAGGAAGACGAAGGCTGTCTCTATGGTGCTGGGAGAGCTGACTAGATGAAAGTTGTTAAAAACAAACATTAAAAACGATTTTTTATAACTTAAAACTCAAAAATGCACAAAATGTGTAGGAAATATTAACATTACCCGATTGAATTTTTAAACCAAAAATCAAAACAACACTTGTTAAACTCGAGCAACGTAAGAAATATAAGAATTTCTTAACACGATCGGCGTTTATAATGAAGAAAAGTTAAGCTCCCTTGGCTTGTTATTAACAGCAGCACCAAAGGGAGCATAACTTTTCTTCATTAGCAAAGCCGATCGTGTTAAGAAATGCTTATATTTCTTACGTTGCTCGAGTTTAACAAGTGTTGTTTTGATTTTTAGTTTAAACTTAAAACTGCTATTTCGAGACAAATGCTCAGACCAATGCACGCGGTGCATGGTTTCAGTTCATAGGACCTACTGCCGTCATTTTGGATTTTTTTTTATGAAAAAATTTTAAAGTATTCTTTATTTATGGGAAAATAACTTTTATTAACTGCCGTTTCAATAAATATTCATTATGTCAAGTTGGAGTTGAACTACTGACGGGGACGGACGTGCCGCCGTGTCTTTAAAGTGCCATGGTGCCATCTTCGCCGGGGTGAGGAGCTTTTATGCTCTATTTTAAAGCACGGTCTGGTGAGTCCATTCCATTTGAATATCTTTTATTTACATCCAACATTCAATGTAGTACAATCGTGTGTTTGTGTACGTTTTTGTTTTGTTTTGAGCAAATTAAGACCGGGAGTATGCAAAAATTTTTATTTAATTTTTGCAACATTCGTGGCTTGAAAAGTAACCATTTTTCGGTTTACTGCCACTTGATCGCGGAAAATCCGGCTGTTTTTGCACTAAGCGAAACCAAGGTTGTTTCCGATTCTGATATTAATCAGTATCACATCCCTGGTTATCACTTAGTGCCACTCTTCTCTCCTCAGAGGGGAATCGCGGTTTATATTAGAAATGATGTGCCATTCTCCCATCTCCCTCAATTTTCTTCTACTAATCCAGAATTTAATTATGTCTTGATTAGATTTAAACTTTATCGACACATCATTCCTTTTTGTTTTTTATACCGCAGCCCGAATATGTCTGACACTGACACTGTGTGTTCCTTTAATAAGTTGTCTTCCGATATTGATAAGATTTTGGAAATATCTCCCTCTTCTGAAATCGTTCTTGCTGGCGATGTCAACGTCCACAACACACAGTGGCTCAGGCATTCTTCCACCACAAGCCCGTCTGGAAGACACGTCGAGTTATTTACTGTGTCTTTTAATTTACAGCAACTGGTCGAGTGTCCGACTCGTGTTCCTGATACTGTGGGGCACAACGCGCATCTTTTAGATCTATTTCTAACATCGCATCCAGAAAAATACTCGGTTTCGGTGACGTCTCCCTTGGGTAATTCGGATCATTGTCTAATCTTCGCCCAATTCTCCATCTCCTCTCTGAGAACCACTAACCTAAACTCCACCAAAAGATTAGTGTGGCATTATAAAAATGCTGATTGGGCGGGACTAAATAAGTATCTCAGAGAGCTGGATTGGTCCGATTGCTTTTCTGTGAGAGACGTTAACAAATGCACCGATTTTATCTTAAACATCCTTTGGTTTGGAATGCATCGCTTTATTCCTCATAGCTTCAAGAAGATCAAACCAACTAATACCAATTGGTTCAATAATGACTGTTTCGCAACCATTAAAAATAAGGAAGCAGCCTTCCAGGCATATAAATTGTGCCCTTCAGAGGAATTGAGACGTATCTATAAAGATGCGCGGAATATTTGCAATTCAGCAATTAGTCGGGCAAAGTTCAATTTCGACCAGAACTTCAGACGGAAGGTTTTTTCTACCCAAAAGGGTAGTAAGGGCTTCTGGTCTCTAGTAAAAACCGTAAAGAACAATTTCACCTGTTCGTCAACACCACCACTCATTTATAATGGGAATGTTTTTGCTGACTCATTGGACAAGGCCAACCTGTTTGCTGCTAATTCATACTTACCACCTTCATCGCAGCCACTTCCATCTCCATCACAATGTACTAGTAGGCAAAAGACGCTACACTTTCGCACTCGCGAAGTTTTTAGAGTACTTTTAAAACTCGACGTGTCCAAAGCTACTGGGCCTGATGGTTTCTCGCCCCTTGTTTTAAAATGCTGCGCCTCTGCTTTGGCTAAACCTCTGCACAAACTTTTTCACCTGTCATATTCAACAGGAATGTTTCCAAGTGTATGGAAACTTGCTCATGTCCAGCCGATACTTAAAAAAGGAGAGGTATGCGACCCCTCTAACTACAGACCAATTGCACTAACCTCAATCATATCTAAAGTTTTTGAATCTCTCATCAACTCTCAGTTGTTGAAATATCTAGAAAACAACCATATTATCAACGATTGCCAGTACGGTTTCCGCACTGGCCGCTCAACCGGAGACTTACTAACGGCTCTAACGGAACGTTGGAATCATTGTCTTCATAATTTTGGTGAGTCTGAAATCGTCGCTCTTGATATTTCAAAGGCTTTTGATAGAGTCTGGCATGCTGCCCTTTTAGCCAAACTCCAAACATTTGGTCTGCACCCTACTCTCGTTAAATGGATAGATAGTTTTTTGTCAGGCCGTTCAATTCGTGTAGTAATTGACGGAGTTACATCTGATTCCTACGAAATAAATGGCGGTGTACCTCAGGGTTCAGTTCTTTCACCAACCTTATTTCTTATTTTTATTAATGATCTCTTATCCCTTACTCTCAATCCTATTCATAGTTTCGCCGACGACAGCACCCTTGATTTCGCGTACTCATTTGATTCTGTAATGAATACAGAAGCCAATCGGGAACGCATGTTTAGATCATTAAACAACGACATTTCTATGGTCCTTGCTTGGGGCAGAGCAAATCGTGTTACGTTTATTCCATCCAAAACTCAATGCTGTTTAATGTCCCTTAAAAAACGCCCAGTTCACCCCCAACTCATTTCAGTCGACGGAGTGAATATACCCAATTCATCCTCCCTAAACATCTTGGGTATCGAGATATCCAGCAATCTTAGCAGATATAAGAAATATTTCACCCCACCTGACTTAGCGCTGATCTACAAGTCCCACATTAGACCTAGACTTGAATATAATTCCCATATTTGGGCAGGGGCCAGACACACCGCACTGTCCGTGCTAGACGAAGTCCAGCGTAAAGCTATTAAACTTATTGGCGATCCCTCAATCTCTGAGGGCCTTGACTCTCTGGAGCATCGTCGGAATGTCGGTTGTCTCTCACACTTCTATCGTTATTTCCATGGCCGTTGTTCTAACGAAATAGCTAGCCTGATTCCTTGTAGACACATAGCAAAGCGTGATACAAGATCTACAAATCGCTTCCACCCCTATACTCTCCAGGTCAAATTTGGACGTACCGTCAAATTTCGGGAATCTTTTCTAAGCAGAACAACACGAATGTGGAACTGTTTACCATCTTCTGTTTTTCCCTCGTCTTATCAGCCTGAAACTTTCAAACGGGGCGTACATCGACGCCTCCTTCACCCAACCTCCTAACCCATTTCCCGCAACCTTAATTCCTTTCCTGCCAAGGCTGTGCTTAAGCAGCATAGGGCATCCCCAGAGCTTTGGCATCATCATATATAAAAACAAAACAAAAAACACAATTTACCCGAAAAAATGCCAAAGTTCACATGTCTCGACTTAGAAGTATCCGAACGATAATTTTCATTTATGAATTTATTTAGTTTTTAATATTAGCAATAAAATTATCTACATGTCCGGAACATAGGTTACAGCTTAAGGAGTTATTCTACTATCTCGAGGCCAAAATCAGGTATTAATTTAAAATTGTTATAAAAAAAAGTACAAAAGCAATCGACTGCATATTTTACACGTACATATGTTATACTTTAATGTTAATATTTTCATTCTTTAAAAAATTTTAAAAACAAAATGGCGGTCGCACAGTTCAGATCATGCAGTGCGCATTTGCGGTGAATATACATTGCGCGACACAGTAATCCGTCCAAGTAATCCGTAACAAATTTACGAAAACTTTTTCATCAGTTTTAATAAAAATCTACTACAATAGCCTAAATTCAGACATAAATATTAAATTTTCACAATTTGACAAACGTTTAAACATTTGCATAAGCTAATTTTGTTTACCTTTACGAGAAGAAAGCGTGGTTAAAACAATTATTATGATGGGACAGCCGGCCGCTCGCGCTCTGAATTGTGCATGTATAATGGAAAGGAATAGAGATATAGATCTAATATTTTACACAGTTATTCTTTGAGCTTATCTCTAATGCAATATGTAAAAAACATCGAAAATAAATTTTTTTAGAGAGTAGAATAACCCTTAAACAGCAATTCATTTAAAATTATGTCCACAGTTATGGCAGAATTAAAACATAATTTTCTTTTTAATAAATGGACACAAATTTAAAGTCATGGCCGAATTAAGATCTAAATATCGGCATGATGTCAGTGTACGTATATAGCTAATAGAGATTTGAAACCTTTATTGAGGCAATTTATTCATGTTTGTTATGTTTTTACTAAACGGCACAAAATGTTTTTCTTTCTAAAATTTGTTTTCAGTACCTTATTATTAACTTAGGAGCTTTTACTTTCTTTCCGATCAACTTTTTGGATCATACAAAGGTCATAAAAGTCAAGCAGTGTCTAAATATATCTTATATTTACACTACGTTATTGATAGCAAGAAGACTGGTGTCACAAACAATAACATTTTACAACACAGTCTTAAAGAATATCCGAAATTTTAGTGATTTTTGACTGTGGAATAACTTATCAATTTTATATCCAGAAATAATATTAAACTTCTTAGAGATAATTTAAAAATTGTATTTACTCGTGCATAATTAATATCCTCTTATTTTTTATTTTTTTTTAATAAAACAGCGTTTCCATAAATGCAGCAGACACTCATAAAAGTTTTAAAGGACACCCAATTCGCAAGAAATTATACCTTGTCGCTGCTATAAATGAACTTCCACACAAATGCGTTTAATTATAAATTTTTCACAGCAAAAACCTTTCGTTTATTATATTTGTTATGGGTAAGAAAGAACACAGAGGCCATATTACTGAATACGATTCGACTGCAATGGATCGTAAATATAGAAAATTTAGAATTGAATGAGATTAAAAAGGGATATTGTACTCTCGTGGGTGGCTAGCTTTAGGTTCATTCAGTTCAAAATTTCGTATATTTACGATCGATTGCAATCGAATCGTATTAAGTAAGAAGACCCCCGTGTTAAGCCATTGACGCGAGAGCTAAAAACTTGCTCGAGGAAGTTTGACTGATGAAGAAAACTGATATGTCAGCTTAATGTGATCGTTTTCCTTATATAGTCCACTAAAATAACATGTTATACTTACAGCGGCAAATTTTTAATGGTATATACTTCTCCTGGCAGGCTTTGGTGGAATCTGCTCTGACGTTTGCGGCAGCCCCGGAGCAGGGATGTTTTTTCTCCCTTGGCTGGTTTTTTAGGCTCAACCGGCATCTGCTTCGAGCGGCGAAAACTTATGCTACGTCACTACTTATCTATAATAACTTCGACTTTTGAATGTCAAACTCAAATTAACAGATTGGAAATAGTTGCCGTTAAGCGCACTTCTTCGGCTATAAATATGTTGAGAAGCAAAAAGCAGTGCCATTTATATTTGAGTGGTGAATAATATGGATTTATGGGGATCTTTTTCGGGGTTGGTAAAAAATGTAATGGTTGGTTAAAAGTAGGCAATCCTATCCAATAATAAAAACAGGTAAATATCATATTTAGGAACCAGAGGGGTAAATACCACCTTTTTTGGGCAGTGGTGATGTTGAACTACAAAACATTTTTCCTCATATTTTGTGACTGGAAGGTGGCTTATCAAAGATACTGCTGGTCTATTGTTGTCGTTCCATCTCCAATCGAATATACATACTATTTTAATTGAATTATTAAATGTCGGGGGTTGGCTTCAAAAAGTTTTAATTTTTTGCTAATTCACCTTCTATAGTCTATATGCCGACGATTTAGTTACACAGTAATTCCAGTAATACTTTCAATCATTTCCGGCAAAAAAACAACTTGGGAGATTGGTTCTAAGCAAAACATTAGCAAACCAACGGCTTCGAAACATACACGGAAAGTTAAAATGGTAAACATCAATAACAATGTAAAACAAGGGGACAAGTACGGTCTACTGTTGTTACCTAACCCGAAGAAGGTTATGCATAGTGAGACTAAAGCGTGCTAACTTCTCTGATTGTCTACCGAAAAACTTATCCATCAGCTCGGAAGAGTATTGTTCCCAACTTTGCAAATGAAGATAGAAATGCCCCAAACGGCTGGAATTACCGAATTATAAGGTCATAGAGAATACTTCAGTCGATGGAGTAAGTGATAACGCATATAAAGGTCCCAGGTTCGAATCCCACCGACGGCGACCCAATAGTTATTTTCCGCTGACAACAGATTACGATAAAAGAGCCATAGGGGGTTTCAGATAAAATGTCAGCGGTTTGCAATTCACTTTAAATAAAGTGAAATATAGCTCTCTTTACATACCACTTATTTCCGCAGTTATAGAACTTTCTGACTTCTACGAGCGAAATAATCCACAAGATGGAGAAAAGTAGTCGGACAAAATGATGTAATATAATTTTTTATTTAAAAAGCTTCCATTTTATTTAAAGTCAACGAAAAGTTCAAAGCAGAAATACTAAACTTACGCAAAAGCAATTTTAATAAAACTCATCAGAATATTGTTTTAAACTTTATTTTCTCTATAGCATTTACATTACAGCTTGACATAATTTGAAAATTACACTTTTATTTTAGTAAATATATTTAGTTTACCTTCAAGGATTGTCTGGAAAAATGCATTATTCTTTCCCTTATGTCATGAATATATATGACTTTGTCTTTATAATTATTTTAAAATATTTGTGCCCATCATTGATGGAGGATATAACCATATAACATCCAAAAAATTTTAAATCACTCCGGTACTTTTTACAATAAACAAATCTTTTTACATTTTGAGCTAATTGTATTCAGATTCTAAAATTATCAACAATTTTCTATTTCGAATAAAAGTTATTCGACTAACAATTTGAAGAATTTGAAAAATTAAAAATAGTAGACAACCTTTTATTGTTTGAACTTCTGCGTATAAAATATTATTAAAATGTAAATAATGAAAGGAAAGTAACATTTATATCACATATACTTTGTTTGGAAAAGTTTTATAAGCTAATGATTGTGTCTGAAACTGATAAAGTTTATTGCATTAATATGAAATTAATCGCAAGTACATATTTCTATATATTTTTGATGAAGTTGAAACACAACCCATTTAAAATTGTTGAAAGAAGCATTTTAGTATATTGGTTAAAAACATTCAATTTAATAATGTAACCAAAGCCACATCTTTTTGTATTTTATAAACGTTTTTGCAGAGATGTCGGAAATCGGAACCATTGCAGAGAAAGCTGTTTGACATGGATTTTAGAAGCTATATTTTAAATAATCCCTGTAACATTTTCTTTTCTCTGGTTACAGTCTAAATCATTAATTTAAAATATGAAAAGACTATAATATAATAATATAATTTTAAATTTATTTTTTATTTTAGGCCTTTAAAAAGAATTCCTTTAATGTTTCAATTGAAAGCTTTAAGTTCAGAAAATCCAACAATAGTGTTTTAAGAGTTTCTTCATTATTTTAACCTTTTAACAAAAAGATGTTCTGCTTTTTGTTGAGCTGATCTGCCCTTATTAAGCAGGCCTTACATAAAAAAGTATGCAAATTGAAGTTAAAAAATAAATTTGGATGTCTAGATTTGAATTTATATTTCCCTTTAACATATCTACGTTGCACGAAATAAGCATACACAATGGAGTGTTTTTACCAGCAGTGAACACTTTGATGATGTGGATTCCATGTGGATTGATGATTATTAGAATTAAAAATTCAATTTACTTATAGTAAACTCTTTTATAAAAGTGCGTAATAGATGCCTTTATTGCGAAATATGTTTCTTTTGGTTATTTTCGGTGCACTTAAATGAATTTGATAAAATTAGGCAAATGTATCTGCATTAAGCTAAGCGTAATCAACAAAATCATCTTTAGTGCAATCTTGGTATAAAATATATTGATATTAAAAAATTTTTTTCTTAATTATACCATCGCAGAAATTCTAAACAGATAAAGTGAAATAAAACTGTATTCCTCGGGAACATATAATACTCTTGCAATTTTATTTAGAGATAAGTAGTGCGCTAAATAATGAGATATACTGACCAAAATTTCTTTACAAATTTTATTCAGCTTTTACATTCTTTTAAATTATTCAATAAAATAAATAATTTTAATATTTTTATTAACTTTTTAGCTATTAAACTATATAGTTTTAAATTGAATAATTTTTCATTATTTTTAAATACTGGAATATTTCTACTTAAATTTTTTTTCGTGTTAGTTGTGTTTCTTTTCAGACCAATATTTATAGCTTTAGCTCAGTAAATTTCACACATTATTGTTCATTGTGTAGTATATGATAGTGTAGGTATTATATGTACTCTGTTTTTATGATTTATTTCATTTCTTTTTCTTTATTGTGTATATTTATATTCTATTTCTTTATTTTTTCTTAATTTCTAAATAATGCTGTCTTGTTTTGTAAATTTAATTAGTTGCCTTCTTTTGTAATCATAAACCTTAATACATGTGTTGATTTTGTATGTATTCAACACAAATTATATGTATACTTTGTTCACTTTTATAAACAACTTGAAAAACTATTTGCAGTAATAGTAAAAATATAAAAAGAATAAAAATAAATTGGAAAATGAATTCTACATGTGTATTATTATTATGTGCTTAAGAGTTATTAGATTCGATATTGTGCTTGTTGAAAAATTCAAATAGTTAACTACGCTTAAGTAAAGAAGCAAACAAAGTCTATTTTATGAGAACAGGAAATTTGTATAGTCATAAAAAATTAAGAAAAATCGAAAAAATGAGATTTATAATCTTAACTGGGCATTAAAATTAATCTGATACAATTAAACGAATAACGCTCTAACAGAACTTACTAATATATAATTTTTCTTTTTATACAAATACATAAAAAAAAACGTATGTGCTAAAATGTAAACATTTTTGCTTCATTTCACTTATCTTATCATTTTCTATATTTATAATCAAATTTATCTTTATTCTTGTGTTTTCTATAACAACAAACTCTTTAAAATATAAACTAAGAAATTTTTAAGAATTTTTAGCAAAAACTTTGTCTAAGAATATTTTCATATATAATTATGTATAATATGATTGCTCTTCTTGTTTGTAATATTTTTTAGCAAATGCTTGACAATGATAAAAGAGAAGAAGGAAAATCTGTTTGTGTATATAATATATATCTTTTAATATCACCTTTTCGACATATAGAAAAAACTTGGACCCTTTTATATTTTCAGTTTTCATTTTTTAATAACATGTTTTATAATATTTATTTCTTTTTAATATATAAATATAATAACCGAGTTTTATGCACACATTAAAAATTTAAGTAATTTATTAAATACTTATTAAAGTACGTGTTTTAACACAAATTGTTTGCCAGGTTGTTTTATCGTGTGTTTGGTATTTTAAATTAAGAATCAAAAATGCACACCTTGCTCGATTGTTTCTAGAATAATATTCCATTTCTGACTTGGTTGTTCGCGAAACTTGGGAGACATTTTGCTAATATGACGTATAGTATAATTTATTTCCGTGTTATATTTATCAAAAAAAAATCGTGTGGAATAAAAAGTAAACTTCTTAAAAATTACAGCAGAATTGAATTTGATTCAGACCTTGTAAATAAACATTTATATATTATTTATTTCTTACATATAACTCTCTATTTCTCTAGTAACCGTGCCTCTTGCGGAGTATGAGCTTGGGGAAGAACATTGCAAGATACGATGACAACCATGGCTCACGTCCTGCCGGCGGCGGACCCTCATGATGGGAGGCAACAAGTTGTCCCCCTTACACCATTGGCGACTTTCGAACTTATAATACAAATTTAAAAAAAGGATCATAATTAAAAAAACTAAAATTTACTTTATCCCCTATTTAAATTATAAAAAGACGCCTATCAACTTGAATTTGTAAAAGTGAAAACAATAAAAAAGAATCAGCATTTATTGCTTTAATTGAAACAAGTCGAGACTTTGCATTCTACTGCATTATTGTGGATTAAGCAAACTGAACACTCACAATAAATAACTTTGTTGCGGTAAAGGGAGTGAATTAATTAAATACACAATTTCGTTTTGGAAATTGTAATATGATATTTAAATGTTAAAGCTTCACTTTTTTATTAAACAATATGGTTTATTAAATTATCATTTCGAATTAAGACAGATACATATATTGATATTTTTTTATTCCTTTTATTATGAGCACAATCATGGCGGATGATTGCATAGTATTATTTCATTATGAAACAATAAAGCAAAGTGCAACATTTAAATTCGAAAGATGTTAAAATAATATGTATTTTTAAATACATACTGCCTTTTCCATTTTGGATTTTAAAAGAGAAAACAAAACTATTTGAAAAAAATTACCGAATCACTAAAACATCATGGCGTCAAGTAGTCACTTTTGGATGCTATTAAATTCGGGATTTTTTGCAATGCTGGGAAAAATTTGAAAAATTTTTGAAGTAAGAAAGTGTAGATACAATAAACACATATTATTTAGGCGATTTTATCTGTAGGCTTAACCTCTATTGTCACAAAAATGTTGAGATTTAGTCGCAAAAACTCGCGATAGGAACATTAACCCGGATTCCAGCATTTCAGTATCTTAATTTAGTAATAAAAACAGATTAACAGTAAATATGATAAAATTTGTATTACCTTGTTTTAAAAATAGGACATATAAAACCGTTCCTTTAACAATATGAAAACTGAAAATGAACTTATAAAAATTCAGTTAATTTTTTCCTTTTCCTCTTTTATGCATTTGATTGTTTGTATCTTACCCCGATATGTGGAGTTTTTGAAACTCGATAATATGATCCCATTTTTTACACAAAAGCGTTTTAGTCGGAATGAACAAAATTATTAGAATGCATCTATGTTAGGTATATGTGTCAATTGATATGGGGTAGTTTCAGATCTGTATCTATTAAGCGATTCTTACTTTTGGGTGTAAAATTCACGTTTTTCCCTAATCACTTTTTCTTTTATAAAATTTAAAACACAGAGACCTGCAAATTATTACATAATCTCTAATTTATTATTAGTTTTCTATAACTGTAAGTGCTGGCTCAAATAAAAATATATTTATATATAGAAAGATTCAAACTGGGGTTGTTTCTACAATTATTTTTGTCTGCGGTACTATATGCGACCAGTATCATTGATATAAACTTTGAGTCGTTGGGATAAATCACGTTTTTGGAACCTTTTGGTTGATAGTTCTCCTACGACTACTGTTGTATCATAAAATCTTTCAAAAAGCCATTATGTATATAATCCTGTCTTATTTCTTGTGACTCGAGTTTCGGTCTTACATTCCTAATCATTCATGCTTTTAACTTTTATCTTACTGCTTATCCTTGTTCTGGTTTAAACTTATAATGTCTTCTTACAATAGGGTTTCATTTAATATCAATAATAATATTTAATAATAAATTTTGAATGTCTGCTCGATTGTTTTAACTTAAATGTTAGACTTCGAAAAGCTCACGCGTAAGTGATTTGATTCAGACAATTGATGATTGTGCATTTTGATTAGCGCTAGTACTGCCTCCTCTACTGAAGATAATTGAAGAAGAGCCATTTTTCTATCTTTCCTGTTTAAGGTAATAGAATTTAACAATATTTAACTAAAAAAAAACACTGAAAAAAAATACTTACGGGAAAAATTTAAAGGCTTTAACTTCAAAGTCATTTTTTGTGAATGCTTCCCTAATATCTTCTTCCGTACATGATGATCTGTAAAAATACAAAAGATAAAATTATTTGAAATATCTTAAAACGTGTATTGTTACTCGAATATGTAATTTATTTCAGTCAAAATAATTGTCCGAAAATTATTAAAAGTGAGATCTACTTATATTATTACTCTAAGTTCTTTAAGGAGGCTTCTTCACATGGGAGCCAATAGGAACTTTTAATATTAAAAGAAATTTAACATTTTTTAATAATAATGCCGACCAACTATTTTTTATATACATAATTGCACGATAATGCCAAGATTTAAAATCTTGGACACTACATCGGACCGGATTCTACCAATATAATAATTTTTCTGCGGAAACAAAGTTTTTTCATGGTATATAATACCTCTGAGTGGGGTCATTACAAACTTGATGATAGCAATATACATAATTCTTGTAAGGACGCCTATTACTTCTTCTTATAACTTAATCACAATGGCAAGGAAGAACACAACGCCAAGACGTGCTCCGCGGCTCCGGCGTGCTTCCTCTGCCCGGAAGTGACAAGGGAGCCTGGCTCGCGGCGACATGTGGCGGGGTCAGAGCAGTGCGGCGTCTTCCGCAAAGCTCTAGATGAGGCCAAAAAAGATAATGGTTGTGGTTCTCCAGGGCAACCTGCATAGGAGTGGGACGGCCCACGCACGAGAAAGACGCTAACATCGGCTTTACGTCGAAAAGCTGTCTCAACCCATCGTACGCGCCCAGCGAACCATTGCCGGGATACCGTAGGGACGGCCATCTATCGAGCAAGCCGCTCGGATGGTAGACTCCTCAATGAGTCTGATCCACCGTGCCTGCCGAGAGGCCGTCCCAAGAAAAAGATGGCACCGCCCTGTGTACTGGTGGACGGACAAAGTCACGGAACTGAGGCGGGTATACCTCCGTCTCAGGTGGCTGGCTCAACGAGCTGACCGACGCGATCCCGACGCAGCCCGTAGAACTGCCGAATACAAGACTGCGAGGAAGGGCCTCCGGAGGGCCATCCAGGGACGTAAGCGCCAATGCTGGCAGCGGTTGGGGGAGGACCTTAATGAAAATCCCTGGGGACTGGCGAAAAGGATCGTCCTCTGCAAATTAGGGGCGTTCTCACCGAACGCTTCCCTTGAGGCGGGGACGGTCCGATCCATTGTGGACGCCCTTTTCCAGACCTATCCGCTGGAGCCTAACCACGTGGTCCGAGAGGAACCCGACGTTCCTCTTTTCACATTAGAGGAACTTACGAGGGCCTCGCAAAGCCTTCAGAATAAGAAGGCACCAGGGCCCGACGGGCTCCCCGCAGAGGTGCTGAAGGTAATCTCGGCGAGCCATCCAGAGCTCTTGCTAGACATGTACAATGCCTGCATGAAGGCGAGAGTTTTTCCTTCCCGCTGGAAAACTGCTAGGCTGGTACTCGTCAGCAAGGGCAAGGGGCCAGTAAAGTTCCCAGGGTCGTACAGACCACTGTGTATGCTCGATACAGCGAGCAAGCTCCTGAAGAACCTCCTACAGCCTCGCCTCCAAGCGGCCGTTGCGGCTGCTGGAGACCTTTCCGAGACACAGTATGGGTTTTGGAAAGGGAGGTCGACGGTTCATGCCATCCAGGAGGTGTGTTGACGCGGCCCGGGCCACCGAATGCGGAAATTATTATTCTCGCCCGGTGTGCCTGCTGGTCACCTTGGATGAATATAATGCCTTCAACGCGGTAAGATGGGGGGATGCGCTTGGGGCGTTAGAGCGTGACTTCAGGGTCAGTCGGTATCTTCTACAGATGATGCGGGACTACCTGAAGGAACGCACCCTCACCTTTCAGACGGATAATGGAATTGAAACGAGGGATCTTTCGGCAGGGGCGGCCCAGGGCTCCATACCGGGTCCCGACACATGGAATTATACGTATGACGGGATCCTTCGTATGGAGATGCCTGGGGGGTCTTTCCTGGTTGGATACGCTGACGACATCGCGGCGGTTATTACCGCTAGAGATATCCCGGCACAAATGAGACTCAACCAGGTAATGCGTCGGGTAAGCTCCTGGCTACGCGACCATGGGCTGGAGTTGGCGCTTGCCAAAACCGAGATCGTCCTTTTTACGAGTAGGGGTAGGGGACATGTCGGTTCAGACGCGGCCCGCGATCAAATACCTGGGTGATCCTCGATTGTAGGCTCTCCTTCTGGGCTGAGATTAAGGGCCGGGCTGACAAGGCGGTTGCGGTGACGGCGGCGTTGAGCAGGGTCATGGCCAACATTGTTGCTTCGCACCGTCGAATCCAAAATGCTCTACGGAGCAGAAATCTGGGCCGACTTAATGCGGTGGGAAAGATACCGCAAACGGATACTTGCGGTACAACTGGGGGGTATGATTGGGGGGATGCTGCAGAGGGAGGACCACTGGCGAAGGATTGCATTTTTTGTGAGGGGGATCCTTCGCCAAAAGGAAGGAAACAACAATGCAACATGCGCCTGCTAACTTGTTGGTGGCGAGAAGGCAGGGCTCTTAGGGGAGCACATGTTGGCTTGTGTGTCTTGGTGAAGGCTATTTCATAGGACTCCCCCACGAAGTAATGTCTTCTTGACGGTCCCGGTGGTCTTCCTGGAGCCGATATTACTGGCAAAAAAACACAAAAAAAACTTGATTTCCTTATCTTGATTCACGTAATTTTAGTCAAATTAGATATTGGATTAATGCAAATTATTACTCATATCTTTAATCTCATTATTTTTCAATATAAAATATATAAACAGTTTCTTGTTGTAGGCTAGTTCGACAAACGCCTATACACAAGAATTCAAAAGAGCTAAGACCACATGACGATTTTCGTGGCTGGCTTCAACAAGCCCTATATTCAATAAACTACAAACACTATAAAATACGATATTTAAAACACTCGAATAATATGTCGTTAGTCTAATTCTAAAAACTGTAAGTGTCAAACAGGAATTTTAAAGGAAACAGAAAAAAACTAAGTTTATAATGTAAAATTGTATACTGGAAACAAATTTCTGATTTTATTAAAAGTTAGGTTAGGTAAGGTTATAGTGGCAGTCTCGAAAGCCTCGCATAGACCGTGCCGGATCCATAGCGTTACCACATTTGGGTGTCTTTTATCCAGCAAAGTTGCACCCTTATTTTTGTGCTGAGACTTTGCACGGCTCTGTTGCAGTTGAGAATCGTTTTAGATTTAAATTTGTTGGACCCCAGAGCTTTTATAACTGCTTATCTGTCCACGTAGGTGCCTATCGCCCGCAGACTGTGAGCCATTTCAGCCGCCTTTGTGCTGCCCGTACCCCCGATGCAGTTTTAGAGCCATCTGTTAGACATTGCCGATGTTCAAAGTTTCTTCTGCTCTAGATACTCAGAACAGCCCGTCCGGTATTACTACCCTGAATTTCCTATTCAAGTCTTTAACTGGTAGTGTGTAGTCTGCAGTATTGAGACATCCTATTTAAGGTTAACTTTTCTAAGTTAACTTTATTTTTATTTATTTTGACTTTTCAATTAAATTGTTTTTATTCACGAATTATATTTTTTAGCAAACCAGCCATGCAAAGACAACATCAGGGCTTAAACTGACAAACAATAAGTGAAATAAAATAAAATAGGAAAAACCGTTCATATAAATTAAAAGAACGTAACATATTTACTAAATAAGCTTGGATCAATGAAAGAACCCAATTTTTAAAATGTTGTTGGTCATTTGGTAGAGTAAATCCATCGATATTAGCCTCTTTGATTTAAAAAATTTCATATTTGCCTATAAATGTTGCCCTTCAGTTACGCAAAATTTTAAATACCTTTAATACTGCAGTTATGTCCTGTAAGTTTTATACGTTTAGAGAGCCCCGATGTTGGGTTGTTTATTTTTGCCAAATTAATATGTTCATTACCTATATATTCTCAGATAATCTGCACAACTGATTTTATATACTCTACTCTTTTCTGTAATGTATTATGCTTTTTCGAAATTTCAATATTAATATTAGAAGGTTTTTAAGATTGTTGAAGAAGGCTGGCCTAATGCGTTTCCATTTTTTAAAGATTCCGAAAGCTCGCCAAAATATTGCATCCTTATATACATCATTGCATTAACTGCGTTCCATTGAGCTATGTTGAGTACGCCGGCGTACGCCCAACTACGCTCAACTACAAGATGATAGATCATTAGGTGACTTTTGGTGTTTTAGGTTATGAAAAATATTAAAAGTGTTTAAAAAATTACTATAATTATCGCATAACAACCTATATTTTTTATAGTACATCGAAAAATCGCAGTACAATCTATGATATCCCAAACTTGACAGCGCAATATGGGCTGGGAGACCGGTGAAACTGTCCAAAATTCCTATCTCTTTAAACAGGTGTAAATACCTTGGCAGGAAAGGAATTAAGGTTGAGGGAAATGGGTTAGGAGGTTGAGTTAAGGAGGTGTCGATGTACGCCCCGTTTGAAAGTTTCGGGCTCATAGGACGAGGGAAAAACAGAAGATGGTAAACTGTTCCACATTCGTGTTGTTCTGCTAAGAAAAGATTCCCGAAATTTGACGGTACGTCCAAATTTTACCCGGACAGAATAGGGGTGGGAGCGACTTGTAGATCTTGTATCGCGCGTTGTAATGAGTCTTCAAGGAATCAGGCTAGCAATTTCGTTAGATGGCCATGGAAATAGCGATAAAAAAGTGAGAGACAACCGACATTCCGTCGATGCACCAGAGAGTCAAGGCCCTCAGAGATTGAGGAATCACCAATAAGTTTAACAGCCTTATGCTGAACTTTGTCTAACGCGGACAATGCGGTGTGTCCTGCCCCTGCCCAAATATGGGAATTATATTCAAGTCTAGGCCTAATGTGGGACTTGTAGATCAACGCTTAGTCGGGTGAGGTTAAATATTTCTTACATCTCTGTAGAAAACCCAAACATTTCATCGCACTTTTAGCGATTGCAAATATATGATCAGTCCAGCTAAGATTGCTGGATACCCAAGATCTTTAGAGAGGATGACTTAGGTATATACACTCCGTCGACTGAAATGGGTTGGGGTTGAACTGGGCGCTTTTTAAGGGACATTAAACAGCATTGAGTTTGGGATGCATTAAACGTAACACGATTTGCTCTGCCCCAAGCGAGGACCATAGAAATGTCGTTGTTTAATGATCTAAGCATGTGTTCCCGATTGACTTCTGTAGCATTTCCACGTGAATTCATTACAGAATCAAATCAAAAATCATTAATAAAAAGAAGAAATAAGGTTGGTGAAAGAACTGAACACTGAGGTACACCGGCATTTATTTCGTAGGGGCGAGAAACCATCAGGCCCAGTAGCTTTGGACACGTCGAGTTTCGAAAGTACTCTAAAAACTTCCCGAGTGCGAAAGTGTAGCGGCTTTTGCCTACTAGTGCACTGTGATGGAGATGGAAGTGGCTGCGATGAAGGTAGCAAGTACGAGTTAGCAGTAAAATTAGAAGCAAACAGGTTGGCCTTGTCCAATGAGTCAGTAAAAACATTCCCATTATAAATGAGTGGTGGTGTTGACGAACAGGTGAAATTTTTCTTTACGGCTTTTAATAGAGACCAGAAGCCCTTACTACCCTTTTGAGTAGAAAATACCTTCCGTCTGATGCTCTGGAATTTTTTTTGCTGAATCGCAAATATTCCGCGCATCTCTATAGATACGTCTCAATTCCTCTGAAGGGCACAATTTATATGCCTGGAAGGCTGCTTCCTTCTTTTTAATGGCTGCGAAACAGTCATTATTGAACCAATTGGTGTTAGTTGGTTTGATGTTCTTGAAGCTATGAGGAATATAGCGATGCATTCCAAACCATAGGATGTTCAAGATATATTCGGTGCTTCTGTTAACGTCCTTCATAGAAAAGCAATCAGACCAATCCAGCTCTCTGAGATATTTATTAAGTCCCGCCCAATCAGCATTTTTATAATGCCACACTAATCTTTTGGTGGAGTTTAGGTTAGTGGTTGTCAGAGAGGAGATGGAGAATTGGGCGGAGATTAGACAATGGTCCGAATTACCCAAGGGAGACGTCACCGAAACCGAGTATTTTTCTGGATGCGATGTTAGAAATAGATCTAAAAGATGCGCGTTGTGCCCCAAAGTATCAGGAACACGAGTCGGACACTCAACCAGTTGCTGTAAATTAAAAGACTCACTAAATAACTCGACGTGTCTTCCAGACGGGCTTGTGGTAGAAGAATGCCTGAGCCACTGTGTGTTGTGGACGTTGAAATCTCCAGCAAGAACGATTTCAGAAGAGGGGGATAATTCCAAAATCTTATCGATATCGGAAGACAGTTTATCGAAGGAGCACACAGTGTCAGTGTCAGACATATTCGGGCTGCGGTATAAAAAACAAAAATGAATGATGTGCCGATAGAGTTTAAATCTAATCCAGACATAATTAAATTCTGGATTAGTAGAAGAGAATTGAGGGAGATGGAAGAATGGCACATCATTTCTAATATAAACCGCGATTCCCCTTTGAGGAGAGAAGATTGGCACTAAGTGATAACCAGGGATGTGATACTGATTAATATCAGAATCGGAAACAACCTTGGTGCAAAAACTGCCGGATTTTCCGCGATCAAGTGGCAGTAAACCGAAAAATGGTTACTTTTCAAGCCACGAATGTTGCAAAAATTAAATAAAAATTTTTGCATAGTCCCGGTCTTAATTTGCCCAAAACAAAACAAAACGAAAACGTACACAAACACAAGGACTGACGAACGGGATCCACAGATACAAAGCAAAGCCGCCTCTGTGAAAACAAAGCCAGCAGCAGTGTTATGCCTGCTGTGCTGAACTTTGATCTCAACGAAGGCAGCCAAATGCTCAGCAGTGGAGACCCGTTAAACGCATTCCATGAAGTGCGATTGTACTACATTGAATGTTAGATGGAAGAAAATAGAAATAAATAGGAACGGACTCACCAGGCTGTGCTTTCAAATAGAGCATAAAAGCCCTTCCCTTCGGCAAGATGGCACTAGCACTTTGAAATTTTTTAATTTGATACGCTTTCGCAACCACTTTAAAAATTTTTTGGGGAGCAAGACACGGCGGCACGTCCGTCCCCGTCAGTAGTTCAGCTCAAACTCGCAAGTGCAATTTAGCAAACGACTATTCGACCTAATGCTATTTGACCAAATGGACATTTGACAAAAACATATATTACAAAAAACCTCTTTAGCAAATGGAGATTTAACAAAATGGACTTTTAACAAAGGGAAAATTCGCAATTTATCAAATCGACATTTAGCGAAATGGACATTTCGCAAAAAAGACAAAAATGCACTTTATTCTTCGCAAAAGCAAAGTACCGTAAATCTCAGCAATGACGTATATATTTTGGGTATCCGGGCTTTTTGTAACTGCAATTTATATAACGACTATTTACCATTGCAAGCAAAAAAGTTGTACTGTACTTCAGGTAAACCTATTTTATTTAAATATACCGTCTCCCAGTGAAACCTAAGTTTTCTTATATAGAATGAGCCAATTGTCTGCTGACGCAAACATAGAATACAATAAAAAGTGAATCTTGAATGCGAAGGATCAGGAAGATGACGATAATTTCAAATGAATCAAAAGCCTATCCGTTCGTATTGGTGCTCTGTTCCGGTAGGTCTGAATTTATTTATGACAAAATATTTGAAATGCGGCTTGATTACGCTTCCGAAATTAACGTGCCGTTGGGAAAAAGGGTGCTTAAGGGTGGTTAAATAAATTATATATATGGATCATCAAATAAAGGTGCCTTATATTCGCTTATTTTTTGGAGCTGCTTTGACTTGGATCAAGCCAACATTCCAAGAACTCAAAATTATGCTAAATCTTGGCATCATCGCATCCATAAGATAATTGATGCTGAACATGTTGGTGTTTATAAGCTATTGGATAAATTGCGCAAAGAGATATAATTCGTCAAAGCTGAAATTGGAAAGTTACAAACTGGTGCATCGCCTGCACCGAACAGGAAAAAATATGTACGAAATGACGCAAAGGTAAAAAGAATATTAAGCAAAAAAAGTGAATATGATGACGTACAGTTTCTAGAAGCTCTAGCAACGAATTTAAAATTAAAATAATTTCCTCAATTTTAGAAAAAGACGTAAAAATTTTAAATTAAATTTAATCTTTCATCTTTCTTTGATGCAGGATAATGATTTCTCTTATGAAAATTTGGCCTTTTTAAATTGACAAAGAATTATTTTCAAGATGGACACATTGAATTCTTTATTCCTGCAAAGTGAGTCTCACTGAGAATGACTCACTTTGCAGGAATACAGAATTCCATGTGTCCAATATCCAAAGGACACTTGACATTTTGTGAAATGTCTTTTTGCTAAATGTTTTTTTTGCCAAATGTCCGGGTACGAAATGTCCGTTTGCGATAGGTCTAAGTAAGTGTACCCCACATACAAATGCAATTAAATTTCACGAAAAGTTTCTTCTATCTAGTTAAACGTGAATTTGAAAATTTGTTTGTTTACGTCGGTTTACGATTTTCAATATAAAGAAATTAAGTTTTAAATCTGCCCAAAAAAGTTGTTGATTAAGTTCGTTGAGCTTTACCCTTCATTTCCGTGCATTCTTTTATCGATGTTTACTCTTCCACCGACAATTTGAAATGAGAAGTTCGTGTCTGTGGGCACGGTATTATTGCCACACATTTTACCGCGGTATTTTTCGCCGAACTTTTTCGTGCGTCGTGTGTGTTTATAAAAAAGAAAAATAATTGTCTTAGTACTGCCGGTATTCAAATAGAGTGGAATAAACAAAACTGTAATTATTTTTCCAAGCAAACTTGTTGAAAATTCAGTAAAAAGCTTTGCTATGATTTCTACAAGAGAACATACGTTTTGAGTATTATTGTAAATTCAATAATTTCTGTAAATATATAAAAGTCTAAAAATCCTATCTGACAATGGGAGCAAAAACAGAAACAACCACAGTGAAAAAGTAAGTAAGTCAATTGGACGCCATAATCTGGACTGAACAGGTACGATTTGAAGCTTATGTACGCGATAAGCAAAGTCGGATTTTGAGGAATGCAAACTATAAGTTTAGTTAATATTTATTTCAGTTGAAGACGTGGGAAGTTTATGCTTTGTTGATGTTGTAAATTATCTGGAAATCTTAAAATTATTCTCCTTTTTCAGTTCCAACCAAAGGAAGGAAAGTTTATATTTCAAAATACGGAACAGTACGTTATTCAGCCATAAGGTGAGTTCTATTACCAATTGCGAAATGTAACGTAAAATTAAACTGCCATTAAAAATAAGCCTAATGAAAATCTGTAAACTTTTAAAAATCTCGTAGAGTTAACTATATATAACTATAACTTCTAAAGGATACAAACATCTTAAAGGCCCGCTGGCTTTTTGTTTGGCAGCTAAGTGAAGTAAATATTATAAAGTATTAAATACAACCCCGTCCCAAAATAGTTCGTCCAGTCGAACATTTCTTTAAAAAAGTGTCATTAAATTTAATTATTATTTTTACCCAATTCTTTTCAGGAAGATTTTTTTTTTTCATATGTATACGATTAAATAAATAATTAACAAAGCAATAATGCAATCATTTCCTTTACAAACTATTTCTACTATGTACATAGCTGATCAATTTACGAAAAATAAATTTTTTTTAAACAATGTGATAAATTGATGATTTTAAATGGTTCCACTTTTGAAATCTATATCTCCCAATACTACTAATACATAATACTACTGTTTTAGACAAAATTAATTTTATTTCTTCCATCGCTTTATCATAGAACTTGCGTGAAATGTGTAAGTATCCAAAACTATTAATGGCAGAACTTATGCTGCGATTTTACAGATAAAAGCTTGGAGATGAATTATTTACCGGTTATTGCTATAGTTTATAGTTTTATGAAACCATTAAATTAAAACTTCGTAAAGGAAAATACCTTTCGATAAAGCAAATCTAATGAGGAAATTAAAAACACATACAAATGTACCCGATGATTGTGAGAAATGAAATATTATAAGCGAAAATAAAATTAAACTTGGCTCACTTGATTTATTATCTCAAATGGATAGATTAAATTAACTTTGATAGACTAACATAGTTTACCTTCAAATATAGCTTAATTTAATTAAGTAAGTGAGGATGTGCAAATACTTACGGAATGTTACTTAAATGCAATGTTGCAGAAGGTGGGTAAATATTCTGGTAGTTCTTGCTGCCAGGCTTCTTAAATCGGTGCAATGGATTTTGAGAGTAGTCACGAGTTAGTCCAGCATCCGGTTGTCCTTCCTTTGGCAACTGTACTGCCTGATGTTTACTTGCCATAACACGTATTGATTTACCCCACAAGCGTAATTTATCCAAGTGATTCATAGCTGCAAAAAATAAGAGAGAGATAGATAAAGTATTTAATTTTTTCTGGATAAAATAATTGCTTCATTTGTAAGGCAATAAATTAGTTATAGAAAAGTGTTAATTTGAATAATAATATTGCCTCCGCGCTGCCCATCACAATTTAAATTCTCCAAGAAAATATGGTAAAACTTCACTTCGTAGTGGTGTAAATGCATCAATCTAACTGTTACTTTAAATTGCTGATGCTTCACCTAAAATTTGGTGATAAAAAATTAAAGATAAAAAGAAAATAACTAAGAAAACAATAAAAAGGCCACTAAGGTGAAACAATTAAAATAAGTTAATCATTTTTACAAACATAATAAAAAATTTTTTTGTCATCTTTGCAAGGAATAATGAAGTTATTCTCGGCTTTATATGGCATTTGGACTTCCTTTAAATTTGCAAAACACCCTATGTTTTGTTAAAAATTACTTAATTGTATTTTGATAAAATAATATGTTCAGGCAACGTTTATATTCTCCTACTTATGACCTCCAAAAGATTAATTAATTTAGATTCTATATTAAAGTTAAAAGACGGTAACAAATAGCAAAATAAATATGAATAAAAATATATGAATGGATAAAGATACTCTAATAGATTCTATTTTCGCAAGTGTAAAATATATTAAAACAATTTATTTGAAGTATTAAGCTGTAAAAATTTGATTAATCGAAGTATCTCTAAAATATGCGCCCAAGATTTTGCTAAATTTACTTAAATCCATGATTTATATACCATTGTTCATCACACTTTAACTGATGTGCAAAAAATGTAAGCACAAATTGGTAAAAAAATCAAAGAGTGAGTGGTGTTATCTTTTTCTCCAGTTCCCGTAACCCCTTGTGTGGTATGGGGCGACAGAAGATATTCATCTGATTCGATATAAAGATTGAAAGTGGACCAAAAATTTAAGGTGGATTGTGAAACGACCGACATTACTCTGCTACCCCAATTGCCTTTATCGTTAACTATTGTCAGCAGGAAACAACCGCTGCCAGTGGTGCTTGAACCTGGGAACTCCGGGATGGAAGGTCAGCACGTTATCACTTACACCACCGACTTGTTAACTTTAGCAAAACGTTGTTATAAAAATTATATCAAAAGATTAAAGTGTAAAGACACTGAATAAAAGGTTGTTTCAGCTAGTTTACTTTTAATTACATGAATTTCTTAACCAAAGTTCTTCCTCGCAAATAGCTGTTATCATTCTGGGGGTAACTAATCACAGTCCACAAGACCTTGCTACCCCTCTGTTAAGAAAAACGATTCCCGTATACACTTGTACCATTCTTTTCTTCGCTGTTATTTATTCATATTTCAATTTTTGCTGAATATTCCATTCCAGACGCAAAAATGGAAAAGATTTGTGTTCAGCTGAATTGAATTTTACCTTCATACGTGACAGTTCTCCGTTATTTTGTAAGAGATCTAGTATGAATAAATTAATTATATTAAACGTGAAATGATATTATCTGTAATTTTAGGCATTCGGTAAGGTTTATAGGACAATGGGGTGCATATTAAAAGAGAGAAAATAAAATTGAACGAATGAAGAATACTTTAATCATAACTGGAAGAATGAAAACGAGATATTTCATCTGAGTGAAACGAGAAAAATCTTTGTATTTCGATTTATTTGAAACCCGAAATATAGCGATATTTTTAAATAAGTGTCAGTGAATGTGCAGTGCAATGGTTTGATGGTAGCGACACGCACAGACATGTTATCCTACTTTTTATTTCAGTCGCATAGGAGCGTTCATAGATAGATCCCAGTTTTAAAATGTGGCATACTACATAACAACCACAGAAGACTTATTATATACATATTCATGCGCTATGAATAAATTTTTTTACAACTGAAAGGAACGTTTAAGTTTTTTATATTATTTTGCAACTGAAATATCTTCTATATTTTATATTTTTGTTGATATATACCAAAGAAATAAATTACTTAATTTTTGGTTTTATAATATTTTGTTTGTATTGCGAAACGTGGTTTGTGCGGAGAATTTTATTACCACAGACCAGTGTCGCATATGTCCTTAGGAAACAGGATATCGGCGAAGTCACCATTGCGAGCACCAAACGATATTGTTTACAACGGAATAGATATCCTAAGAGCAATTTAAAAGTTTGGTGTCTGGGATCCCTCACAAATATTGCCTTGATCATGAACGTGATAAAACAAACCCCAGAAAACTTCTATCCCGATCACTTTTTCAAAATTGTTAACAATAACTAATCTAACTGACTTAACTCTTACCATTCCAGATACAATTACTTCCAAAAGTGATACAAATGATTTGAGTTTACCTAAAATTCAGAATTTTCCAAAATGTTCTCCGAAATTCATGTAATTAATACACCTGTTTTCTTTAATTTTAAGAAATTGCTAATCTTATTACCTTTCCAGAAAGGTACAACATGGCAAGGTAGAGAAACGATTAGAAAAACCGCATCCTTAGAAATCTCTGACTACTGATTATTTGATTGCACTATAGGT
This sequence comes from Leptarthrus brevirostris, assembly GCA_964036015.1. Taxonomy (NCBI): domain Eukaryota; kingdom Metazoa; phylum Arthropoda; class Insecta; order Diptera; family Asilidae; genus Leptarthrus; species Leptarthrus brevirostris. Next base: position 101,546,384 of record OZ038371.1, on the reverse strand, counting down.
AGGAAATTCTTTAAATAAAGAACATTTTTAAGGAGAAGGGTCGAAAATGTTTGTTTAGGGTACATAGGTACATAATTAATTCTACTAAATATGAAAATGTTAGTGTAATTTTGTTTATTGCCGATATTAGCTTGTGTTAGCCAGAGTTCATACCCTAGTGTCTTGTCGTTCTGTTACTAATATCTGACGGAGATTTTGTTATTAAAGAGAGTCAGTCAGCGAGAATGTCGATCATAGTTAAAAAACAAGTCGATAGTTACGGCTGTTTTTATGCTAAAATTATTAAAGATTGGCGGAATTTACTTTTAAGGAACACGCTTGTATAATTTACATTTATTGTGTAGTAGACTGAAAGTTAGACTCAGACTTACAAGCCAAGACGGGATAGACACCTGTATTCGCAGGCGAAAGTGGCAATGGATAGGACACACACTACGAAAAGAGCTAAACAACATCGTACGCAATCCCCACGGACTCGAAGGAAGACGCCGAATTGGACGACCGCACAACACATGATGTTAGGGAAGGGAAGGTATCCGTATCAACAAATCGGGGCCACAGTTGAAGGCGTTGGCGCAGAACCGGACCAGGTGGAGAGTCGGTGTAATAGTCCCCCTATGCCCCAAAAGGGGTTAAAGGAATCAGGGAGAGAGACTTAAAAGAAAAAGTGGCTGAACTGGAATATGAAAGAAGATTTCCTTATCGACATACACCCTAAAGAGGGGGGTTTTCGTGGATTTTTCGAAGGTTAAGCAAAATCAGACGTGTAACTACAAACAGGACGGAATTACGATCTGAAACATCGGAAGATTCTTTAGACGTCGAGCAGCAAATAATCACCCTAAAACAAACCCGAGATGTCATAAGGTGATTAGGAGTGTCTTCAGTTAAAGTATCATCATATCCCATTCCAAAGGCTACTGGAAGGAGATTCCAAGAAAAGATTAGAATTTCGTATTTGACTTCTGGAATGCGACATGGAGAACGGGCCGTTTCTGGGCCGAATTCTGTGGACGGATGAATCAAAATTCATCGGAGATGGTATCACAAACTTCCGCAATCTCCATACCTGGTCAGATATTAACCCACATAGGACAGGGGGATCTCCTTCCAGCTCAAATTCGGAGCCAATGTTTGGATTGGTATCATCGACCCCCATTAATAGTGCCATTCATTTTATCGCAAGTGCTTAATAGCCAAATTTATGTGGACTTTCTTAAGAATTTTTTTATTTTACCAACACGATGGAGCATCAATCGTTTTAAAGGCAATACGGAATGAAAAATGGACGAGGCGCACCGATTCCTTGGCCAGCTAGATCTTCCTCCATTGGACTGATTCTTATAGATTACATAGAAGGATGAAGTTTACTAAAGACTAGTTAACAATAGAGAAGATTTAATTAGAATAATTGGGAATATAGTGACGAAAATACGGGAGAGGATGGCTGCAATATGTCTGGAACAGGGAATTAAAAGGAGGTAATTAGCATACATCGAAAGTTTCAAACTTTTGTAAAATGCTAAGATTAATGGTAGTAAGTTTGGAATTCAATAAAAAATATTTAAGAATTAATTTGAGTTTAATTCCTTTAAATTGCAGGGTATTATTTTTGTTTGTTCTTTTTTGAGGAAATGTAATTTGTTTGGAACAGTAACGAGACTAGTTTCAAATGAGGTACTTTAATGATGCAGAAATTAAGCACAGTTTTTTCGTTGACTTCACTGCTAGATGAATAAAGTCTAAGTGCTCGATGTGATAACAGCAAAAATTATTTACAAAAAACTAACTGTAATATTTGTTGTGATACAATACAATACAACACAATAATATTATATGTTTTTTAGTGACCAATGCAAGGAAAATTACAATGCGTTAGACTAATTAGCTTATCTCTAGAATTTTTATCTGCATGGTGTGAATAAGTTAGGTTTGGTGTGATGTGGAATGTGTTGTTGTTTTGAATGTGTTATGTTGTTTATGTTTAACGTTGATTTCAGCAAACGTGAATCGCGAACAATAATGATCCCCAAAAGATTTTCTATGACTTTCGACGTGGATTAAACCACCAACAGTGTGCCAATCAACTCGCTTCGACTTTTGGTAATGAAGCACCATCTCGATCCACCATGTTTCGCTGGTTTTCCGAATTCAATCGTGGTTGCACTTCGCTACAGAACGAATTTATTGAAGGTCGTCCTAGATCGGTTGTTGTGCCAGAAAAAATCGATGCTGTGCGGGAACTGATATTGCAAGATCATCATGTGATATACCGTGAGATTAAGGCATGCCTGTGAATTAGTTGCACTTGCATACAGTCAATATTGCATTAGTAAAAAGCCGTCAAAAAGATTCAAACATGTTTGAAAAAATTCAATCGCGGTGCTTCAAAAGACATATCGTGACAGGCGACGAATCATTGATCTATGAATATGAACACCCAAAACTAAGCAACAATCGACTGTATATGTCTTTCAAGACAAGCCAAATCCAACAAAAGCACTTCGAAGCATATGGTCGCCTGTTGTTTCGGAATAATTGAAGATGTCGCCACCGTGCCATTACAGAAACGTGACGGTCAATTCTAAATGGTACACTACCATTTGTTTGCCAGAAGTCTTTGGAAAAATAAGGAAAACCAATCGCAGAAGACGAATTCGCCACGACAGTGCAAGCTCTCACACATCGAATTGATGTGTCATCCGCCGTACAGTCCTGATTTGGCACCCAATGATTTCTTCTTATTCCCGCAGATCAAAAATTAAATGCGAGGTCAACGTTTTTCGATGTTTTGGAGGTACCTCAATCCGAGTGGAAAAAGTGGTTCGAAGATTGGTTCAAACGCATATTTTGACAAACAATAAAACCATTTGCGATTATAAATATTTTGAAAATCAATAAAACCATTTTCGATTATAAATATTTATTTTTACTTGTCGGTCGCAAAACTTTAATTGGTTGGATCGATCAAAAGTTAAAAATAAAATAATGATGCGCATACCGTGAAACTGCATATTTATGAACATCCTGTAACTCCCAAACGGTTCAGATGCCCCCCACCCCATTGATATTGTTATTAAGATATAGAGATGGCACAACATTTATATCTAATGGTCTATTAAAAAGAATGATGCTTTGTGTTTTCGATGGATTTATCAAAAGATCATTTGTAACAGCCCATAGAGCAATACTCATTAAATCTTCATTGAATTTAGCAACAATAATTGCAATGTCGTATAGGTGAACAAAGAAACAAATGAAGCGGGACAATATTCTAAACTGTGTAAATATCATTAATGTATAAAGTAAATAACAATGGACCTAAAATTGACCCCTGCAGTACTCCTATGGAAGTCGTCAAAGGCCTTGATAAACACGTTTTAATGACAATAGTATGACTACGGCCAGTTAGATAAGGTAGTAGGAAATTAGCTGGCGAACTAAAAAAATAACAAAAAAAATTGTCCAAATAATGTTCCATGTAAAATGCTTCTGAAAGAAAAAATTATAAGAAACCTTATATCAAGATTATCCACCCCTACTGCAAAACCACGGTCCAACATCAAATCCCTAACATTATCGTTGAAACACGGAGAATAATACTTCGTGGTTATAGCACACAAAGGGGTAAATGTATTGTACAAGTTTGTTCGGGTATGATTTAGAAATTCGACATGTTCAACAACATCGGACGTACCATAACCACAACTCCATTCTAAGGAGGCTGCAGCTTCTCGCAAGCATTTAACATCGACATATTTAAGATTCCTGAAGGAAACATACTATAGTAATGATTAGGAGATTGCTATAGAACCAAAAATTGTTAAATAAAGTGGTGATCACTTATTCTTGGAAGAGAAACTTTTTCTGTAACCCAAATGGACTTAATTGAATAACAAACTCTTGCCTGAGGTTTCACATCAACTTATTAGGATATTAAAGTCCCCGCAGATTAAGATTCGGGCAAATGCGACAATTTTCTGTGATAACTCATCATAGCATTGGTTCATATGCATTAACCGTGGTGGACGATACACACACCGTAAAAGAATTGTTCACTTCTACTCAGTACTCCCAAGAGTAAAAATTCAGCACCTGGATTAAGATTGTCAGACAATGAAATTATCCTACATCGATAGCAGTCACGGACATAAATTGCAACTCCGCCTCTATGAGAGTATCCGCGATCATGATGATAAATAATGAAATCAGGCACATATACGAATTCATTATTGATACTTTCGTTCAGCCATGATTCTGAGATCATTACCGCATCAAGATTGCTATGAAAAATTTAAATTTAAATTCATCAAAAGTAGAACTTAAGCTTCAAACTTCCAAATGACCAACATTAAAATAATTTTTATTCGTCCATACAAAATCAACAACCGCACCTCTGCCATCCAAGGAGCCAGCGACAGAATTACTATGCCCCCATAGAAGGCATTAATCCCTTGCGGTGAAATGACGAGTATAGCTCGTCATTGGCTTTTGATACTAAATAAGGATTCAACAAATGCTGATTACATGCAAGGAACTTTCAATCGAACTTAAAGTTAACAACAAACGAGAATAATTTTTAACTAGGATACCCATCAATTGGCGTTTTATTAAGCCTTTTGACAAGTGAAAGCCCATATGATCATATACTGAGTTGAAGATATGAGACATAACTGTAAATGGCTCATTCATCCCATAGTTAGTACGATGATTCGAAACATGAAGGAAGTCATGAATCCCCAAGGAGCGTGATGGTACAGATGTATTAAAACATTTTAGCAATTCAGGAGAGTCAATAGCCCCTGCAGACATTCCAGCGCACAAGAGCACAAGGTAAAAGACGATCGTTGTTCCATTGAAGATTGCGCAGAGCAAATAGAAATTTAAAACAGTATAAGTTTTTTTTTTTTTTTGGTAATTGACACCGTATTAGGTTTACTCTACTAATACTTATTATTGGATCCTTATTCACTTGAGTAAAGATAATTTAGAAATTCGAATATCTACGAAAACGATTTGATATCTGTCATGTCTATGGATTAGTTATAACATTTAAAATAAGCCTAAATTCACTATCACGATCCTAGCGGGCACTAGGTTATAAAAATGTTTGTTTATCATTACTTTATATTTTCAGAATACACAACTCTTCAGTTTATTGATTTACCTATGAGTTAAACTGGATTGTTACACAATATAAATTTTAAATTAATGCTAACTTTAATCTGAATTAAAGTGATTTTTGTTTTTCCCTTTTTGTTCTTTCAGGGCATTATTTTTTTCCTAATTTTAAATTTAAGTTTCAAAAAAATAAAGAATAGAACTCGTTGCTCTCCAAGTAATCGGCTTACTAAGCCTCAGAAGGAAAATTTTTAGGGGTATTATGTCCCTTTTTTATTATCTTGAATTTGATGAATAGCGGATAAAGTTTTGGTAACATTTTATGTGGGGAGCCTATCCTACCTCATAGATGTAGCGACCGAGTGTCTTTTCCAGGGGGAGTGCAAGTAGGGGTACGTTTGTTTTTATTAGGCCCAAGGCCCAATCAAGCCTAGGGTGGCTAAATGTGGGCAAGCCTAACAGGGACCTGATACGCAAACACACTTCCTATGTTAATGCTGCCTGATGGAAAGAAATTTTCATCTAAATTGTGCTGATGTGTTAGAATTATAACAGTTTTTACCGAATGGTTCCTTAGCAAGTTGTAGCGCTAGCTACAAATATAATAATTAACTTTCATTAAAAATATCAGTTTGATCATATTACTTCGATAAAATATTTCCAATAAATCCACTTTGATTATATTCAATCAAACTGTACACATAAAATAACTGTCAAACATATTTTTGTCAACCTGTACAATTCGATAAATTTTGAATAGTGTGATACAAAAAACACTTTAAAAAATATAATAATTTATTTTAAAGTAGGATACAAAAATTGTAATTGATTCATATCCTATACTTCCTCACAAGTAAATTCTGGGTTTACCAAATTGTGTTCAAAACCGGAGGGAAATAAGCCCTTCTACTTAGGACGTTATTTTGGTATATGCCTCCGCATAATTTCACAATATCACTTTAAAACTGTACAATTTTGGTTGTTGATATCCAGCCATCCCGCTTGGAATTCCCATAGATCTACATACGATGGGCCAAATGAATTACGACCAAAAATAAAACGAAGCTTAATCAAACTTACCTTCCGTAAATGTGAACCCTGGCAGCTGTCACGTAAGAATGTGCTTCGTTCCTATACACCTCGTGCAGGAGTCCTAATCATAGAAGTAAAAAAGGGCACGTTCACGTAGAAGTGAAGTAATTGCTCTGCGCTGCTTATAGGTGGCGAAAACTAAATTATAAATATCTCAAATTACAAGACAGGTACTCTCTCAAGGACTGAAGCGCTAGGGCTTCGATGAGAGGGGACCTGAAAACAATGAGACAGGATTCAGGTCTGCCCGAGCTAGTCAACAGCATGAGTCCATCACAGGGTCTGGCGCTAACACAAATACAACAAAAAGAATAGCAAGAAAATTTGGACGTACTAACTTGATTGGACGGACTGACTAGTTAAATTGGACTGCTTCCAATTGCTTGCGTATCTTCACTGCCGGATGTCGTTGGCGTGAAATGTTGCAAGGGACTTGCTTTGAATGTCCTCCAGCTGATATAAACTTTGTCCAACGCACTTGGCAATTCGTGCTTTGGATAACATGGTCGCTAACTTCACGCTGAAACCTCTCGTAATGCCTCTTTGAACAGAGACTTCTTGACCAGGAGTGTATGTAACGCCACGACAGCGAGTATTGTAGGTTTTTTTCATACGACATGTCTGTCAAGCGTTGGAGGTGGTCAGTCTGACGGGAACGGATTAACTGCGGACGGCCATGTAATGGCCGAAGAGAGCATAATGCGGGTCAGTGCCAGTTTACTGGTGTACTGAAGTGGGCAAAGCACTTCCTATGACGGGAAGGGGTAAGTCCCAAGATAGGTACGGAAGACTGACAGATAAGACCTGTTTACTCGTTCTCGCTGTTCGTCGAGAGAAGAGATGAAAGCTTATGTGAGTTGAAGTGCTCTCCGGAGGTATACGCCCAAATACAAGGGCTGGCTTAAGTCAGGAAACGTCTGCCAGAGCAGAGAGTCTTAAGCCTGAGTGTTGGAGTCAGAGCCAGAGTCAGAATAGAGTCTCGCCTGAGAAAAATTCTGGTTTAAAGACTTGTGAGTCTTACTCCTAGTTACTGGCGGTGTATGGGGAGCTGGGCCTGTTTTAGCTTAGCCCAGCAGCCATCTGGTTCAGCTGTTGGCTACCCAACTGGTAACCTAAGGAAGTAGAAAGAAAAGAAGGGAAAAAGAAATTGATTTGTAAAAATTTGGATCTAGTGCCGCAAAAAAAAAACAACAAAAACAAAAGCAACGACTCGAAAGTGGAGCTTAAAAAAACTAATATTTCAAATTGCAACACAATTTCTTCGTTTAAGAAAAAAACAAAACCGAAATTAAAAAGTAGTATGCAATCCCAAAAGTGTTGTTGGCCATGCTTGAGTTGAAATTACTTAAAACAGATCCGTTGACACGCTTACAACAACTTAAACTGATAGAAAAACCCAATTTCAATTGCATATCTTCCCTATCAGTCAATGTTAACAAGTCATTCAAAAAGAGAAAATTTTAATAGAGAACCTTGATCAACCGAACTGGATCGGACCGCAATAAACTTGGATAGTTGAAATTTCGAATAATCCATTATTGTTAAGGAAAGTACACATTACAATAACTCTTTTTTTAACCGACTTCCCAAAAACATTGTCTTTTATTGTCTCTCGCCAAGACAATATGGTATTAGGGCGGAGCTATCCACGACGGATGCGATTTTGAAGGCCGCCGAGGCAGTCAGCAAAGGCGAAGATCATATTTGCTACTAGCGCAGTGGTGCTTTTGGTAACGCTAGCAGTCAAACACGCCTTCAACTCCGCGCGATGGGTGAGTATACTGGAAGCGGTAGAGGGCCCGTCCCAAATACCGAGATACCTCTTGCGGATAGCTGACGACAATCTAGAGGACCGATACTTGGAGTTTGACGCAAAGGAAGGACAATGAATAAGAAGGATCACATCGGAAGCAGATCAAGGATCAATTCTAGGACACCGACCTTTGGAACGCCACCTACGGCAGTCCTTTGCGAAGCAAATTGATTGGTCTGGATTTGCGGACGATGTTGCTGCACTCGTATCAGCATGAGTTGTGCACCTGGCGCAACTTAAGCTGTATCAAATAATGCGAGTCGTAAACAGATGGATAATGGCAGATGGGCAGATAAGGGAAACGGGAGACAAAGCAGCAAGGGTGATTACTTCGCTGAGCAGGCTGATGGTGAACGTGGCTAGTCCAAGCTCGACTAAACGCCGCCTTCTGATGTCAACAGTGCAGTCGATCCTTCTTTATGATGCAGAGATGCCAAAAATCAGGAGTCGTACTGGAGGAGACTGGGACAAGTGCAAAAGCGCGCTGATGGTTGTCTCAGCATGCCGTACTGTCTCCGAACCAGCAGTTCTGTTGATAGCTGGGGCCATTCCTATCGCCTTGCTTGCCAAGGAACCAAGGGCAATCTACCTGGGGAAGGCAGATGTGTACAAGCTAGCGGTGATCACCAAATAATGATCGGGAAAGAAGAAAGCTGGAACAGCACAGTCGGGTATGTGCAAAATGTACTTTGCCAATTGGGAAAGGACCTTGACGAACGAGCTGCGCGTTATGAAGTTCGGTTTTGCTTTCACCCCACTCCATGCAGGAAGTAGGCTCCAGTTTTTGACAAGTTAGGCTCCATCCCACCCACCTTAGAAAAATCAGTAAAATTGATTAACACGTCTTCACCCCAAACAATTTTTGGCATGGTACTAATCGGTACTCTATCTAATAAGACTCATCCAAATCGGTCCACGTGTTAGGAAGTTAAATAACTCTTATTTGTATTCTTGAAGAAGGATCTTTACATTTCCGAAACACTATTATGGAGTATTCCCATAGTAACGATGTAACACTAGATACCGTCCTCAAGCAGCACGTTTAATTGTTTTACTTACCTAGGTATGCCTGTTGGGGTTCCGCCATTTGTATAAGAGCTGAGTCCTTCTTATTATAAAGAATTTTTACACGCTGCACGTCACCATACACTCCTGTGAAAATAGAAATTGGAGTGTTATTTATGGGAAAGAATAATAATTAATATAAAATTTAACTGCAATTATTTTAAATGAGATAATTATTAACATAAGAACATTTCCAAAGAAAAATTGAAGTGCAAAAATCTACAAAAAAAAAAGTTTTTGATGGCACATGTTTGTGGTTCTGTTACTTAAACTTCGATATAAGCGAAATTTTTCTGAAAAAAACCCCATGCTTTCTATATTGGTATTCTATCCGCATATTTTTATGACATACCAAATACAAAAAAATTCATACAAGTACCAAAAATGGTTCGAAAAAAACTGAAGTAATTTTATTTTAAGTTAAAAAAGTAAAAATCAATCCCTTTAGTTCAATAATCAATGGAAAATCCTTTGTTGCATATAACAGATTTACACCGCTTTTGTATTCATTCCTGATTGCTTCAAAAAATTGCTATTTTATTCGAAAGGAAGCCTTTGGCCTCGCAATTTATTTTTAGCGATTAGCCACTAACTTCCAATCGGATCTAAGCCCTGGGATTCCTTTGAAAGTCATGTTGTCAATTAGTAACTAGAGTTGATGTGCGTTTTGGATAACGGTCTCTAACAAAGAGAAATCATTTTTTCTGCATATGGGAATTAGTTGCTTTCGAGGATATCTTTATATATATATATATATATATATATATATATATATATATATATATATATATATATATATATATATATATATATATATATATATATATATATATATATATATATATATATATGTATGTATATGTTATATACATAAATTTTGTTGCTCCTCGGCCTATGTCTGGTCTTTTATTTTGAAAAAACCTATCAGTAAATGTGCTTTATTTTCCAATACATCCAATACAGTAAAAAACCTGATATCACTGAATTCTTTCTTACTGCGAGCGCCAGTTTAAGAAAAAAAAGTGCAATGCTGTGTCGCTGTTGGCTATAAAGCTTTTATCATCTATATTATGAGTGAAACCTACTTTTGTCCAAAAATAATACAAGAAAGTTTAAGTTCATCACCTGATATTATGGAAAAATATGTAGGTAATTTAAGATGTTGGTACTTTTTTACGAAACAAGCTATAATATGTTAACGATACAGCCTATGGCATTTCTTCAAGTATCTCCACAATCAATCATTAAATTTTAAATAACTTGGAACAAATAAAAATAGAGGAATCATAAACCCCACAGGCCTATCAAAACCGACTACGGTCATTGCAAAATAAGCAGTTTCAATTACCTGTATGAGTGAGAATACGCGCCAAAAGCTGTTATTAGTATATTAACGTATGAAATCACTTGGCCGCCATGCCTTCAGATTCACAGGGAGATCAACGCGTAACGTTATTAATTTGCTAACATGCCGCAACTGTAGGTAATGAAGGAAGTCCGCATCACCCTCCCCGTGGGGCGGCTGGTAACAGTCATGTAGTATTTACTCTAAACTGTCTAATGATGACAGGCAGAGAAACAGTCACTCTCTTGATCAAACTCCCCCAATCGAAGGTGTTAAGCGTTTTCCGTGCCCATTGGATAGTTTTCAGCTGGGGTTAACTAACTGTATTCTAACGAAGCCTCCTTGATACCTGTCCACCTCAAGGAGTGAGATGAACTTTAAATGGTATGGTGCTCTACCATGGGTGCCTCCGCTACTTCACAATATCTTTACTACCGCCTTGTCGCGAAAATTGTCGATCATGAAAAATAATATGAATAAAAAACGTCCAGCCTTGGATAAAACCGAGCCAACTTTGTCCACCCGAAAAGGGGGGACAACCCGCCGTAAAGGCAGACCCAGGCCACGGGTCAAGTGGGAAATCTTCTGCGAGCTTTGCTCGCTCCTCCTACATAACTGAAGCCAACACGGTGGCTACCCCTAAGCAGTTCTGTAAATCCCCTTCTTCGAGGAAGGAACACGCTATTGCCACGGCTTCTAAACCCGGAAGGAGCAGTTCCTCTTCCCTCTGCAAAATCTGCGTAGTGTAGTGCGTCCCTGTCCCAGGTTACTACAGCCGGACAAACATCCGCCAGCGCGCCACTCAGGACATCTCAGTCCAATCCAGCTACCACCAAGCAGAAGGGAAATGCATCAACGGTGGCCTACAGAGAGACTGAGTATCGCCTCTCAGACTGACTACCGACGCAGATTGAGTATCGCCTCTCAAGAGAGTCTCGCATAGAAGGACAAAACTTCTCTGCAATGGACAAGCAAAATCAATGTCCTCAATAACGCTTCGGCCTCTAAAGGCCCTCCTCCACCAATTCCCAAAAGATTGCGGGCAGCAACGCGGATGGCTCCATCACATCAGTGCTGCAAAAGTAGTAAAAAACGCTTCTTTGTCAATTTTAATGAAAAAAAAATATTTCGCATGCAACACCCCGTACACGTGATAGAAGTCAAACTTCTTAAATATGCGCCTCACTCTCTCTATTTTATTTTATCGCCTTGTATTGAGTGTATACGTGGCCCTCTCTTCTCAATGGTGAACTCTACAGCAGTGATGGCCAGACTTACACTAATTAATTTGAGGAATGCTTAAAAGCTTCAGAAGCATTTCGTACTGTTTGTTCAATTTAGAATCTTAAAATATTTGCAAAAGGTTGTATATCTATCTTAAGATATGGTGAAATTGCTTTCAAAACTACTTAAATATGACGACTTTTTAAACTCTTGTATGCTTTAACAATTAAAAAACGCTAAAAGAGGATACCGAATACAGCGAAGCAAGTGCATATACGAATTTAAAAGCTCAAAAGCTCACTTGCCTGCAGGAATAGGTTTGGGCATCACTGCTTTACATCAATTAGAAAGCATGAAAGTGTAATAAGATAAGTAATATGATAAGTATCCCCTTTCCGTTAATATGTAACTATATGTGATTAACAGTAGTTAGTTCACGCCTTAGAGAGCATAATACATACATTTATGGGAATAAGAGGTAAAAAATAGATCGCAGTAAAATATTTTGTGTTAAGTGAGTCACTTTCGGGAGTGGAAAGTAATTGAACCTACGAAAATTTTTGACTAGAGTTTCGAAGAATTCAAAATGAATTTTTATTTTAACATGTAAAGTCTTTTAAACAGTGACATACTGAAAAAATTGCCCTAAAACCGAAATTGCAATTTAAAAAAAAAGAGAAATAATAAATTCGTAAACATAAAAGGTGTTTTAAATAATTCGACGAAACATAAACCTCAAAAAATATTTTAGACAGGTTTTATATTTATTAAATATATTAAGAAAATTAAAGTTTATGTAATATACTTAAAGTTTATTAAATATATATAAGAACACACCCAAGGATATATTTAATTGATTTAAAGACTCTCAAGCGTTATAATTTCTCTTTTAATACCGAATCCATCATCTATCAGAAAATAAAATATAGGTATATTAACTATTAATACTTGTCTTATGATATTTATCACATTTCACAAACGTTTATATTTTGCAATATGTTCGATTAATTTTATCGGATCTAAGCCCGGGGATTGCTTTGTAGTCATGTAGTCAATTAGTAACTAGAGTTAATGTGCGTTTTGGATAACGGTCATGCTGAAATCTCTAACAAAGAGACATCATTTCTTCTGCATATGGTAGTTAGTTGTTTTCGAGGATATCTTTCTATAAAAATATTATATATATACATATGTATGTACACACATATATATATATATATATATATATATATATAAATTTTGTTGCTCCTCGGCCTATGTCTGGACTTTTATTTTGAAAAAACCTATGAGTAAATGTGCTTTATTTTCCAATACTGTATTGCAACCGGAAAAACTGATATCACTGATTTCTTTCTTACTGCAAGCACAAGTTTAAGAAAAAAAGTGCATACTGTGTTGCTGTTGGCTTTAAAGCTTTTATCATCTATATTATGAGTGGAACCTACTTTTGTCTAAAAATTATACAAGAAAGTTTAAGTTCATCACCAAGTGCAATATGTTCGATTACTTTTATTTATTAAAATATTTATGACCAAATATTTCATTTAAATTACATCTCAATAAAGCTGGAGATAGAAAGTAACGAAAAGAGAACATTGACTACAAGCTCTTATGGTGCACAAAAACGAGTACTGGATAAAAATTATATTTCAGATTCGATTTGGCATATATCGATTCAAAGTAGTCCCTTAGGAACCATCATGTAAATCTAACATCCTGAGTATGTAAATATTAAATTGACTGCGAATTCTGAATTGTGCGATATATACACATATTGCGCATATATATCTAATCGTACAGGTCCACACCTTTCTCCGCTATGGTTCAATTTTACTTGGATTTGTTGGATCAGAAATACCTTACTGCATCAACATATGTATATATGTATGTAGGAAGAGATATTCTCATGAAATGCCAAGTGGTAAAAGGTTGGAAGTAAGACTGAAGTGCTGAATTAGGTTGATATTCCATAGTTATTGATATTACCTTTTTACGATCTGAAACTAATAAATATTTATGATTTTGTGAAGAGTAGTAACTTTGCCTTTTCAACTGCAAGAACTGAATTTTGTTTTAAAATCAGAGCATAATTGAAGTATCCCATAAGCAATACTCACCAACGCTGCCCAAAAGACAAATGATGATTTCATCTTGGGGAATGGTAAAATATTTTATATTATATAATTTTGATTGATATTTCACCAATAATTTATAAAGAATACTCTATAAATAATGTCTTAACACACGCGTAATAAATATTTTTTAACTTACAGATGCAAAATTTTAAAATTGCCAGGCAAGAGGCTCAAATATTCCAATTTTACATAAGGTTATGTTTGGATTAGTGCAAACAATTAGTACGAACCAAATCCCGCAAATTCAACATTATACTCCTTATCCTTTAGATCCAGGGATACAGGGTATCAAATTAAATATTTTCATGCTACCAATTAAACTACGTAAGTCATCGGTGGAGTAAGTGATAACGTGCATGCCTACCAATCCAGAGGTCCCAGGTTCGAATCTCATTGACGGCGACCCATGCTTGTTTTTTTCTGACAACAGATTACGATAAGACCATGGGGGTTACATTAAAATGCCAGTGATTCGGCATCCACTTTCAATTGTCGGACCACTTGCAATCGTTATCTCGAATCGGGTGGAGTTGTTATCCTGCAACACGCCCCACAAGGGGATAAGGATACAAGAAAGAGAGAATGAAACTGTGTATTTTGTTTTTGCAATCCAAAAAACTTCATGGCAGACCTTTTTTGCTTTAATGTTTTATCGGTGTTGTCACCCGCGAAATCTAAAGGGGTGCTCGCAGGAGGACCATCCATTTTATTAAACTATCTACTCGAAAAGTTAATAAACGAAATCAATATTTAGCAAAAATCCTGGCCAAAAAACACTTTTTTCATTCATTTAATATTTAGTCGTAAACTATTCGTTTCGAGTAATTACGGAAAGAAAAAGGGTACCAAACAACCACAGTCGCTATAATTGAGTAATACATCTATTTTTATCTCTGGCATTTTTCAACCGATTGCAACAAACCTTTATTAAGGGTGCCATTTAAAACATTCTAAGACATTTTCGGCGTATATATATATATATATATATATATATATATATATATATATATATATATAATACTACTACTAATACTACTATATACTGAGAAAAATTGTTGGCGTAACGTAATTTAGTGCTTTTTCGAGTTTAGTGTGCCGTAGCATTAAACCATACCTACGAAAATATGTTTAGTATCTCTGGTCTTTATACGTTTAGTGTTACGTCACATTAAACTTTCTTTGAAATATAGGTGTTTAGTCTTACCCAAACCGTTAGTATTGCTGTTTAAGGGGAGGTTCTCATCTAGCGCGCCAAAAAATCGGTAAAGTTTCAGAATTTTTTTAAGGACAATGACAAGACTTAGGGCCATGATATTTGGCAGTATATTTTATTGTACATTGATCTATACGAAAAAATTATACAAGAAAGTTTAAGTTCATCACCAAGTGCAATATTTTCAATTACTTTAATTTATTAAAATATTTATGACCAATATCACAAATTTATCACATTTAACGAACGTTTATAATTTGCAATATGTTCGATTACTTTTATTTATTAAAATATTTATGACCAAATATTTCATTTAAATTACATCTCAATAAAGCTGGAGATAGAAAGTAACGAAAAGAGAACATTGACTACAAGCTCTTATGGTGCACAAAAACGAGTACTGGATAAAAATTATATTTCAGATTCGATTTGGCATATATCGATTCAAAGTAGTCCCTTAGGAACCATCATGTAAATCTAACATCCTGAGTATGTAAAAAATTTTTTTATGCAAAAAAAAAACAAAATGGCGCCCGTTATTCAGCTTCTTCAAAGGCATGTTTTTTGAAAATTGTCTAGCTGTGTACAATCTAGGGGTCGCAGATTAGCTTTAAAACAAATATTGACAATATTATCGTAAACTACACTAAATTTGTCTCAGAAAGAGTGAACGACATTCAAAAAAAATTTAAAATTGGCGGAATGGCGCGATTTTGAAATTGAAGTGCCGTCTTCAACTTTTTTTTTCATAGTTTATTACTTAAAAAAAGGGGTTAATGTTACAATTTTCAAAATGTGCTCCACTCTTTCTATGAAGTTATTTACTTTAATATGCACGAAACTAGAAGTTGATTGGTTGAGCCGTTTTTGAGTTATATTGTACACAAATTTGCAAAATCGTTAAAAAAAAAGTTTTGAGTTAATCTCATTTGAAGTTTACATAACTTTTCATCGACAATTTTTTTAATATAAATGAAATGTTTGTTTTGGGATTTTTTCGGCATTTTGATAAACAAAAACTAACACGCACGTGTAAATTGTCGACTATTTACTGTGCCATCTTGGGACAATAAGTTTTTTACCTACGCCAAGCGCCGCGCCCGAGACTCGACACCGCGCGGCACAGGCTAAGAGTTCCCCGCTGCGATCATGACAACGCGACATTCAATGGGCTGTAGAATTCGTTCTACTGCTCGGATCAACAAAATATTTTAAAGATAAATTCTAGACATATTTAACATTAATAATATGAAAAAAAAAAAAATTGGAAAATTTCAAAAATCTAGATGAGAACCTCCCCTTAAGACTTCATCAAAAATACTTTACTTTTCACGCTTATGAGGCGAATTTCTAAGATTTCATGAAAAACAAGGTAATTACCAATTGGGAAATTAAAGCTCGTGAGATATAAACGAAATCACTGAAGTATTTTAGACCCTATGATGCAATGCACAGCCTAGGTAGAAAAGAAATTAAGGGTGAGAGAAATGGCTTAAGTGAAAGGAGGTGTCCATGTACATTGTACACCTCGGATTATTATATATGTATTATTGAACATTATTTGATATTATTAGATTTTTCAAGAGGATTGGAGATAAAAAAGTAAAATTCGGCGATTTGCGCTCATTTATAAGTTTAATACAGTGAATGAGGTGCGAATCGGCAGAATCTGTCTTGAAATATATAAGGTAATATTAAAATGTCTATTCTGATGGCAGCATATCTACGACCAGCTAACTAGACAGATTATTGAGAGATGTTAGACTGTGGCTTCTCTCTTATAGCTTTCATATTCGGACCAGTAACATTAAGTTTATGGTGGTAGATACAACATATAGCAAACAGTACCAGCATTTTACTGAGAAAACATTCCCGAGGTTGTCCAGTACTTCCTGTCTCTTTCCTGCAAGCGCATGGCAACGACAATTTCTTTTGTATTCGGTTCCTGAGTGTTTTTGCATAAATCAGAGGTAGAAAGACCAATTCTTAGCGCATGTAGCCCATAAGAAGGTGGCCGGTGTAGATCCCAACCAAAGTTCTACATTGAGCCCGAGATAGGTTAAGTAGGCAATTAGTCTTCTTTTGATCATAGGTTTTGAAAGATCTAACAGCCCATTTAAATAACGACCATTATGATGGGAATATAACTTTTCATGAGAATGCCTTTAAGAAAGTTCTTAATCATCGATTTGTTAAGTTGTGCCTTAAGACACCACTTGGTTATCGAAAAAATTAAGTTAATCCAGAACCAAAGTTCTGCTAAGAATTATTTAATGTAATAAAAAGTTTTTAAAAAAAAAGTTGAACCGACTTCACAAAAAGCGCTAAAAAGCATAAAATAATTTTTAATTTTATATCTATTACGACATTTTGAAGTCGGTGCAAATCAAACAAACCAAACAACTACAACAAAAGTATTTAATCATCATTTCTTATGATCCCGTAAGCTGCAACGTTCATGGGCCAAATTATTCTTCTATTAGCAATGGGTGATTACACTCTATACAACAGAAAAAGAACCATCGAAATCTACTACATACTCTACCCAACAAAAAAAATTATCCAAATCGGTCCACGCGTTACAAATTTTTTTCTCCTATTAGCAATGGGGGATCATACTCTGTACAACAAAAAAAGAACCATCCAGGTTTAGGTTTCCCCCCCCCCACAACCCAATGCACGGTCGGACATAAAAAAAAAAAAAATAAATAAAAAAAAAAAAATACGCGTCGAACTTAGAACCTCTTTGTTTTTGGGAAGTCGGTTAAATAGTAAGGTGAATAAACAGTACAAAACCTAAGTTTTGTTGTTTTGTTGTTTTGTAATTATCTTTCTACTTTTGAATGAAAGAGAAATTTAATTTCGCCGTCGGTAGGGTTTCTTTCAGAAGAATGAAATCAAGTGATTCTTATCTACCAAATGAACAACTTATCAGTTTTGTGTCGATAAAGTGATCACAACAAGATCAACAAATTATTTAACATTAAGAGAGTAAAATTTTTGATTTCGATAATGAAGACTTTTTCTCCTATAAATCAATAGACAAAGAGTTAGTACAAATATTAAAATTAAAATTAATTTCAATTAATTTAATCAAAATAAAACTCTCTTTGAAATTGATATTACAATCAGATATTGATATTGGACAATCAGAAATTTATTTAAGTAACAAAGTTATTAATTGTGCATTTAAAATTAATAAAATTAAAAAATTGAAAACAAAATGCGAAACAAGAAACAGAATGCTAGTGAACATTTTAATCTCAGAAATAATCATAATTTTTATAATTCAAGAAGTTATCATCCCTATCAAGAAGTCAAATACAAGACTTCTTAATCCTGATATTTTACTTTATAACATTTTAAAATTAGCTAGGAGTTTAACGTATAACTCATTCGAAGGACCAAAACGGGTTCCACAAGATGATCACACCGATCGCTAAAGAATTAATCAAAGTGATCCCTCTGAAGAGGAGGAAATATGATTCTATTATAAGCACGAACTAATTCCTTTCCAATGAATTTTGAAAACATTGACTCTCCCAGTGAAATTCACAAGCAAATCACTTAAAACCAATCAATGATGCTAGTGCAGAAAGCTCTACTAGAATAAACCAAAAATTATCTCAATTCCGAGAAAAATCCTAATTAAAAGTACAGTGAGTTCGAAAGAAAAAGACTTATTTTTTAGTGAAGGTGATAATTTGACAATCACTAATGAAATAAGATTAAAACAGCCCGGTAAACATGACAGTTCGGCCATTTCACCACCAAGCGTTTAGTCATTATCTTATTTTTGTTCTACCATAGATTAACCAATTCTTGCACAATATCGTAACCAAAACCAAACATAAACGCTGATGTCATTGACGTATTTTAAGCACAATACTTTAGCAAAACGAGCATAAGAAAGCTTTCTCTTCAAAACACATGAAGATTGTAAAGACACTTTTTATCGTGTTAACATGTTCAGAACATTTGTAGGTCAACCTCAAGTGAAATAAAAGTTGAGACTTTAAAAATATTGCGAGAAATACTACGATAAAGTTCAATTCCCCAAACTTTTACTAATGTTTACTATGGCAAGTTTAGGTTAGTTTACACTACCAATAGCTGTTAATGTCAGTTTTCGGGATTGTATCTAAAGTAGGGGGAGTGATTGAAGTAAGGAATTATAAAAAAATCAATTTGCCGTACAATTCCCCTTTGTGGATTGTACCACAGAAGGCGGATTATAATAGACAACAAGTCACTTATACCCAACACAGACAATATTTTAGATCATTCAGGAAAAGCCCAATATTTTACACGATAAATCTGGCAAAAGTAACCATTTTTTTCACTTTTGGAAGTGACTGTTTTTGCAATGGTAGGGAATTGTCAGCATTGTTGACAATTTTGGAAAGGTCATTGGATTGGGTAGATCAAAAGTTAAAAATAAAAGAATACCATGAATAACTGAAATTATTGAATCACCCTGTAACTCCCAAATGGTTGAGATTACCCCCCACCCTGCCTACAATTTTTTGTTTACCTAGGTGATAGCTATCATTTAAACTCGTATTGACTTCTAAAAATGATGCACCCTGTATAATAATTGATTTTGTAGCGAATTCAGGTGTTCAGCAGTATTGTTCTTATTTTAACCTAAGTTAGGTGACACGTACTCCGAAACGTATGTGTCCGTCACCTCAACTTGGTAGGCATATTTAAACACTAATGTTTTTGAAACCTTGCGCGAAGATTCACATTCATCGTTTGCGCGTTCTCGCGGGAATAGATTTAGCTAGATACATACCTCGACAAAAATGAGTTAACAATCTATGATCTTGCTTTGTTATATATAAAAAAAAATTGGAAAATTTCAAAAATCTAGATGAGAACCTCCCCTTAAGACTTCATCAAAAATACTTTACTTTTCACGCTTATGAGGCGAATTTCTAAGATTTCATGAAAAACAAGGTAATTACCAATTGGGAAATTAAAGCTCGTGAGATATAAACGAAATCACTGAAGTATTTTAGACCCTATGATGCAATGCACAGCCTAGGTAGAAAAGAAATTAAGGGTGAGAGAAATGGCTTAAGTGAAAGGAGGTGTCCATGTACATTGTACACCTCGGATTATTATATATGTATTATTGAACATTATTTGATATTATTAGATTTTTCAAGAGGATTGGAGATAAAAAAGTAAAATTCGGCGATTTGCGCTCATTTATAAGTTTAATACAGTGAATGAGGTGCGAATCGGCAGAATCTGTCTTGAAATATATAAGGTAATATTAAAATGTCTATTCTGATGGCAGCATATCTACGACCAGCTAACTAGACAGATTATTGAGAGATGTTAGACTGTGGCTTCTCTCTTATAGCTTTCATATTCGGACCAGTAACATTAAGTTTATGGTGGTAGATACAACATATAGCAAACAGTACCAGCATTTTACTGAGAAAACATTCCCGAGGTTGTCCAGTACTTCCTGTCTCTTTCCTGCAAGCGCATGGCAACGACAATTTCTTTTGTATTCGGTTCCTGAGTGTTTTTGCATAAAGCAGAGGTAGAAAGACCAATTCTTAGCGCATGTAGCCCATAAGAAGGTGGCCGGTGTAGATCCCAACCAAAGTTCTACATTGAGCCCGAGATAGGTTAAGTAGGCAATTAGTCTTCTTTTGATCATAGGTTTTGAAAGATCTAACAGCCCATTTAAATAACGACCATTATGATGGGAATATAACTTTTCATGAGAATGCCTTTAAGAAAGTTCTTAATCATCGATTTGTTAAGTTGTGCCTTAAGACACCACTTGGTTATCGAAAAAAATTAAGTTAATCCAGAACCAAAGTTCTGCTAAGAATTATTTAATGTAATAAAAAGTTTTTAAAAAAAAGTTGAACCGACTTCACAAAAAGCGCTAAAAAGCATAAAATAATTTTTAATTTTATATCTATTACGACATTTTGAAGTCGGTGCAAATCAAACAAACCAAACAACTACAACAAAAGTATTTAATCATCATTTCTTATGATCCCGTAAGCTGCAACGTTCATGGGCCAAATTATTCTTCTATTAGCAATGGGTGATTACACTCTATACAACAGAAAAAGAACCATCGAAATCTACTACATACTCTACCCAACAAAAAAAATTATCCAAATCGGTCCACGCGTTACAAATTTTTTTCTCCTATTAGCAATGGGGGATCATACTCTGTACAACAAAAAAAGAACCATCCAGGTTTAGGTTTCCCCCCCCCCCCCCCCCCCCCACAACCCAATGCACGGTCGGACATAAAAAAAAAAAAAAATAAATAAAAAAAAAAAAATACGCGTCGAACTTAGAACCTCTTTGTTTTTGGGAAGTCGGTTAAATAGTAAGGTGAATAAACAGTACAAAACCTAAGTTTTGTTGTTTTGTTGTTTTGTAATTATCTTTCTACTTTTGAATGAAAGAGAAATTTAATTTCGCCGTCGGTAGGGTTTCTTTCAGAAGAATGAAATCAAGTGATTCTTATCTACCAAATGAACAACTTATCAGTTTTGTGTCGATAAAGTGATCACAACAAGATCAACAAATTATTTAACATTAAGAGAGTAAAATTTTTGATTTCGATAATGAAGACTTTTTCTCCTATAAATCAATAGACAAAGAGTTAGTACAAATATTAAAATTAAAATTAATTTCAATTAATTTAATCAAAATAAAACTCTCTTTGAAATTGATATTACAATCAGATATTGATATTGGACAATCAGAAATTTATTTAAGTAACAAAGTTATTAATTGTGCATTTAAAATTAATAAAATTAAAAAATTGAAAACAAAATGCGAAACAAGAAACAGAATGCTAGTGAACATTTTAATCTCAGAAATAATCATAATTTTTATAATTCAAGAAGTTATCATCCCTATCAAGAAGTCAAATACAAGACTTCTTAATCCTGATATTTTACTTTATAACATTTTAAAATTAGCTAGGAGTTTAACGTATAACTCATTCGAAGGACCAAAACGGGTTCCACAAGATGATCACACCGATCGCTAAAGAATTAATCAAAGTGATCCCTCTGAAGAGGAGGAAATATGATTCTATTATAAGCACGAACTAATTCCTTTCCAATGAATTTTGAAAACATTGACTCTCCCAGTGAAATTCACAAGCAAATCACTTAAAACCAATCAATGATGCTAGTGCAGAAAGCTCTACTAGAATAAACCAAAAATTATCTCAATTCCGAGAAAAATCCTAATTAAAAGTACAGTGAGTTCGAAAGAAAAAGACTTATTTTTTAGTGAAGGTGATAATTTGACAATCACTAATGAAATAAGATTAAAACAGCCCGGTAAACATGACCATTTCACCACCAAGCGTTTAGTCATTATCTTATTTTTGTTCTACCATAGATTAACCAATTCTTGCACAATATCGTAACCAAAACCAAACATAAACGCTGATGTCATTGACGTATTTTAAGCACAATACTTTAGCAAAACGAGCATAAGAAAGCTTTCTCTTCAAAACACATGAAGATTGTAAAGACACTTTTTATCGTGTTAACATGTTCAGAACATTTGTAGGTCAACCTCAAGTGAAATAAAAGTTGAGACTTTAAAAATAGCTGTTAATGTCAGTTTTCGGGATTGTATCTAAAGTAGGGGGAGTGATTGAAGTAAGGAATTATAAAAAAATCAATTTGCCGTACAATTCCCCTTTGTGGATTGTACCACAGAAGGCGGATTATAATAGACAACAAGTCACTTATACCCAACACAGACAATATTTTAGATCATTCAGGAAAAGCCCAATATTTTACACGATAAATCTGGCAAAAGTAACCATTTTTTTCACTTTTGGAAGTGACTGTTTTTGCAATGGTAGGGAATTGTCAGCATTGTTGACAATTTTGGAAAGGTCATTGGATTGGGTAGATCAAAAGTTAAAAATAAAAGAATACCATGAATAACTGAAATTATTGAATCACCCTGTAACTCCCAAATGGTTGAGATTACCCCCCACCCTGCCTACAATTTTTTGTTTACCTAGCTGATAGCTATCATTTAAACTCGTATTGACTTCTAAAAATGATGCACCCTGTATAATAATTGATTTTGTAGCGAATTCAGGTGTTCAGCAGTATTGTTCTTATTTTAACCTAAGTTAGGTGACACGTACTCCGAAACGTATGTGTCCGTCACCTCAACTTGGTAGGCATATTTAAACACTAATGTTTTTGAAACCTTGCGCGAAGATTCACATTCATCGTTTGCGCGTTCTCGCGGGAATAGATTTAGCTAGATACATACCTCGACAAAAATGAGTTAACAATCTATGATCTTGCTTTGTTATATATAAAAAAAATTGGAAAATTTCAAAAATCTAGATGAGAACCTCCCCTTAAGACTTCATCAAAAATACTTTACTTTTCACGCTTATGAGGCGAATTTCTAAGATTTCATGAAAAACAAGGTAATTACCAATTGGGAAATTAAAGCTCGTGAGATATAAACGAAATCACTGAAGTATTTTAGACCCTATGATGCAATGCACAGCCTAGGTAGAAAAGAAATTAAGGGTGAGAGAAATGGCTTAAGTGAAAGGAGGTGTCCATGTACATTGTACACCTCGGATTATTATATATGTATTATTGAACATTATTTGATATTATTAGATTTTTCAAGAGGATTGGAGATAAAAAAGTAAAATTCGGCGATTTGCGCTCATTTATAAGTTTAATACAGTGAATGAGGTGCGAATCGGCAGAATCTGTCTTGAAATATATAAGGTAATATTAAAATGTCTATTCTGATGGCAGCATATCTACGACCAGCTAACTAGACAGATTATTGAGAGATGTTAGACTGTGGCTTCTCTCTTATAGCTTTCATATTCGGACCAGTAACATTAAGTTTATGGTGGTAGATACAACATATAGCAAACAGTACCAGCATTTTACTGAGAAAACATTCCCGAGGTTGTCCAGTACTTCCTGTCTCTTTCCTGCAAGCGCATGGCAACGACAATTTCTTTTGTATTCGGTTCCTGAGTGTTTTTGCATAAATCAGAGGTAGAAAGACCAATTCTTAGCGCATGTAGCCCATAAGAAGGTGGCCGGTGTAGATCCCAACCAAAGTTCTACATTTAGCCCGAGATAGGTTAAGTAGGCAATTAGTCTTCTTTTGATCATAGGTTTTGAAAGATCTAACAGCCCATTTAAATAACGACCATTATGATGGGAATATAACTTTTCATGAGAATGCCTTTAAGAAAGTTCTTAATCATCGATTTGTTAAGTTGTGCCTTAAGACACCACTTGGTTATCGAAAAAATTAAGTTAATCCAGAACCAAAGTTCTGCTAAGAATTATTTAATGTAATAAAAAGTTTTTAAAAAAAAAGTTGAACCGACTTCACAAAAAGCGCTAAAAAGCATAAAATAATTTTTAATTTTATATCTATTACGACATTTTGAAGTCGGTGCAAATCAAACAAACCAAACAACTACAACAAAAGTATTTAATCATCATTTCTTATGATCCCGTAAGCTGCAACGTTCATGGGCCAAATTATTCTTCTATTAGCAATGGGTGATTACACTCTATACAACAGAAAAAGAACCATCGAAATCTACTACATACTCTACCCAACAAAAAAAATTATCCAAATCGGTCCACGCGTTACAAATTTTTTTCTCCTATTAGCAATGGGGGATCATACTCTGTACAACAAAAAAAGAACCATCCAGGTTTAGGTTTCCCCCCCCCCCCCACAACCCAATGCACGGTCGGACATAAAAAAAAAAAAATAAATAAAAAAAAAAAAAATACGCGTCGAACTTAGAACCTCTTTGTTTTTGGGAAGTCGGTTAAATAGTAAGGTGAATAAACAGTACAAAACCTAAGTTTTGTTGTTTTGTTGTTTTGTAATTATCTTTCTACTTTTGAATGAAAGAGAAATTTAATTTCGCCGTCGGTAGGGTTTCTTTCAGAAGAATGAAATCAAGTGATTCTTATCTACCAAATGAACAACTTATCAGTTTTGTGTCGATAAAGTGATCACAACAAGATCAACAAATTATTTAACATTAAGAGAGTAAAATTTTTGATTTCGATAATGAAGACTTTTTCTCCTATAAATCAATAGACAAAGAGTTAGTACAAATATTAAAATTAAAATTAATTTCAATTAATTTAATCAAAATAAAACTCTCTTTGAAATTGATATTACAATCAGATATTGATATTGGACAATCAGAAATTTATTTAAGTAACAAAGTTATTAATTGTGCATTTAAAATTAATAAAATTAAAAAATTGAAAACAAAATGCGAAACAAGAAACAGAATGCTAGTGAACATTTTAATCTCAGAAATAATCATAATTTTTATAATTCAAGAAGTTATCATCCCTATCAAGAAGTCAAATACAAGACTTCTTAATCCTGATATTTTACTTTATAACATTTTAAAATTAGCTAGGAGTTTAACGTATAACTCATTCGAAGGACCAAAACGGGTTCCACAACATGATCACACCGATCGCTAAAGAATTAATCAAAGTGATCCCTCTGAAGAGGAGGAAATATGATTCTATTATAAGCACGAACTAATTCCTTTCCAATGAATTTTGAAAACATTGACTCTCCCAGTGAAATTCACAAGCAAATCACTTAAAACCAATCAATGATGCTAGTGCAGAAAGCTCTACTAGAATAAACCAAAAATTATCTCAATTCCGAGAAAAATCCTAATTAAAAGTACAGTGAGTTCGAAAGAAAAAGACTTATTTTTTAGTGAAGGTGATAATTTGACAATCACTAATGAAATAAGATTAAAACAGCCCGGTAAACATGACAGTTCGGCCATTTCACCACCAAGCGTTTAGTCATTATCTTATTTTTGTTCTACCATAGATTAACCAATTCTTGCACAATATCGTAACCAAAAGCAACATAAACGCTGATGTCATTGACGTATTTTAAGCACAATACTTTAGCAAAACGAGCATAAGAAAGCTTTCTCTTCAAAACACATGAAGATTGTAAAGACACTTTTTATCGTGTTAACATGTTCAGAACATTTGTAGGTCAACCTCAAGTGAAATAAAAGTTGAGACTTTAAAAATATTGCGAGAAATACTACGATAAAGTTCAATTCCCCAAACTTTTACTAATGTTTACTATGGCAAGTTTAGGTTAGTTTACACTACCAATAGCTGTTAATGTCAGTTTTCGGGATTGTATCTAAAGTAGGGGGAGTGATTGAAGTAAGGAATTATAAAAAAGTCAATTTGCCGTACAATTCCCCTTTGTGGATTGTACCACAGAAGGCGGATTATAATAGACAACAAGTCACTTATACCCAACACAGACAATATTTTAGATCATTCAGGAAAAGCCCAATATTTTACACGATAAATCTGGCAAAAGTAACCATTTTTTCCACTTTTGGAAGTGACTGTTTTTGCAATGGTAGGGAATTGTCAGCATTGTTGACAATTTTGGAAAGGTCATTGGATTGGGTAGATCAAAAGTTAAAAATAAAAGAATACCATGAATAACTGAAATTATTGAATCACCCTGTAACTCCCAAATGGTTGAGATTACCCCCCACCCTGCCTACAATTTTTTGTTTACCTAGGTGATAGCTATCATTTAAACTCGTATTGACTTCTAAAAATGATGCACCCTGTATAATAATTGATTTTGTAGCGAATTCAGGTGTTCAGCAGTATTGTTCTTATTTTAACCTAAGTTAGGTGACACGTACTCCGAAACGTATGTGTCCGTCACCTCAACTTGGTAGGCATATTTAAACACTAATGTTTTTGAAACCTTGCGCGAAGATTCACATTCATCGTTTGCGCGTTCTCGCGGGAATAGATTTAGCTAGATACATACCTCGACAAAAATGAGTTAGTGCTTTGTTATATATAGTCAAATTAATTTTATTTTGCGACGAAGACATACAATAAAGATTATTTTTTTTTATATATACGATGTGGCCAAATCCTAGGGGACAACCCTTTGATGCGTTAGCAAGGTTTTGGCCGGAAGGGAATTAGGGTAAGAGAAGTGAGGAAGCTTAAGTCTTGTTTTTGCATTGCTGCGAGCTAGACAACAGCCCGGAGACGGAGTGGATTATTTTAATTTCTTAATAAAAGCTCACGGTGAGATCTGGTCTCGAACCCAGGACCCATGGCATGGTGGTCGTGCGGCTCAACGAATTGATCCAAATCCGTCTCGATTTCATTTAGTGGCATAGTTACTCTAGCAAGAGGAAGCAGTTAATAGCTAAGAATATAACTTATAACGGTATGTTAAAATTAGTATGGTTATTAGTAGCTAAGTATATAATATAGTTTTTCTTTCTACGATTAGTATGTTCCATGTTATTATATCTCGAAGTTATAACTATAAATTGATCTTTTAATTTCAGGAACTCCTAAATGTCTTCTTCTCTTATTTTGTTATGTCCAGATTTTTTTTCCTTTTTGCATTTGTATACGTTGGACCTGCATTCATGATGGTTTAGCGGCCGGGAGTAACAAGAGTCACCATGACTGTTGCTCTATTGTTGTTTGTACCCTTTGTGGTTGACCTAAGGGAGGGATTCCACAACCCTCTTTCGCCACAGGTACGCGAATTCAATTATGTATGTGTGCCTTGGATGTGGCTTGGACCACAAACCGACGAGCTACGCACGTGTTGCCAGCTAGGCGTATCACCTGGACATCTTCACGTTGCACATATTACAATAGGTTTAAAATGCAAATCATAATCACCCCAAACTTAAGCCACGAGCCTGAGAAAATTTGAGGACATCAAAGAATATATTTGAATTCAAACTTAGACTCCAAAGAGTTAGTCCAAATATTAAAATCTTCTGGAATTAAAAAACTTCTTTTCCCTTCATATATTTTCCTGCTTCTCTCATTTCATTTCACTGTGATATTCAGTAGATATTAATCAAAGAGCTTTATTGAATTTGTAAAATGCAGTTATTTCGCTGAAGTTCACTGAAGAAGAACTGATTAAGATAGTATATTTTAACGTGCACGAGGTAGGAAGAAAAGGGAAATATTGAACTTTACAACGCGCATGCCCCTGGTGGCCAGAAATCTATGGAAAAAATGTCAAACGTGGAAAGTGAAGGACTACTGGAACCTTTAGTGCATGTATGAGTTGAAAATGTGTAACGGAAACATCTAGAACTAAGTAACTGAAGTTTCTAGAACTCAGCTGAGTAGTATAAATAGGGATGAGTAGACTGTTTAGTTTTAGTCGTGATTTAGACTGCGAAGAGATTACTTGTGATACTGTGAAGATTTAGTTGTATTTTAACCCGTGAAGTGATAACTGCTAATTAGAAAAGTGAAACGTTATATCGTGAAGAAAACGTGTAAAGGAAATTGTCAAGTAAATAAATTTTGACCATTTGTGACTGTAAATAAGTGTCCTAATTAATCCGTCGAGCCAGAATAGCCCCACTTACGTTACAATTGGTGTCAGCAGTGGAATTAATTAATCCCTCCCTCTACCGTCACCATCCTCCCTTGTTCCTCGTTTTGTCCTACGAGCACACTCATGCCGTTTCAAGCTCCGAGTCTTCTTTATCCTTCAATTTTCGTAAAGGCGACGTTGACAAATTCTTTCAAATCACTTGCTCCTCAACTCTAATATGGGCGATTTCCCTCAACATCTCCCAATTGACGTTGCTTTAGAGGCGTTCTATTCGGAAATACACGCTTGTTTTACACAATCTATCCCTCTTCTTCCTCGTAAAAACTACTCCTCATCCCCCGTATGGTACGACAAAGAATTACGCTCTATTCGCAACCGGAGAAATAAACCTTGGCAAATTTTTCTTCTAACCCAGACTGAGTCTCACTATTCTTCCTAGTTCCTATCTATCTGCTTATACCTCTTTTTCTGAACGTTGTGATACCCTCTACCATGAGTACCTCCATGAGTGGGGGTAAGGGTTTCAGGGTAAAAAAAAACACTTTTTTTGTGAATTTGTTTTGAAGGAATGGAGCAAATTTATTGAAACCTTTTGTACATTATTAAGCATACTTTTAACAATATTCTGTAATTTTTTCATGCAGAAATATTGCAAAACAAACCGGTGACAGAGCTTGCCCCAGAACGTCTTTGAAAAAATACAATTTGCGGTGTTCACTGTATCTCGGTCGGAAATTATCTCAAATCAAAAACCATTAAAATGGACGACTTTCACCCAGGTCCAGATGGCATTCCGGCCATCGTTCTGAAAAAGTGTGCCATGCATCTAGTTCAACCCCTTACTTTGCTTTTTCGTCTCTCGATCACTCAAGGGGTTTTCCCTAAATTATGGAAAAATTCGTATATTATTCCCATCTTCAAAAAAGGCTGCAAGAACGATGTGTCCAACTACAGACCCATTGCTAAATTATCATCAATACGTAAACTATTCGAAGAATTGGTCTATGATTCCATGTTCTTCCACTGTAAGTCTATCTTCTCACTCTCCCAGCATGGCTTCCTCAAAGGTAGATCTAAAACCACCTACCTTACTGACTTCGTCTCTAAAACACTATGTGCCCTGGAAAACGGTAAAGATGTTGATGTTATCGCCACTGATTTTAGTAAACCCTTCGACAAGATCTCCCATAACGTTACCTTGTTCAAATCTGATCGCCTAGGCTCCCCCCCGATTCATCTCCTGGATTCAATCCTACCTCAACAACCGTCAGTACAACATTCGTTTCAGCTCATCCATTTCTAACCCTATCGTCGATCGTTCCGGCGTCCCTCAGGGCAGCAACCTCGGCCCATTGATTTTATTTTTATCCTTACAATAAATGATGTTGAATGTGTCATCAAACACTCAGAACTGTCCATTATGCTGATGACATGGAAATAATCAAAGATATCTCCTCCACAACCGACTCTCTTCTCCTGCAAAAAGACCACGATTCATTCATCACATGGTGCTTAAAAAACTTTCTAGAGCTCAATGTCTCCAAATGCCAGTCCATCTCTTATTTTTGGAAGCGTCTTACCACCACCCCAAGAGTCTATATCGTTACCTCTTTGTGTGACTTAGGAATAATCTGTAATAGTGAACTAAATTTCCGTTCCCACATTGACAGCATAATCAACAGAGCTAACTCCGCGCTAGGGTTTGTGAAGCGCTGGTCTAGAGAGTTCTCCAATCCTTATGTTTCCAAATCTCTCTACGTCTCCTTCGATAGACCTCTCCTTGAATATGCCAGCCAGGTATGGTCACCTACACAAACAACTCACATTAATAGGATTTAATCCGTCCAGCGTAGGTTTATTCGCTTCGCTCTACGTGATCTTCCGTGGGTTGACAGATTCAAGCTTCCACCCTATGAAAACCGTCGGAAACTGATCGACTTACAACCTCTAAGCAAACGTCGTGATATTTCCGACATTCTCTTCATTTATCAATTATTAACTGGTGCCATAGACTGCCCTTCAATCCTGCAATCTTAACCCATCTATACCAATTCCCGTAACCTTCGGTCCAGTCCCCTTTTCAGACTCGACCGCCATCGCACAAACTACGGTCAAAGCGAGCCAATTACCAGGATGTTACGAAAAGTCAACGGCCTTTCCTCTTTTGACTACTATCTGAGTAAATCATCCCCTCACAAAGCCTTATATCTTGACCCCGCCCATCTTGATCCTGATCGCCTACCTTAATTCTTCTTCCTTACGCCTTCCGCCAGTATCTACTGTATTTATAGCTCATATTGTAGCTTATACTTTTTATTTATTTATTATTACTTATCATTTATTATAGTTTGTAGAATTAGTATTAAGTTATAGCTTGTATTTTTTTTTTTTTTGGTTTTTTTTTATGTCATAGCTTGTATTAAGCTTAAATAAATAAAGAAAGACTGAAAAAGAGTGAACTTAGAAAAAAAATGTACTGTGAAATAGTGCAGTGAATAATCTAAATATCGCAAATTGAAGGACCTGACGTGTTCAAGACTTAAAGGGGGAATTCCCCCTAAAGTAAACGTTCCCTACCTTTGAATGGAAATATAAATGTCCTGGTAGCGTTACTACAAGAAGCCATGGAACACGGGTGAAAGGATCCAGAGACTTTTGTTTTTAAAGACGACCTAGTTTGCTCAATATTGGGCAAGCTACTCATCGAACACAAACTTCTCCCAGGAAATCCTTCAAGCTACAGAAAGCTTTTCCTTAACGGAAATGCCCTACTCTCCCATACGAAATCTCACCCAACCCATCACCCTTCACGAACTAAATACAACACTTAGCTCATTTAAAGGGTCAGCACCCGGACATGACAAAGTCTTTTATGGTATGATAAAGAACGCCCCTGACACCTTCAAAGTGAGACTAATCTCACTTTACATTATGGATCAAAGCATCTTTCCACATAATTGGAAAAATGCAATACATATCCCCATCCATAAGAGAACTAATTCGAGCAACACGCTCAGAGATTAAAGGCCAATATCCTTGATCTCATGTCTCTCGCGAACCCTGGAAAAGATCCTAGGAAAAAGACAATGTCTACATTTTGCAACAAACCTAAGATGGCATGACCATATAAATGCCATCTCAGAAAAACTTGCTGGTGTGGCTAGAATAATAAAAGCAATAACAGCACGGAGAAATGGTGCCGTCTCAAAATCGCTAATAGATGGAGCACTAATGTACGGCATGCCAATATATGGAACCGCCTGCCAAACGCTGTTAACCAAAATACAAACCAAAACAAACGGCTTCCTAAGAATAGCCACCGGGGCATTCAGATCAACGCCAATAAACTCGCTATTAATTGAAACGGGATGTATGAACATCAAGGGCAAGATAACTACAGCACAGTCGAGAAGCGTCGCCAAAAACCTTGTGGACCCCGGGAAACCGCACCACATGGTAATAACGGTATACCTAACTGACCCACCAGTGAGACATCCATCAGCCCTGTACATATCCTTTAAAAAACCCAATCCTTGGGTATCGAACTCCAAACAAACCTCCCACAAACCCAACCAGAAACAAGATACCCGAGAAACACATCCTACACACACTCCCTTATCAAACTCCCCAAAAACTCCACCCCACCCGAGATGTACAGGAGAATACATCTAGCTGAAGTTCGGTCAAACAATCACAGCCTCGCAATGTACACTGATGGGTCAAGGAGGGAAGACCAAACCTCCTGTACGGTAGTTCTCATGGAACCGGGAGCCCTTGAAATCTTCGAACACTCGTCGGTGTCATCACCGGACACTGCCCCATAGGAGCTATGGCCATTAGAATCGGCGTACCATCGAATGAGTTCTGTAGAAGCTGCAGAGATGAAGAAGAAATTGAGTCCATAGTGCACCTACTCTGCGAATGTCCGGCTCTAAAAGAACGACGACTCGCCTGTTTGGGATCAAGTTTCTTTGACAACTTGGACGACTTAGCGGAGATAGCACTGGTGGACCTAAATAGATTCATACAGAGATCTGGGTGGCTTCTGACATGCTTCTTCTTTTTAAGGGCATTCACAATGGGCCTTCATGGCCTCAGAGTGAATTTGGTGCTTCTTAGCAACAAACAGTCCGACTAACCAACCAACCAACCAAAAAGTAGAGATGATATGCACAAGAAAATCAGTTTGATACAGGAGTTAAAAACAGGTCCTTTGAGCGGTTTCAAAAATTTTTCCAGCATTTGCTGAAGCTAAAGACGTGCAAAACCTAGAAACAAAAGTTAGTGCGCATGTTTTATTGCCTACGAGCAAGCATTGTTGATGTGCATAGCTGCGGTGTGCACTTTCTTGTTGAAGTCATTTTGCTCGTGGGCAAATGTTCGTTTGCCTTGGTGGATACGTACCTTTAGAAGAAAACCAAGACATATTGAAGAATATTTGCTTCTCTGATGAGTGTACGTTTTTTCTAAATGAACGGGGGAATTTGAATCAAAATCGACACTGGTCTGATACAAAACCTGAATTTGGAAAAGAGACGAGAACCCAATGGCCTAAAAAAAATTAATGGGCCGGGATCCTCGTTGATTCAATTATCGGGCCAATTTTTTATGATCGCAACCTAAATGGCGACTTCTACTTGGAAATGATGGAAGTAATCATTCATTCTCTGATAGTCCATGAGATAGAAAATAGATTCGCTGCGGATGGAGAATTATTTTTCAACGAGGAATTACTGCAGATAATCATTTTCCTGGACAGTTGATTGGTCGATCCGGACCGGTGCCATGGCCACCAAGATCGCCAGACTTGACGCCGATGGATTTTTATTTCTGGGGATGCATCAAGTCAATTGTCAATCGCACGCGGACTCAAAATATTCAGGAATTGAGAGCTAAAATTACAGCTGCCTGCAGAGATAATGTGACCCCGGAAATTTTATAACGTGTGCGAGATGAATTTCAAAATCGGTTGTATTTTTGTATAGAAAAAAAAAAAGGGAAGCATTTTGTACAGTTGTTGAAATAAAAACTTACTCTCAACACTTCAAGACTTTTTTTTCAGATCCCCTGGTAGTGCCACTAAGACCGAAAGAATTCCTTCACCATAATATTAAGGTAGGAGCCCAAGAAAACCCGACTCAACGGACCCAAATGCGATTCGCATGTCTCTTAATTTTTTTCGGCTCGGGGTTCAGGTTCGCATCGGATGAAACAATTTTTGGGACAAAATTTGTTTATTATTTAACGGAGCATCGGAAGCTGCAGGGAAACTAGGGGGTTCCTATTTGAGAAAATACAGACCTGCGTTGTCCTGCACCTGAATGTGCCAGGTGAGTAAAAAATATGCCATTCGATTTCGCCCTCAAAACTACGAAGATCATCTGAGGGGGTCAAAATTAGTAGAAAGTACCCTGAGGAATTTAAAAAGACACCCTATATAAATATATATATATATATATATATATAGTGGTGGTCATTAAAATAGAGCCATGACTTTACACATGGTTCTTGTACAAGTTTTAATACAAATTTATAGTCACAATTTTACGCCATCTATGATATTAACTGGACAATAAGTTTAGTACAAGATACTGCTGCTTTTTCCGCCGGAGTGTTTTTTTTTCAGGGGAATCCCACTTATTGGAAAGGTGTTCATTTTGCCTGGTCATATTAATAGAGCCAACGTGTTTATTTCGAGTGTTTTTATTTGAGGGAAATCCTTGCGAATATTTTTTCAATTTTATTACCACGTAGCAGTGAATATTATAAAAAATTAATAAAATTAGCATATATCCTTGTCGAATTTCAGTGAAAATGGGTCCCGGAATACATTGTTCTTTGGAAGAAATGACAACAATTTTAACTCTACGGGACGAAGGAAAATCTCAACGTGAAATAGCTAGAATAGTCATAATTTACATGGTAGAGTTGCCAGAAAAGTTCCCCATTTGTCTGTAAAGAATATTAAAAGCCGGCTTCAGTTTGCATCCGACTGTACCAACTGGGATGGTCCCGAGGGCATTACAAAGTGGAGGAATATCTTATGGACGGATGAAACAAAAATTAATTTATTTGGCTCAGATGGTCGGAATTACGTTAGAAGGCCTCCAAACAAAGAATTCCTTCCACAATACACAAAAAAGACTGTTAAACATGGAGGAGGAAACATAAAGCTATGGGGATCGTTTTCTTGGTATGGAGTTGGACCAATTTATTGGATCAGAGAAAATATGGATCAACATGAATATGTAAATATACTTGAAA
Source organism: Leptarthrus brevirostris (assembly GCA_964036015.1). Taxonomy (NCBI): domain Eukaryota; kingdom Metazoa; phylum Arthropoda; class Insecta; order Diptera; family Asilidae; genus Leptarthrus; species Leptarthrus brevirostris. The sequence continues at coordinate 101,511,654 of OZ038371.1, read as the reverse complement.
ATACTATGCTCCCATTTGCTGAGGAAAATATGCCATTAAATGGATATTACAAGAAGACAATGATCCGAAACATACGTCTTAGAGCGGAAAAAAGTTTTTCACGGATCATTAATTGTCTGTTTTACCCTGGCCTTCTCAATCACCCGATCTCAATCCGATTGAGAATCTATGGAAACAATTAAAAAGTGCTGTTGGGAATTATAAAACAAGCAATAAATTACAATTATGGGAGGTTGTTCAGAAAGAATGGGCGTCCATTTCCATCAAACGATGTCAACAGTTAGTGGAATCAATGCCACGACGTTGCAGGGCCGTAATTAAAAATAAGGGTCAATCTACTAAATATTGATTAAAGTTGAATGATTGAAACTGAAATGTATTATAGTATTATAGATTTAAGATATCAAATATGTAATGGCTCTATTTTAATGACCACAGAAATTTACTTACTTTTTTTATTATAGTCAACTATGTAATGCGCATGCCCCAGGAGGCCAGAAATCAAGAAAAGGAAATGTCAAACGGGGAAAGTCAAGGACGACTCGAAGCTATGGTGAATATGTGAGGTGAAAATGTGTAACGGAAATATCTAGAACTAAGTGAATGAACTTTCTAGAATTAAGCTAAGTAGTATAAATAGCGCTGAGTAGCAGCCGAGTTTAGTTTAGCCGTGATTTAGACTGCGAAGCGTTTACATGCGATAATGGGAATAGTCAGTTGTATTTTAGCCAGTGAAGTGGTAAGTTTTAATTGTTAAAGTTATACGTAATATCATGATCAGATATTGTCAAGAAAATTGTGCACCGAACTAATTAAGTGAAGTGAATAAAATTGTGAACATTCGTAATTGAAAATAAGTGGCTTAATTAATCCGTCGTTTCCGAAGAGCCCCATTTACGTTACAATTGGTGTCAGAAGTGGGATCCATTAAGAAAGACTAAAGAGTGAACTTAGAAAAAAAAGTGTGACTGTGAAATTAAAGTGAAACAGTGGAGGAAATCTGAATATGGGACGCAAACTGAAGGATTAACGTGTTCAAGACTTGAAGGGGGAGTTAAGTAAACGTTCCCTACCTACGACTGAAAATAAATGTGCCCTAGTAGCATTACTACAAGAAGCTATGGAAAAGGAAGGAAAGGATCCAGAGGCTTTTGTCTTTGAAGACGAGCTAAAAGAGTAAGAAGAAGCAAGTACTCCAAGCTTTACAGATCTTTTCTATGCCCTGTTGAAACTTAACTCATCATTGGCTGAACAGAAATTATATATCAATGGCAGCACAATGGCTGAATAGAAATCATCGACGGCCGAATTGAAATCAACGATGGAAGGTTCCGTAAATGAGTTAAAGTCAGCGTTAGAAGAACAGAAAACATCGATGGAAGGTTCCGCAAATGAGTTAAAGTCAGCATTTGAGGAACAGAAAACAGCGATGGAAGGTTCCGTAAATGAGTCAAAATCAGCAATGGAAGAACAGAAGTCATCGGTAGCGGAACTTAAAGCCTCGGTTGAAGTAGTGAAAGCTGAAATAGAAATGTCCGTGCAAAAACAGATTGAGGCTTCAGAATCAGCTGTTAATACGAAAATTTTAAATATAGAGAAAAGATTGGCATAAGTGTAAATTTCTGGACAAACAAATATTAAAATTTCGAGGAAATCAGGACTGAAGTGTCCAGAAACGGCATTTATCGACTTTATCTACAGATGTGACGATGAACAAAAGACTTCATCCTCCAACATTTGAGGGCCAAACGCTCTAGAAAACATACAGACTCCAGTTTGAAACGGCAGCAGTAATGAACTTTTGGAGTGGCAAAGGAAAAGCTACAGCTCTTATCGTGGCACTTAGAGGTGGAGCAGCAGAACTGCTACAGACTATACCGGCAGAACAAAGGTATAATTATTCATCTCTAATACAAGCCTTACAATTGAGGTCTACCGTCAACAGCTACAGAGTCGAACACAGAAGCATGGACAGACGTTGCAGCAGTTATGTCCGGACATAGAAAGGCTGACACATTTGGCTTATCCCACGTTAAGCCAAGATTATGTCAATGAGGTCGCCAGAGAAGCTTTTATCGATTCACTTGCAGGTCTTGACCTCCAGCAAGCAGTAAGACTGGCCGGAAAGAACACTAACGCAGAGGTTTTGACTTACGCCCTGGCTTGGGAGGCAGCAAAACAATCCTCCGGAAGACCTATAAACGAAACAGAATAAACCGAAATAAAAGATATTTGTTACCGACTCCGGGATATGACACGAGGAAGACTGGTTGTGCAAAGTGCAACAGAAGGGAGAAAGAAGAATTCGGATTGAAGAGACATACCTATCGGAACAACGAAGCTGAAGTGCGGTAGTCAGTTGTATTTTAAGCAGTGAAGTGGTAAGTTTTAATTGTTAAAGTGAAGCGTAATATTTTGAAGAGATATCGTCAGGAAAACTGTGCAACGTGAAGTGAAGTGAATAAGATTTTGAACATTCGTGATTGAAAATAAGTGTCTTAATTAATCCGCCGAGTCCGAAGAGCCCCATTTACGTTACAGTATTATATATATATATATATATATATATATATATATATATATATATATATATATATATATATATATATATATATATATATATATATATATATATATATGTATATATATATATATATATATGTATGTATGTATGTATGACCGGAAAACAATTCAGTTGGCTACGAGGGAACGATCCATGTCGGCAGTGGAAATAAAAAAGCGAATGGACACAAGTGGCGCCGCTATTTCTGTAAACACGGTAAGACGACGCCTGTACGAGCAAAATATGAAAAGCCGAATACCCGTCAAAAAGCCAAAGGATGACTAAAAGGATGCGGGACAATTAATAAATATCAATATTTAATCGTACTCAAGTGTACCGTGAGCAGGTCTCTTTAGACATGCTGGATATCGCAAATTCTGAACTCACATTCGTGGAACGCATCATTACTGGTGACGAGAAATGGCTCTATGAGCTTGATATGGAAACAAGTCAATGGTCATCAGAATGGAGGAAAACAGACGAGCCGAAACCGTAAGCCACCGTCAAAGTCACCCAAAAATCAAGGTGATGCTCATTGTTTTCATCACTATTCGTGGTGTTGAAGGGTTTGCGTGAAAATAATCTATCAGAAACGGCCAGATTTGTAGAAGAACAATTCGTTGACTTTACATGACGATAATACACCACCGCATAAAGCAACAGTTGCGAGCAAATTTAAGGCCAAAAATACAATAAATATTATAGATCAACCACCATTTATACGGTCAACCACCGTATAAATAAGTCGATAGTGGAGAAAGTGATAACGTGTTGGCCTACTAATCCGGAGGTAACAGGTTTGAATCCCACCGGCAGTGAGCCATGGTTATTTTTGTTGACAGAAGATCAAATTGAAAAGTTCATGGGGATTGCAGAAAAAATTGCAGTGGTTCGGAATCCACTTTAAATTTAATGTTCACTTGGAATCGTCATCTCGAATCGGGTGAAGTTCTTCTCTCACTCCATGCCCCACAAGGAGTTAGAGAGAGAGAGAGAGAACCACGGTATTCACTAAATCTTGCCGTGTGACTTCTTTATGTTTCCCAAACTACCCCGCTCCGGGGTACCTGTTTTGACTCAACTGCGGACAAAATTCGTGGGAGGAGCTAAAGGCCATAACGGAAAGCGCACATAAAGTGTTTCGAAGACTGAAAAAAAATGCTGACACTTGTGTGTTCCATCAAATAATAATCGCCTTCTTTGAGGCGATCAAATAAATAATGATAAATTAATGAAAATTCTCCGTTTTATCTATCAATTCCCGTTACTTTTTTGTCAGAATGTATATGGCAAAATGATGACGAAATTAAAGAAATGATAGGATTATGCATACGTAGCACGCCAGAGAGATTGCAGCAGGTTATACAAATTAAGGAGGACACACTAAATATTAATTAAGTTTTGATTATTATAATTTTAATAAATAATGTAACCTGGTATTAAGATAATATAATATAAATAAATATAATTAATAATAACAGAAATAACATTTTATTTAAAAGTACCAAACATTATGTGTTTTCCAACAAATTTGGGTAGAGAGAAAAAGAAGTTTCATTTTAGTTATCCTTAAAAGCCTTCACAAAAATATTAAAATCTTTACTAAATATATTCAAATATTTTAACAAATGATCTTAAACTTTAGCAAATGTAACTAAACCTTGTCAGATAATTTTAAACATTTATCAATTATATTTGTATTTTAAACAAATTTATTTAAATGTTTCTTTTTACCAAGTCAAACAAATATTTTCAAACAATTTTCACAACTTATGTGTACGAGAAGCTCAGAACGAATCCATCATTTATTGATTAATTTTTATGGCCCCTATTCATCCATGCTGAATGCAAGGGAGAACACACTAGTTGCACTAAATTGTGTAATTGTAATTGCAACAATATATTATAGTTATATATAGTATACGAAATACAGTACATATCAATAATTGTATAACACAACACACATTAATTCGTTAATAATAATGTATTTACATATACATGAACTGTATAACCATTTACAAAATATTTATTTGACTTAAAATGAAATTGTTTAAATCTCCCTCTAGTTCTTGTAATGCCGTGGGGAACCTGAAGAACCTCAGACGATTCGAGAGAATAATTGCAAGTGGACCTACAATTAAAGTTGGATTCCGACTTATTCTGCAACCCACAACTGCCCTTATAGCAGTTTTTAAGAGAAAATGATCCTAGGCTGCTGCTGGTGGGGCTAGAACATTGGACGACTTGAATTGTTTAAATAAATTTCTTTAAATATAATTGCCTAAGGTTAAACATTATTTGACAAAGATTTAAATAGATTTGACAACATTTTAACAAATATATTTGCTAAAATTTTACAAAATATATTTTCTAAGGCTTTAAATATATTTGTTAACAGTTTAAATAAAGCTTTGAAATTATTTTTGCATACATTTTGTAAAAGTTCTATTAAAGTGTCGGTTTTTTTGGTAATTTATCTTTTCTATGAATGTAGAAAAATCGCACTTCTTCAAAGCAACACTTATGGTAAATACTGATATACCCATAACTGCAACCTTAGGTAAACTACTCCCCTGCTAGATCACAGATGGTTGTTAAGTGATAAAAACTTGTAATTCATATTATCATAGTGTCATACACTTTTTTACTAATTTAACATTGCAAACGGTGTTCATTGCTTATTTTATAAATAACAACGTACCCTGCACGATGTAATTATTTTTCTAAAGTAGGTTCATTAATTAGTATCCATTTAATGAATTATGAAAATGTCACTGACTTATAAATGCTTTACCAATAAGTGATTATAAATGAAAACAGAGACTGAAGCGTTCGCAACAAACAGGTAAACACTATTTGAAAAATAAAAGGATTTCTATTCTGATTAATGCAAAATTATTGTCAATATAAATTGTCAATATAAAATGTATAATAAAAAAAACTAAGCTTTAAATTTGACATTAAAATTCTTTATAATAAACATGAATACCAATGAATGATTTTTGTTAAATTTATAAATTGAAGAGAAAATGAGATTATAAAAATAGACAAAGTTATAAAGTGTAGTAGTTATGTAAAATATAAAAATTTTAAAATATTAAATTTAATAAATAGTAATTAAAATGTGCAGACGTACCAAAGAGGGTAAATAGAGCATCAGGCGTGACCATCTACAGAAAAAAGAGAAAAGAGAGTCAGTTAGCAGAGTTTATGTCTCGTCGCTTATAAAATTTAAAAAGAAATAAAAAAATAATTGAAAGATCTTATTACGTATGTATAAATATTATCTACTAGTGAAGGAAAGCATGAAAGAGGGATAATCTTCTAGGATGGACTGGGTCTGCTTAAGCTTACGAGTACACTTTGTGCAACAATCGTTTTGGGGATTTAAAGGATTTTGTTGTATAACACTGTCAAGTGGTATCTTTGTAACAAGTGAAGCTTTCATAAGGGTACAAATATGTACTACGTAACTAAAGATAATAATTAAAATGTTATTTAATTAAGAGTTTTTCTTACGACTAATATTCTGCGAATCACAAGAAAAAGTGTTTATCAATCAATATGCAACAAAATTTGATGTTATTATTTAAAAGCTTTAAAAAATTCATATTTCGAGCTGTTATCTTATATATTGGCAGTCACTGTTTAATAATAACTGAATAGTAAGTAAACATGAAAATTAAAATTAAAATTGGCACAATTAAAAAAAATCTTCTAAAGTTAAGCTCGGGATTTCCCGGGAAACAAAAGTTAGAGATAATTAATTATGTTTTCAGGTTAATAAAAAATATATTTTTTAGATGTTCCTACATCAAATTGGTCAAGACGCATACCTAACATTTAATTGGTTTTTGGTTGGTTTGAAAACATTTCACAAATTAATGTATTTTCTTTTTCTGTCAAAGAAAAAATAAATGCACAGCTTCAACCTTGGGAAGTGACCTGACTATGAATTCAAATTATTCTGAAGATTTCCAGAATTTGTATCTGTCATGGTCCAAGGAGTTGGAAAGCGTCAAATCTTTTTGATCCTTCAGATGAACAAGTGAAGTTTGTAAAACTTTTATTTGATTTCAAATCTTCGACGTTAGTTCCAACGATACTGAACGAAACAAAGTGGATTCTGAATGTAAAATATGATAAGAAAAAATTCCGATTCTATATTCCGGTGTTATGAGTTCAAAATTTTGAATTCAGATCTATGCGACATCACGCTTCAGGCGATCAAAGACTTGAACCACAAAACGTTCTAACCGATGTGCTGATCCTCTCTAAGGAGACTTTAATAAAATTTGTTATACACATTTTTTGTTTTTTTTTTTGTATTTAGAACACGACGGCACTATTTATAAATAATTTAACCGAAAAACAACACTACACATTAAAAAATTACATTTACCGATACCGTAAAATTTTTTGAAAAACGACTTTTTTAAAATCGAATGCATTTCGATGGGCATTCCCATCCTCGTCAGCGACTACCGCAAAACTAAAACAACACAGCTGAGTCTGGTCAAGTGCAGCTGGGGTCAACGTTCTGGGTCCGTTTTGTTTTTGAGCTGACTTTACAGATTTCAAAAAGTGACGATGTTATTGGGCCATTATCGTTGTTCATGACATTTTCTGCTTTTTTTTGTATAAATAAGCTTTCCCATGCATCGAGAGAATTTATATTCTTCACCGCTTTTTCTAGCTTTAACTTATTCATTCCAACGTTATAATGATTCATTGTAATCATGTAGCAGATCTTAAGGGCTGATTATTTTTAGCACGATTCAGGTGCTCTTTATATCTTGTTCTAATTTTTCTTCTTCCGCAACTTATACTGTAGATTGCCGATTTGTCAAGTTTTAGTTTTGCGGTAGTCGCTGAAGAGGATGGGAATGCCCATCGAAATGCATTCGATTTGTAAAAAGCGTTTTTCAAAAAATTTTACGGTACCGGCAAAGGTAATTTTTGAATGCGTAGTGTTGTTTTTCGGTTAAATTATTTTTAAAATTTGTTATGTTGCGAAGTTCTTTTTTTTCATATTCCATATTTAGAATTTGTCGGACGAAGATTAAAGAATTCGTTTGCAACCTCATGCAAATCTAGCAGCGGAGAAATTAAGACGAACTTTTAAGAGTATTAAATAGAAAAAAAGTCTTCATATGAACTGCAAATTGAACTAATTATATTAAAACATTGCCGGCTTTCAAAAATAATGCAGATTTCGTCAAAATTACAATAGTAAACTTAATTGAATAGGCTGTGACTGTTGAAAGAGATACATTGTAAAAAAATATATTAAACAAACAAAGCAAGAAAATTAAGCTAGTTAGCTGCTCAATGGGAATTTAAATAAAACTTTTCAGTAATTCATATGTCTCTAAAACTATAGTAGACCATAAGATATATACATTTACTTTATCGGAACATATTTTTATATTGAGCAACAGAGAACAAACACCACTATACAGGTCTCACAGCAGTCACAGCAAACTTTTAAAATCTAACATAGGTTTTAATTAAAGCATAGTCGCTACTGTATAAACAAAAATCAAACAGAAACTGTCAAAGGAATGAAAAGTGCGAATGACATAGTATTTTCAGATGTTTAAAGGGAGTCAACTCGAGTTATGATTTAACATGGCCTTGTATTAGATATGACCCATTATATACTTCTACTACCTTCAATTAACATTTCATGGCTTTTATTCAAAGGTAATTATTTTCATTAAGTGTGCTCTTTACTAATGCAATTAAAGACACTTTTGAAATACTAGGTAACATTGAATGGGAAACTGACAAATTCAACTTTAAGAATGATGGTTTTTTTTAGGTGACTTTGCATAGTATAGGATAGTGAAATAAAATACAAAAAAGGCAAAAAAAATTGTTTCAGTATACATTTTATTATTGTACCTGCATATTTTGAAAACCTTACTTTAATAACAGAAAAGCAAATATAGTATAACAAGCGAAATCTAAACATACAGGCCTAAGGCCAAAGAACAATGAGATGTTACGCGACATTAAAGCATAGCCTTGGCAGGAAAGGAATAGGGATAAGGAAAATGCATAAAGAAGTTGAGTGAAGAAGGTGACGATGTACACTTCGTTAGAAAATGTCGGGCTCATAAAACGAAGGAAAACAGAAGATTGTAAACTGTCCTACGTTCGTGTTGTTCTGCTTAGAAAAGGTTCTTGAAATGTTACGATACAACCAAATTTTACCTGGAGAGTGTAGGGTGGGAGCAATAGAAGTAATCAGGATAGAAATTTCGTTGAAACAATGGCCGTAGAAATAGCCATTATAGACTGAGAGACAACCGACATTCCGTCGATGCTCAGCAGTGTAACCCCTATCAGAGATTGTAAGTTGCCAATAAGTATTATAGCCTTTCTTTCAACTTCGTCTGACTGCCCAAATGGATTATATTCGGCGTAATGTTGAACTTGTAGATCGGCATCAAGTGAGATGAGTGAAATATTTCTTAAATCTTTGTAGAAAAACAAGCATTTTTAGCGATTGGAAATATATGATCGGTTTAACTAAGATTGTTAAATATCTCAATACACAAGATGTTTAGAGAGGGCGAATTGGATATTTTTACTCCGTTGACTGAAATAGGTTGAAGGTGGACTGGGTAATTTTTAAGGGGCACTAAATAGCATTGAGTTTTGGATGCATTAAATGTAATACAATTTGTTCGCATGAATGGAAGAAAGATTTGTCAATACCTTGAAATATTCACGGATACGAAAGTATAGCAATTTCTACCGTTAATGTACGTTGGTGAGGGTGAAGGAGACATCCAGAGCCGCCGAGAGAGGGGGGCGAAGGGGGCAAACCTCCCGAGCCCGGACTTTCAAAAGGGGCCCCGTCATCGAAGTCATCAACAGAACATTTTTCCATTTTAATTATATACATATATGAAAAATGTTTCACGATCGAAAAAGTGTAATATACTAGACAGATTTTAAATTAAAAGTCACCCATTCGATTGTATACGGTCCCGTAAACGCTTAGTCCCGGGCCCAAAATTCCTTTCGCGGGGCCCGTTCCCCCGGGGCCCGATGCTTTCTCTACGGGCCTGGAGACATCGAAGTAGGTAGCGAGGAAGAATTAGCATCAGATAAGGTGGATCTGTCCAATGAACTTTCGCATTTTGAATGAGGGCTGCTTTAGAAAACTTATAATAATTCGTTACAGTTTTAACGAGAAAACACCTTTTTGCTAACAAATATCTTCTGTCGAAGTTTAACTTAGCCCGACTAATAATAGTCTTGCATGTTTTCTGCACATCATTATATAGATCTGTCTTAATTCTTTTGACGAGCATAGTTTATATGCATGCAAGTTTGCTTATTTGTTTTTACTGACCCTAGAACAGCAAATATTACATTCATTGCTGTAATTTGGTTTAATATATTTAAAGCTATTAAAAATGAAGCAATGCGTCCCAAACCATAGGATTTTATGGAAAAGCAATCAGTCCAGTCCAGCTCTCTGTTTATGTGATAATCTTTCGGTAGAATTGGAATAGTCATCAGCCAGGAGGTGGAAAATTTGGCGAACACTAGAAAATCGGCTGAATTGCCCAAGAGAAACGAAACCAACGCAATGCTTTTAGGAAAAGATTCAAAAGATAGATCATTTTCATACTTAAATTGTATATATATTTATTTATGTTTTTTCCATTTATTTTCGTGAATATCTAATAATATATTATAAGGCAATGTTTGTAAAGAGAAGTTTTAGGATTTATTTTACCTTAATATAATATGTATTGCAAGATGGTGAAACATTAGATAATATATTTCAACATCGTTTAAAAAAGCTTTTTAAAGGGTTAATTCTTTCCGAACAAGGGTCAATTCTTTCAGGACAAGGGTTAATTGATCTCGGACTAAGGTTAATTAGTTCCGGGCAAGGGTTCATTAATTTCGGACTAAGGTTAATTTTTACCGGACAAGGGTTAATGCTTTCCGGACTAGGTTTAATTTATTCAGAAAATGCCATAAATGCTCAGCAGGGGAGACCGTTAAATGTATTTAAAATAGCCAGGTGTATTGTCCTGAAAGCGGGATGAATAATTAAACAGAAATGGCTGTGCTAATTAGTGAAGTAACATTTGTACTTTCTTTTTGATAATTTTAGTTCGTACTCGAGTTAAAATCAAAAATTGGGAAGCAAGGCCGGCCGGCACGTCAGTATCATTCAGCAGATTCCACCAATTTAAACGTGTTGAAAATAAATATGAAATGAAATGAAAAAACATGATCGTTTCACACCTTAAGGGATCATTCTGGTTTATAATTTTCAAAAAATAGATTTTTTTTGCATTTTTCAAAAGTATATATATCTAAAAGTATTGTGTTGAAAAATTAAAGTGAGCAGTCTAACTATATTATTTTCCGATCTTTACGTTGCCACTTCTACTACCTGAGTGCGCTTAAAAAAACTTTGAACGCGTGTTTCTCAAAACTATGTTTTTACGGTCGGCGGCGGTGATTTCTCCGAAACCACTGAAGTGATTTTTACTATTCTTTTTGGCCCAAAAACAATGAAAAAAAACAGCATTTTTTGAAATTTTGTTTAAATGTCCGCCATTTTTTTATTTATTGATAAAAATTAATATCCGTAGTTCGGGCTAGAGCTACACGCATACTGAATGTAAAAATTTTTGATTTTTTCATTTTAGATGAGCCATTATCGAGATGTCACCGCCGCCAGCGAACTAAATTTTTTTTCACGGAGTTACCTTCAGCCGCCATTTTGAAGTATAAGAGAGTGGAAAAAATAAATAAATAAATTTTTCTTTGTACTTTAAGAGTGTATTAGTTGACCCAAATAAACTATTTATAATTAATTATAACAATTCTTTCCCAAAAAAATTAATAAAAAGAGCCTTTTTTTTGACCGCCTAATCCATCCTTTAAGGGGGGAAGTACATGAAGACGTTTTCAAAAATCGATTTTTTTATTGTCTTAATCGATAAGTATATGCTCTAAGAATATAATTCCAAAATTCCAAAAGCCTATCTCGAAAATTGTGAAAGATATGCCACTCGAAAGTGGTCGGCGCCGATCCGGCCCAGCGCGCCTGGGATCGAGGATCTCTGCTGCGCGCGTGATTCCGCTTACCGGATTTTTTTTTTGCTCTGGAATTAAGAGTGATGAATGCGACTTTGTTAAAGAGCGTTCTCGACGTTTTCAGTCCAAATACCGATTTTTCTGAGAATACCCCTCCCCTTTTACCTTCTCCTTATCAGCATCTTTTTCGTCAGTTTTTCGGGACAAACTTTAAACGGCGTTTTCTCAAAACCATGTCTAGTAAACCGATTTTCTTCATCCAGCACTCATTTTAAAGGGCATAAAAAACTACTCTAGATAGACTACGGACATAGCAAAAAAATCATTTTAAGACCATTTTTGACGCGAAAATAATCAAAATTTTTGCAAAAAAAACCAACTTTTTTTAATGTTAATGTTCGAATTTCGAAAAGATCGTAGTCTATCTAGAATAAACGACCCCCTCGAGTATAAAAATGTTTGGTTTTTTGATTTCAGATGAAAAATGCGGCCAGGAGAATTTACGCCGATTTCGATGTCAGCCGCGACACGAGTTACGAAACCCACCAAAAGTTGATTAATTTTTTATTTTTCAAAATGTAAAAAATGTTTTTTCTCTTATTAAAGCATTGCCCTAAATACATATAATATCGATTTCATGTGGACCTTTTTCATTTTCCCAAAAATAAATCCCAAAAAAGTCATGTACTTCCCCCCTTAATTCATACCTTTCAGTGTAAGTGGAAACGAAACGACTTAACAATTCATTTAAGATTCAATTAAGATTATATTCTTTTCAACTTTCTGTAAATGGGCGCACTGTTGGGACGGTTGGATTTATTGAAGTTGAAGCAATTTTTCCTAACGATCCTCATGTTCATTTTATAACTTGTGGAGATATGGTGCCACCGTTTTAGCTCAATGAGTTATTCTCAAACAGTTTACACTTTGATTTATCATTGTTAATTGCTACAAAATATATCAAAATCGGACTTCTTTTAGGTTGCTTGTTTATAAATCTTCCTTTCGGCCTCTATTGCGAGTGTTGACTTCTGTTCGACTCGACTAGTTAAGGCTCACTACCACATTTAAATTGTTAGTACAGTGCGTGTCTCTCTTAGTTGAGTTGAACGGGAATTGATATTCGCAATAGGGCCCAAAATCTATTTTCATTTATTTATTTGCTTGGAAGAAACAATCAATGAACTGATCAATGTGAAGAAAAAAGAACTTTATCAGAAAGTTTCCTTTCAAAAGACTCTTGGTGGAAGTTATTTTATTTTGAAAAAAAGTAAAAACACTTGTTTTACTTCCACATATAGGAGTAGGAAAAATTTTTGGGATGGTGATCGCTCAAAAATTTGAACGCTAAAAATTTTTGATGCATGTTTCGACTCGAAAGTGTGAGCTGGTCATCATCAGCGTGGTACTCACTCTTTCCACCACGGACATCCATGCGGAAGGTCTGAACATCAACTCCTATAAGTACTCAGTTTGAAAACTAAGTACGAATTTTATGAAGAGGAGTTTTAGTCCATCAATTTCATAAAATACCAATACTGGTTAAATATTGCTTTATCAGAAAGTTTCCTTTCAAAAGACTCTTGGTGGAAGTTATTTCATTTTGAAAAAAAGTAAAAACACTTGTTTTACTTCCACATATAGGAGTAGGAAAAATTTTTGGGATGGTGATCGCTCAAAAATTTGAACGCTAAAAATTTTCGAGTCGAAACATCCATCAAAAATTTTTAGCGTTCAAATTTTTGAGCGATCACCATCCCAAAAATTTTTCCTACTCCTATATGTGGAAGTAAAACAAGTGTTTTTACTTTTTTTCAAAATGAAATAACTTCCACTAAGAGTCTTTTGAAAGGAAACTTTCTGATAAAGCAATATTTAACCAGTATTGGTATTTTATGAAATTGATGGACTAAAACTCCTCTTCATAAAATTCGTACTTAGTTTTCAAACTGAGTACTTATAGGAGTTGATGTTCAGACCTTCCGCATGGATGTCCGTGGTGGAAAGTGTGAGTACCACGCTGATGATGACCAGCTCACACTTTCGAGTCGAAACATCCATCAAAAATTTTTAGCGTTCAAATTTTTGAGCGATCACTATCCCAAAAATTTTTCCTACTCCTATATGTGGAAGTAAAACAAGTGTTTTTACTTTTTTTCAAAATGAAATAACTTCCACCAAGAGTCTTTCGAAAGGAAACTTTCTGATAAAGCAATATTTAACCAGTATTGGTATTTTATGAAATTGATGGACTAAAAATCCTCTTCATAAAATTCGTACTTAGTTTTCAAACTGAGTACTTATAGGAGTTGATGTTCAGACCTTCCGCATGGATGTCCGTGGTGGAAAGTGTGAGTACCACGCTGATGATGACCAGCTCACACTTTCGAGTCGAAACATCCATCAAAAATTTTTAGCGTTCAAATTTTTGAGCGATCACCATCCCAAAAATTTTTCCTACTCCTATATGTGGAAGTAAAACAAGTGTTTTTACTTTTTTTCAAAATGAAATAACTTCCACCAAGAGTCTTTCGAAAGGAAACTTTCTGATAAAGCAATATTTAACCAGTATTGGTATTTTATGAAATTGATGGACTAAAAATCCTCTTCATAAAATTCGTACTTAGTTTTCAAACTGAGTACTTATAGGAGTTGATGTTCAGACCTTCCGCATGGATGTCCGTGGTGGAAAGTGTGAGTACCACGCTGATGATGACCAGCTCACACTTTCGAGTCGAAACATCCATCAAAAATTTTTAGCGTTCAAATTTTTGAGCGATCACCATCCCAAAAATTTTTCCTACTCCTATATGTGGAAGTAAAACAAGTGTTTTTACTTTTTTTCAAAATGAAATAACTTCCACCAAGAGTCTTTCGAAAGGAAACTTTCTGATAAAGCAATATTTAACCAGTATTGGTATTTTATGAAATTGATGGACTAAAAATCCTCTTCATAAAATTCGTACTTAGTTTTCAAACTGAGTACTTATAGGAGTTGATGTTCAGACCTTCCGCATGGATGTCCGTGGTGGAAAGTGTGAGTACCACGCTGATGATGACCAGCTCACACTTTCGAGTCGAAACATCCATCAAAAATTTTTAGCGTTCAAATTTTTGAGCGATCACCATCCCAAAAATTTTTCCTACTCCTATATGTGGAAGTAAAACAAGTGTTTTTACTTTTTTTCAAAATGAAATAACTTCCACCAAGAGTCTTTCGAAAGGAAACTTTCTGATAAAGCAATATTTAACCAGTATTGGTATTTTATGAAATTGATGGACTAAAAATCCTCTTCATAAAATTCGTACTTAGTTTTCAAACTGAGTACTTATAGGAGTTGATGTTCAGACCTTCCGCATGGATGTCCGTGGTGGAAAGTGTGAGTACCACGCTGATGATGACCAGCTCACACTTTCGAGTCGAAACATCCATCAAAAATTTTTAGCGTTCAAATTTTTGAGCGATCACCATCCCAAAAATTTTTCCTACTCCTATATGTGGAAGTAAAACAAGTGTTTTTACTTTTTTTCAAAATGAAATAACTTCCACCAAGAGTCTTTCGAAAGGAAACTTTCTGATAAAGCAATATTTAACCAGTATTGGTATTTTATGAAATTGATGGACTAAAAATCCTCTTCATAAAATTCGTACTTAGTTTTCAAACTGAGTACTTATAGGAGTTGATGTTCAGACCTTCCGCATGGATGTCCGTGGTGGAAAGTGTGAGTACCACGCTGATGATGACCAGCTCACACTTTCGAGTCGAAACATCCATCAAAAATTTTTAGCGTTCAAATTTTTGAGCGATCACCATCCCAAAAATTTTTCCTACTCCTATATGTGGAAGTAAAACAAGTGTTTTTACTTTTTTTCAAAATGAAATAACTTCCACCAAGAGTCTTTCGAAAGGAAACTTTCTGATAAAGCAATATTTAACCAGTATTGGTATTTTATGAAATTGATGGACTAAAAATCCTCTTCATAAAATTCGTACTTAGTTTTCAAACTGAGTACTTATAGGAGTTGATGTTCAGACCTTCCGCATGGATGTCCGTGGTGGAAAGTGTGAGTACCACGCTGATGATGACCAGCTCACACTTTCGAGTCGAAACATCCATCAAAAATTTTTAGCGTTCAAATTTTTGAGCGATCACCATCCCAAAAATTTTTCCTACTCCTATATGTGGAAGTAAAACAAGTGTTTTTACTTTTTTTCAAAATGAAATAACTTCCACCAAGAGTCTTTCGAAAGGAAACTTTCTGATAAAGCAATATTTAACCAGTATTGGTATTTTATGAAATTGATGGACTAAAAATCCTCTTCATAAAATTCGTACTTAGTTTTCAAACTGAGTACTTATAGGAGTTGATGTTCAGACCTTCCGCATGGATGTCCGTGGTGGAAAGTGTGAGTACCACGCTGATGATGACCAGCTCACACTTTCGAGTCGAAACATCCATCAAAAATTTTTAGCGTTCAAATTTTTGAGCGATCACCATCCCAAAAATTTTTCCTACTCCTATATGTGGAAGTAAAACAAGTGTTTTTACTTTTTTTCAAAATGAAATAACTTCCACCAAGAGTCTTTCGAAAGGAAACTTTCTGATAAAGCAATATTTAACCAGTATTGGTATTTTATGAAATTGATGGACTAAAAATCCTCTTCATAAAATTCGTACTTAGTTTTCAAACTGAGTACTTATAGGAGTTGATGTTCAGACCTTCCGCATGGATGTCCGTGGTGGAAAGTGTGAGTACCACGCTGATGATGACCAGCTCACACTTTCGAGTCGAAACATCCATCAAAAATTTTTAGCGTTCAAATTTTTGAGCGATCACCATCCCAAAAATTTTTCCTACTCCTATATGTGGAAGTAAAACAAGTGTTTTTACTTTTTTTCAAAAAAGAACTTGTCGCGCCGCATTCGGACACTTCCTAATTTTTCATTTATCTTGGTCTCAAATCAGGGATCAACTTGTTCAGCTGATGAACCGATTGACTTGCAATTTGTTTAACCGTAAAGGAAATTAAATTTCGGGGGCCTTATCGAGGGGATTTTTTTCGACTTAAACTTTTTTGCGGGTGTTGAAGCTAAAAAAAACTGAAAATATGACGTCTTTTTCCGGCCGCCATTTTGATATCCGGTGGTATTCAGAAAATTTAAAAACGGTAAGGCCGCCTAAATTTTATGTAGATTAATAATTTTTTACCCGTTTTTGTTTCGGATTAACTGACAAGCGGGTGAAACGCCCCGCGCAGACCAATGCGCGCGGTGTATGGCTTTAAAATGTCATATTAGATATTATAAAATTAAATGCTCCAGCTCCAGCATTGCCTTGAGCCTAGGCAGCAGAGTATTTAGTCGAAGGAGAAGGGGTTGAGTGAAAAAGTGACGATGCACGAAGATAAACAGCTCCTAGTAAATTGTTCTTCCTTTCTGTTGTTCTCGAAATTTGACGATTGACTTGCAACTCTTGTATTGTGCATGGTCATACATTTACAAAGAAACACCAAGTCGGACGGACTCTAAAGAGAGGATGAATTGGGTATATTCACTCCATCGATGGAAATAGGTTTGAGGTATGCCAAGGAACACGGTTATCGTAACAAAGTCGTTGTGTAACAATTCAAAAATGCATTCTCGGTTGATTTCTGGAGAGTTCTCACGAGAATTCATTACAGAATCAAAAGAGTACGCGAAACCAAAGTTGCTGTCGTCGGCGAGACTATGAACGGGATTAAAAGTGAGAGATAAGCGGTCATTAATAAAATTAGAAATAAGGTTAGTGAAAGAACTGTTTCCTGATCAGGGGTCAGATGAAACGCGGTCTGTTACAAGGATTGGGCAATCTAACAGAAAAGATAAATTTATTTTATAAATGTATGGTGAAGATAATATGTTTGAAATTTAGCTAAAAGGGCACGGCCATACTTTATCAAAAGCTTTCGATTTCGCACTCATCAAGATAATGTAAACAATGGTTCCAACGATCCGTCAGACCAATTAGTAAGATTCCGGTTGAGCGGCGGAAACTATACTAGCGATACTAATTTTTACGAAAAAATAGAAAAAGTGATTGGTCACTCCTCAAATGATGCATTAATAAAAAGGTAGAAAAACATTATTTTTGATTACATTTGACGATTGTTTGTTCAAAAGTGGCAATTTACGTTTTCCATATATTTTATTTGTTCCGGACCGAAACCGTTAAAATTTAACATATATAAATTTGCCATATTGACTCCCTTATCTTCTGCTTTAGAACAGACACTCATCATTCAATAATTACATTTACAAAAAATAAAATGACTGCCAATATGGAGATAAAGCATAGAATTTTACTAAACATCATAATGGAACTGTCTGTACAGAATAATATGAAATGGAAAATATTACACTTTCTAATTGAAATAGTTTGTACACAGGATGTAAGGATCCTTCTGCTCAAGATTTGGAGGAAAGAAAAACTACTCAACAAATAAATTGTGGGTGAAAATAGCAAAATAAACTTACTTAAGTTATTAAAATTATAAAGAAATTTGGATTAATAAAATCGTTCTAAGATTTGAAAACTGTTAGAAATTGTGTTTCTCAGTTATTTGGAAAAACATCATTACAAACAGGCTTTTGCGCATATAAATAAAGCGTCATTGCCTTAAAACATAAATAAAAACTAGAATTAGAATCGACCGAAATACTTACATCTTCATTTAGATTTGATACGAGTAGTACATTTGAAAAACCCCTCAAGGCAGGGGCAGCTGAACTTAGAGCACCAGTGCTAGCTAGAGCGAACGCACCTAGGCTGGGTATTCCACTACTATAACCTCCCGTTAATGGAGTTCCAATTCCCAAGGCGAAGGGAGGTAGCACACCAGGAGCACCCAGTCCATTTACTGTTGAGAAAGAATAAATTGTCACTATGTTTGCTTCTTAAGGTAACTAATTGTCTTAAAATGTAATGGTACATAACTAAAAGGGAAATTATAATAAGCGCCACGACTAAGACTTTATTATTACTTGTTTACTTATTGACGATGCCAGGCTCAAACTTTTTGCTGTCCATTGCCTTTTGAAACTATGAAATATCTTCAAAGACTTTTCACAATAATTGTATTAAATAGTACAATAATGTTTTAATTATTAAATGTTTCTCTTTTTTGAAGGCATGAAAAGACATTCGAAAGTATAAAGAGGAAAAGCAAGCAGGAAAAAAGCAATGTTATTGAGAAAAATCAAAATCGATTAAAATGTGTTGGCGAACACTTTCTCACCAGCTATTTAGATAATTAACTTTTATAAAATGGTTTTATAAGAGTAAGGGCAACAAGTCTTACATCTGTTCGTGGAAAAAAAAAATAAATACGAATGTTATCTGAAATAGAATAATTGTATCATGAATTGTGATACCGGGCTAAATAATTACGTAGTTGACATTACTGCAGTTTAAGCAGCAGTAGCGGAAAGGTACATGAAATAAGTCACATTCTTCAAATTGATAAAAAAAGGATTTGATTAGTATAACTGTTCACCATTTTACTGACGCAAACGAAAAAGAACGGAAAATGAAGTTACCTAACTTATCACCTGTAAGTGCTGGCCGTTGTCTTGCCGCAATAAGTAGCAAATCATTTGTGTTAACCAGTCCACCTGCACCAGGTATTACGTCAGCACCTGGCTCCCCTGGAGGCAGAGAAGGATTCGTAAAATCTCGGGATTTATCGTTGTTGTACTTAACATTTAAAGCAGTAAGTTTACTATTATCGATTCGTAATGTACAGCATCCGCTGTAAATATTTTGCCCATCGAGAATACGTTTTGCTTGTTGCGCTGTCTGAGCATCCGAATATTGTATAAGAGCCTAAAAATGAATACAAAATATAATTTTATTACATTATATTGTTTATTACGTTATTACAATTTTATTAATTTTATTCTCTCAACTTACTTGGAATGAATTATTTTTTGTAAATGTTACAATTTTTAGAACTTTTCCGCATCGTTCAAAAATCTGATGCAATATATCCAATGAGACAGGATATAAAAGTGATTCTACAATAACCCTGAGTACAGTGTTTGGACCTCCTTGAATACTCTGAACACTCTGTGATGTAGGATCCGTTGCTGCTCCAGAAGCCGGTAGTGGCGAACCAGCTGCTGGTGATTGTATCTGAAAATCTGATTGATTTTGTAGAGCCGCCGATGCATTCTAAACAAAAAAAAAATTAAGCAAACATTAGATGATGTATTTATTGTATTTTAGTTTGTTTAAAAATATAAGCGAATTTGGAAAGTATTTACTACAATATTTCGATTTTACTAAATTAGTTAAGGGTGACCTCTATCTTGGTCGGCTTAAAAAATAAATTTTTTTATTGCATAATCTTATCAATATGCAGGGTGTTTCAGATCTGACGTGTCAAAATGAATGGGGTGATAGATCTCAACTAGAGAAACAAAAAATTATACGGCAGAGGGGAGAACAATCTCAACCGTTTGGGAGTTACAGGGTGTTTCATAAATTTAAGTTTTTCATG
This sequence comes from Leptarthrus brevirostris, assembly GCA_964036015.1. Classification (NCBI taxonomy): domain Eukaryota; kingdom Metazoa; phylum Arthropoda; class Insecta; order Diptera; family Asilidae; genus Leptarthrus; species Leptarthrus brevirostris. Next base: position 101,491,469 of record OZ038371.1, on the reverse strand, counting down.
GTATGTACATTACTCTTTTATTTATATCTCTGAATCTATCCAACACAGCCACATCAAACAAACGCTAAAAACTACTATTTGAATGACCTTTCCAAAAATTGTCAACATTGTTATTATAACTCCTATCATAGCAGGTACAGTCACTTCCAAAAGTGAAAAAAAATGGTTTGCAATTACCTAAAATTCAGCATTTTCCCAATTTTTCTCGGAAGCTCATGTAATTAGTATACCTCTTTTTTATTTTTATAAGATTGCCCATCTTATTACCTTTCCAAAAAGGTGCAACATGGAAAGGTAGACACAGGATTAGAAAAACCGTATCCTTAGAACTCCCTGAGTACCTATTTTATTACACTTTAGGTATTTTATTGCACTTTAGGTAGGAAATTCTTTAAAGAAACAACATTTTTAAGATAAAAGGTCGATAATGTTTATTTTGGGTTAACAGGTAATTAATTTTAATTATTGCTGCAAAAATTTTTTTAAAAATGTTAGTGTAATTTTGTTTTATTGCCGATATTAGCATGTGCTAGCCAGAGTTCACATCCTTGTATCCTGGCGTTTTGTTTCTCGTACCTGATGGAAATTTTGCTATAAAAAAGGGTGAGTAAACAAGAATACCTATCATAGTTGAAAAAAACATCAATAAGTGCGGGTGTTTTTAAGCAAAAATTAGTAAAAAATGGTAAAATTTACATTTGAGGAATACGCGGATATTATTTACATTTATGGTGTAGTAGACGGAAAAGAGAGAGCGGCTGTATTGGAATATCAAAGGAGATTCCCCAACCGGCAAGCATCCCAAAGTGGGGTATTTACACGGACTTTCCGAAGGTTAAGAGAAACAGCAAGTGTAACTTCACACGACATGGAGACACGACCCGAGCACGTCGAGCAGCAAATAATAACCATCGTGAGGCAGGACCTTGAGACGAGCACAAAACGACTCGCAAGGCGATTCAGAGTGTCGTCATCTAAGGTTCGGAGTGTTATTTATCGAGGGGGATTACGACAAATACACCATCACCCAGCTCAAGGACTACTGGAAGCCTATTCCGAGAGAAGAGTGAAATTTAGCACTTGACTTCTGGAACGCAACATTGACGACAGAGCGTTTCTGGACCAAATTCTGTGGACAGATGAATGTCAATTTACTAGGAATGATATCACGAATTTCCATAACCTCCATACCTGATCGAACACTAACCCACACAGGGCAAAGGTGACCTCATTCCAAGATTCAGTGTCAATGTTTGGGCTGGTATCATCGGCAACATTTGGTAGGACCATTCATTTTACCGCACTATAGTGAAATTTATGCGGACTTTTTGCCAGATCTAATAGAGGAGAACATTATGGATAATCTTAGGGGATTGTTTCACCAATACGATGGAGTACCAGCGCATACGGCTAACATTGTGAAGTCAATACTAAGTGAAAAATTTCCCAACCGCTGGATTGGACGAGGTGCACCGATTCCTTGGTCTGCTAGATCTCCAGACTGACCTTATCCCATTGGACTTTTTCTTGTGGGGAACAATGAAGCATGAAGTTTATTCAAGTTCAACAATAGGGAGGATTTAGTTAGCCGAATTGGGAATGCATCGACGAAAATACAGGAGAGCCTGGCTGCAATACGCCTTAAACAGGGACTTAGAAGGAGATTGTTGAAATGCATCCAAAGTAGGGCTCGGACTGTGATTCGAATAGTTAGTCACTATTCGAATATTCGAATATTCGCATGTCTCGAATAATTCACGAATTATTCGTGGTATTCGAATAGACTTATCCGAATAATAAGTATTCGTGCTATTCGAATATATTGTATTCGAATAATTTGCAATTTTAAAAGCATTCAAGTCGTATTTTACACTATTCAGATTGAATTTATCGCATCGCTACCGTATCTATTGCAAAAAAGATTATGCGAAGAGATTTTGGATCCGGCCCAGATCCATTAGGGAAGGTTGAAGAGAATCGTGACCCCCCCCCCCCCCCCCCCTCCCCCACAAAAAATGACAAAATATTAGGCAACCGCAACGTTTGGACCAGATGCTTTGCTGAATCCATTTTTTGCGTTTTAAGCTTCCTATTATATTAAAAGTTTGTATTCGCTTCGCTCGCGTGTTTGAAACTTCCTATGAGTCGGAAACATGTTTTTAATAACAAGTATTCTAAACCAATCTTGCACCTTAAAATTGACAAATATTAATATTCATCACTTCTTACACGAAGACAAAGTTTTAAAAAATCTTATAAAGTTATAGTTTGATTTTTGTGTACGTTATCCTGCTTCAATACAGGTGTTTGTGTTAAACTTGAAGGGGCTGAATTCATTCTGTAAAAATTTGGTATCTCTTACCCCTTTTCCCTTCCTCCTCCTTCCAACCGCATTCTTCAAACAACCATGACCCCTCGCCCCCTCCCGAGAAAAATTCTGGACGCGCGCCTGTTTTGCATCTTTATCACTAAGCCACAGAAGTTTGGGTGAAATTGTTGATATTAACACGTTTATGTAAAATATGTTGATGCACTTACATGAGTGAATTTGATAGCCAAAAATTTTAATTTTTTTTTTAAATTTAAGCATAAAATGAAGTAGACCGTTTAGAGGAAACGCAATTTTTTAATCTTAGACAGAACTTTTGTAAACTCAGCGAATTAATTTGGAGACAAAATCAGACAAAATTAGCATGCAAAGTATTACCCATGGTACAATTTTCTCGATAATAAAAAAAGAACATGTCAACTTTTTAATTCGTTGTAAAAAAACAAACAAAATACAACCTGTATTTAGATATAAAGTGACGAGAACAAACAGAACATTATTTGCACGATATAATGCCTAAAATTTTACAAATTATATTATTGTATATGAAGAAAAAAAGAAAACGATCATCGCTTCGTGTCATTGTAATAATGATAACCATGTTACAAAAATAATTTTTTACAGGATTATTAGAAGCCGAAATTTCATGAAAACAGATTCCGAATTTCGATGTCACTGTCACTATTTTTAAGAGTTTCAGCTCAATGTTACTGTGCGCGAGGGAAATTTTTTATTTTGGTATAAAAAGATCAACATATCAACATTGTCAGCATGAAGACACGATCTTTTGGCAGTAACAATATTGCAACCAGTTGAAAAATTTCTTTCAGATTGAACTGAGGTTCCGGGAATGCATAGGTACTTTTAAGCTAGCTGACTTAGTCTTGGGTATGATTTCTCATTACACTTGGATAAACAACAATAATACTGTCGCTGAGATATTGCGCAATTACATCATCTCAAAGTCCGCAATATTCTCGATCTTTTAATCAAGCATAAAATCTGTTCTGTTGTACTAACAAGTGAAATGTGAACGTCCACGGTAAAGGGAGGTGAAAGAACAGGGGGGGGGGGGGGATGGGGAAATCACCCTAAAATTCTGACGTCTATTGTTGATGGTCCCTTATTTTCAGAAATGATGGAATATAAAAATGTGGAGTAAAATACGGTTTATATTGTAATATTCGTGGATTTGCGAATATTCGAATAATATTCGTCGAATAATATTCGCACTATTCGTTATTCGAATAGTATTCGAATAATTCGATTACCACTCGAATTATTCGAATACAGAATACACTATTCGAATACTATTCGAATACGCGAATAGTCCGAGCCCTAATCCAAAGTGGCGGTGGATATTTTTAATGGTTTTGGTACTTATCAAGATAGTTGTAATTATTTTTAAATTCAATAAAAAGGATTTTGGAATTAATTTGAGTTTAATTTCTTTAATTTGTTGATTTTTATAATACTCTCCGATAGGATTTCTACGTATAAATTTCTACATAGTTTCTCTGCGTGGACATGTTGCACCTTTTTGGAGAGGTAATAAGATTGGCAATCCAATAAAAATAAAAAAGAGGTATACTAATTACCTGAATTTCGGAAAAAAATTGGGAAAATTCTGAATTTTAGGTAATTGCAAACCATTTTTTTTTGAAGTGACTGTACCTGCAATGATAGGAGTTAGATTAACGTTGTTGAAAATTTAGGAAAGGTCATTCAGATCAAGAGATAAAAATAAAAGAGTAATGTGCATACCATGAAAAACTGAAATTTATGAATCATCCTGTAACTCAAAAACGGTTGAGATTGCCGCCCCCCGCCCCCCGTTCCATACAATTTTTGGTTTCTCTAGTTGAGAGCTATCACCCCACTCATTTTGGCACGTCAGATCTGAAACACCCTGTATAAAATCAATTCAAGATCCTTCATGTCGAAGGATCTTTTAGGAGTGATCAGAGAGAGAGACAACCGGCTCACCACGAGCAGTTCCAAGAAGAGGAGTGATTAATAGTAATATATAGATTAAACGCTTTCGAGAACACTCGTTGAAAAACTTTAAACGCAATTTTCTCGAAAACACATTTTTAATTGAGCTGACATTTTGCACACATACTTGCATAATTAGTAGTTTTTGTCTAACAGAGCATTTTTCAATAACTTAATATTTGCATTTTTTTAAAATGCTTTTTTACAAAAAAAAAACCGACTAAATCGAATTCTTTTAAAACGCCAGGTGTATTTGACCGATCTGGGTGCCTATAAATTGATTTTGTTAAAGTGTATGCATGTAAAACTACAAAGTGGCCTCCGAAAGCGGACTCATGAGAGAACAAAAGAGTACCACTTTTTCCGTCGTGCTCGTAAAAGCATGCTTGCGTGATCAGTAGGAATTCTTTCGTCTTTTAATGCGCACGAATTTCTTCAGATATTTTCATTAAGATTAATCCTATTATGACCGTTCTTAGATGTCAATTTCCAAATAACTTTTTCTTATTTTGGGCTCATATTTTAAAAATCGGAGTGAATTAATTGAATTTCCCGGCACTATACAAATATGAAGCAAAAAGCTTGATCATTTATGTGCAAAATCTTTTCTAATGTTGCTGCGTAGTTTTTGGAAAATGGGGTTGCCAAACTTTATTGATCAAAATGCCATTTATTTAGAACAAGTAAACTTTTGTTTGTAATGAGTTTTTCTATTATTTTAGGGTCTTCAAATATGAAAGTGTGCCTCGAACTAAGTTGTTAAACATAATGCAGGAATAAAATTTGTCTAGTTTCAGAAAAAACTGGATTTCGTAAAGAATTTCCTGATAGGTTATGACGATTATACTAGTGATAAAATAGTGATATTAATACAAGAACCAAAATTGGCTTGAAGGAACATTTACAATTTCGAGAGTCACTAGTCGACCAGGACTGCCAAAGAAAGTATTTAGTGTATCAAGTGAGAGATCAAAAAGGAGAAAATCTGAGGAAATAAGGATCTTGCTGCAAGAACAAGGCAGCTCAACTTAAAATACTTGGTGTGAACTAAAAAACAACATCTTTAAAAGTTTAAGTACGCAATTCACCGTTACTATGTTTTTCCAAAAATTAGATCTTTATATTTTTGTTGCTCGACTCTTTTCTATAGCGTTTAAGGCTTAGTTTTGTCAGAAAATGGAGCTGCCTCGTTCTTGCAAAGTCCTCAATTACTGAATCATGCTGCTCAGTTAAAGCTGGCATCTTCTGGAAAGAGGAATGCTGCCAAAATAATTAAAGCTATAACTAGTTCATCAAAATGGGGAAATAAATATAAGCAGTCCTTTTCTGTCAGTCAGCAGGAGGACAAAACAGGATCTTAAATGACAAAAGCGTTGTCTTGTTAAAGCTGAAATTTGCAAGAGTCAGTATGCAACCATAGGGACCTCGAACAAAAAACTATATCCTTGCTATATCATTATACAGTGAGCCAAAATGGAATGCTATCCGGATAAGGAGTCAATAAATGTTACCGCAGTCAAACGATCGTTGATGTATTTGAGTGAAATTTTGAAACATTAGCTGAAGAAAAAAGAAATTCGCATTCAAACGACTTTCAAAGCTCCTTTGTGCCACTACAGCTCATATGTCGCATAAATAAGAAGTTTGTTTGGCAGAAGCCAACACCATGGCCATGAGACACGTTGTTGTCGACCTATAAAGATGCGATTTGTGAAGGAATCAACTGAGATCACTGTTGAAGAAATTGAGCACTTTAAAAATGCAATAAATTTTTTACACGAATCTGTGATAAAATTGGAACACAATATTTATTCTGTTACACAAATAATGATGCGCACGATGCTCTTATTATAAAATGTGTAATGCTGCTACGAGACAAAATCTACTTTGAGGTGTTGTATTTGTGGTTTTGTGGCTGCTACGAGACAAAATCTACTTTGAGGTGTTGTATTTGTGGTTTAAGATTTTAGTGATTTAACAAAAACCAAAAATGTTAATCCAGAAGCGCTGAAATTTGCATTGTCGCACACTAGGATCCGCATATTTAAAAATTTGTAAGCGTTTAGATTACCGTTAAAGAAAGGAAGACCACAAAAATAGGATGATGTATCCATTGTAAACCGGAGATCCAAGAGGAGGCTGGATTTGGATATTTTGATGACAAAAACACAAGCCGAAGGTTTTTAAGTATCCGGAATTGGTAGCTGAAATAATATTAACTTAAGAAACCGTTTTAAAGTGATTCTAGAGGCAATCTCAAATGGGCAGAAAATCCATTTAGAAAAGTTTTCAAAATTCAAAAAGGAAACAGGACTCCGAATAGTGCTCTATGTTTAATTTTGTTAAGTAAGATATATATATTATTAATTTAAGATATTTATGATTAACGTTGTAATAATAAGTTATTATTAATATGGGCGAATATTTCTAAAAACATAACGAATCAGCTCCTAGAAATAAGAAATAAGTTGGATTGAGATAATTGACTATTTGCTATAAAAAATAAATCTTTCTTATTGGGAAAAGTGCGGATTTTACTGGAGACGGAGTGGGATCAATGGTTGAGTGGCACGGTTGCAGGATTGCAGTCATGCAAGAACCAAACATTCAATTTCCCGCATTCCATCTACACTAATTCCGTTCCGGCAAACTCCATGCTAACTGCATCATAATGTTTTTTGGCTTTGTTTACATGAAAACAAAAAAAATTCCCACGGAATTTGACCTTGACTGAAGATTTGTTTTGAAATAAAGGAGAAACGAGTGTTTGTAGGACGTGAATAACTTCTTATTCTGTTCTTTCTATATAGACCCATTATTTGGTAATTTAATTTATTTACAATTACATTTTGAATTACTGTATTTTTTACCATAACCTAAAATGTTTAAAAGGATTAAAAAAAGGGCAGTTACGTGGAGGTGTTAAACCTTTTTTTCTGTAACTTATTATTGTAACTTTAACTCGCTCTTGTCAGTTTTATTTGTCCTTTTCGGTTCCCCTAAAATAAGACGTGGTTAGAGTCAAGAATAGTATTTTCTGAAAGAGTGTAGTGCTAAATCCAGGGCCATCAAGATCTGGGAGGCCACATAAAAAGTTTCAAGATTGTGGTACCACAGCCAAACAAAAGAAGGTGCAAAATTTGGCATCTGCTTCTAGTGTAGAAGATTTTTCTTTTGCAACGCAGATGAGTTTAAGGAAAATTTTGAAGCGTGCTGCAGCACAGTCATTCAAGAAATTACTAAACCTAACTCTCCAAAACGTGCTAAGAAATACAGGAGAGCGTATAAATCAGTGTAGTCAGGAAAACAAAAAACGGGATCTCTAACACCAGAAGAAGCATTATCATTGATTGTTAACACAAAGTCAAGTAAGTCGACATATCTGCAATACAGAATAGTTGCCAAGAATTATAACGCTAATATATAACTCCCTCGTGGCATAAAATATTATGAACAAAACGTGATTGTTATCCCGAGCAAAGGTCAATTAAAATAAAGGATACTGGGGCTGAAATCAATCTTGAAGATCTTCTACATTTGACAGCACAACGCTTGTCAACTACAATAGGAGGTTCTTTATTCACTCTCTAGTACCCGACTGACTCTTGTGTTCAAATGGGGTCTAGATGGGAGCTCAGTGCAGAGCGATTATAGACAACTGACGCATGCAGAAGAAAGTGATTCATCTGTATTTATCATCGCACTTGTCCCTTTCCAATTACATGTCAGTGAAGATGAAACGAAGATTGTATGGCAAAATCCAGTCCCATTTTGCAGAGCAATAAAGTATTTGAAGGTATTCAGGCACATATTTCCTAATTAAATAGCTTTCTTTATGAGGGAAAATTTACTATTAGTTTCAAACTTATCTTAACAATGGTGGATGGTAAAGTTTGTCATACCTTAACTAATACGAAGTCTACGCAAAGTTGTTACATATGTAAGGCAAAGCCAATAGAAATGAACGATTTAAAAAACGTTGACAAAAAATTAGTCAGACTAGAAAGTTATAGCTATGGTTTATCTAGCCTTCACTCATGAATTCGATTCTTCGAATGTTGGATACACGTAGGGTACAGCATAGAAATAAAGAGTTGGCAAGCAAAAGGAGAAAATAGAAAAAAAGTGGAGATAAGAAAAAAACACATTATTGAGGGTCTCAGGAAATAACTAGGAATATTGGTTGACCAGCCGAAACCTGGTTTTAGATCAACCAAGACGATTATGTGGATACGAAGTGGTTGTGAAAAATTTAAAAGTTATGCCATGGAAACTGCAAAATTACGTGTAACACATTATCCATGGTATTACCCACCCAGTGTCCATAAAAAATTTTGCCAATAGGACAACTTGGTGAGCAGGCCCAAGAAGCGAAGAGTAAGGGTTTTAAATTCATCAGAGAGTATAGAAATAGAAAGGATTCGGCTGGACATACATTTTTTTTTCTGGCCGGCATCAGTCGATTCTGAAAGTTTGCTTCGAAAGATGAAATACTCCGCCAAAAAAAAGAACATTTAGGGGAAGCAATCTTGTTTTAAGGGGGTTGTGAAGCAAAAAGTAATCCGGCATCTTCATATCATCACACTTTTATTTTTATCTTTTGATCTACCCAACGCATCGGCATAAAACAAAAGCTAAAAAACTACTATCCCAATTAACTTTCAAAAAATCTCAACAATGTTGATTTAACTCCTCCCATTGCAGGTACAGTCACTTCCAAAAGTGAAAAAATGTTTTGAAATTACAAAAAAATCAGCATTTTCCCCAAATTTTATCCGATATTAATTTATTTTTATTAAATTGCTCATCTTATTACCTTTCCAAAATGGTGCAACATGGCAAAGTAGGAAAGGATTAGAAAAACTACATCCTTAGAAATCCCTGACTGCCTAATTATTTCATTGCACTTAAGGTAGGAAATTCTTTAACGAAAAATTTTTTTTAAGACAATGAGTGAAAAATGTTTTTTTTAGGGTACAGAGGTAATTTATTTTAATTATTGCTGCAAAAAAGTAATAAAAATACTTAGCAAATGGTAGTAGCAGAAGATTGTTTTGAAAGTTAAAATTAAAGTGAAATAACATGGAGAATATTTTTTTGAATTATTTTCAATGGGAGGAGTTAGATCAACATTGTTGAGATTTTTGGAAAGTTAATTGGGATAGTAGTTTTTTAGCTTTTGTTTTATGCCGCTGCGTTGGGTAGATCAAAAGGTAAATATAAAAGAGTGATGATATGAAGAGCACCTCGGAATTTTAGTTCCATTTAGTTGGGAAAAGTCCGCTCTTATAGATGATTTCCTTCAGCTCTTCCTTTACTTTCGTTGCATTCGGCAGGGAATCAGCTCCTGATAAGATGTGTCTCTGTTCGTATGTGCGATTTGTACCTGGCGGTACATCTTTTCCACATGTGCGGAGAGGGCGATGCGATGCTTACGAAAACTAAGTAGTATCGAAATGAGATGACGTCGAATTGTAGGCCCAAACATGAGATTGTAATTCGAAGCCACACTTGATGAGCTCTTGCACGACCCATCAAATAATTTCGAAAACAGGTTCCATATGTCCGAGCTCCAGGTACTCGCGCACGAATTTGGTGTAATGTTTCTTGTACAACGGATCTCTTTGAAAGTGACGCTCGACTGACAAAAGTCGTTTGATTACATTGGACTCCGACTGGCCAAAATACAAAAAGTCAAAAGTTCTACGGAAATAACGGATTTTTTATTACGATGAATTTTTTTCAATTAGGTTTTCATTACAAACATTTTAAATTACCTGGCATTGGCAGAGAGTTTACTTCATGTTATTTTGATTACAGGGTTTAAAAAAAAGATAAAAGATGTATACTCTCGAAGATTCTCACTGATGCGACATCGAAAAAGCGAGATTTGGTGTTGCTAGGGCAGGGCGTTACCCTTGCGATATATCGATGTATAATCTTTATATTTATTAACTTTGAGACTGTGTTTACAATTGGGTGACGTCAAGGCCAAATTTATTGTCAAAGATAATTAAAAAACACTTAATATGATAAGAACTACGGAAAAATATTCCGTTTAGATCGTACATTTATATACGACAAATAATTTATTATTATTATTAGGTGAGAAAATTATTCCTTTTGTAGATACATGTTTATTGTATACATGTGATTTATTTATTATCATATGTAAAATTAAAAAACTGATCATATCTACTCCTGACCAAATTCGACAAGGGTTTTTTGCCAGGATCTACATACCAACAAAAAACAACTCTCGAAATTACTAAGAACATCTTAAGATGAACACATATTTACATAATGAAATAAATTTTCAATGCGGGCATGGAGTACTATAGAAGTCCTTTAGCGAAAAAGGTATGAAAGGTTGTCACCTACAAGTGGTTTAACGCCACAATTTGCAAAGGGAACTAGAGAGCTTGACGACGTTTAATACTTAGCTATATTTTGGTTTGGATTTGTTTTTTTACTACTTTACTACGTTTCTGTTATTTTATTTAGCTTTCTTGTCAGTTCAGTATAAATTTTGCATTCGATTTTAAACTAAGTTCCCGATGAACTAACATAGATACTTGAAACTTTAAATAAAGCTCAGAACTGGATGACAATGCAATATTAACTCGCTTCCTTGTCTGTCTATTCGTTAAGGGTTCATGCATCCTATTATCTCACGATATCTATGCTAACTTCTGCTTTAATCTCATAAAAATTTCTAAAATCGTTTGAAAAATTACTCGTACAAGACTAAGAAGTAGAAGATAATTATTTAAATAAAAAAAATATATATACTACGTCTTTAAAATGGACTAAAAAGTATAAAATAATTTCTCCTATCCCCGTACAGATACTCTTGAAAATTGGTGATTGTGAAATTTTAATAGCTATGAAAATACTTGTAAGATTTAAAATGAAAAACGTTGGGGAATGCAATAGATAACAGTAAGTAGTATCTTTACGCACTGTCTAGTAGCTGTCGTTGAGAAAACTCACACAACAGTTCTATGCATTATTAGTGACTTAGGAGATCTATTCATGCATAATTATCTATTACATGCGCTCCATGTTTTCAGCTTTAAAGCTTACAAGTATTTTCATAGCTATTAAAAGTCACAATCACAATTTTTTAGGAGTTAGGAATCTGTATGGGGCTCCGAGAGATAATTTAATACTTTTTGGTCTGTTTTAAAAACGTGGTATATTAAATATTTTATTTAAATAATCATTTTGCTATACGTGCACTTATGCAACTGAAAAAAATTAATCCCTCTTCTTATCTTAAATTTCGTGTGTAACTTTCTAAAACAGTGCATTAAAGAGTGCTTGATAGTTGGATTTGAACTAACCAATTCAGTTCAACACACTTTCGAAGGGATAATACAATATAATGACAATTCATATTTCTGTACACAACATTTTGGAGAAACAATTTCAATGTTTTCTTTATTATTGAGAACAATGTCCGTGTTTGCCAGGAAGTCACGGTTGCATTCAAAATTCATGACGTTTTCATTACAGTAATAGTAACCAAATACTGCCTGTAAGTGAAAAATATTGTGTGCAATGCATTCAAAATACATGTCAAAGCGATTACATATTTAGATAGTTGTTATACACTAAGGATGCATGAAGAATCATTTACATGTTTAAATACATAATGAATAATATAATAAACCGTTTAAAAACTTATTATGCAGTAAAAATATATTTACAATTTATACTCTTCATTCCACTTTCTTTCTAGGGCCTCTTTACGTAGGCGTCACACAGTAGGATAGATAATTCTAGCCGGAAAAAAGGCAAAAGTGTTGGTGTCGTAAAAAAATTTAAAACCTATTATTTTGCTTTATGAGAATGCACTACTTTGATGTATCCTCTGTATTAGCAGCATCTGCGCAATGCGGTAATGTCCTACACCTTATGTGGGTGATCAAGTAGTAAATGGTTTGTATGTTTTATTTTATACTAGTATAATATATGCAAAATTAGTCGGACTAACTTCAACTTCGACCAGAGCGTTAAATGGAAGGTATTTCCTATCCCAAAGGGTAGTAAGGGTTCTGTTGTCTCGTCAAAATAGTAAAGAACAATTTCACCCGCTCTTCAATACCACCATTCATCCATAATGGGAATGTTTATACTAGCTCTTTAAACAAAATCAATCTGCTTGCTGCTAATTTTGCTGCTAACTTATACTTATCACTTTCACCGCAACCTCCTCCCTCTTCACCACAGTGCGCCAGCAAACAAAAGCCGCACTCGGCAAATTTTTAAGGTACTTTCGAAACTGGAGATGTCTAAAGCTACTGGACCTGATAGTTTTTCGCCCCTGGTTTTTAAATCCTGCGCCTCTACTTTGGCTAAATCTCTGCACGAGCTTTCTCACCTGTCATACTCGATAGAAGTGTTTCGGACTACATGGAAACTTACTCATGTTTATCCGATACCTAACAAATCAGAGGCATGCAACCCCTCTAACTACAGACAAACTACACTTACTTCTGTTCTTTCTAAAGTTTTTGAATCACTCATTAACTCTCAGTTGACGAAACATCTAGAAAATAACCATCTTATCTACGATTGTCAGTACGGTTTCTGTGCTGGCCGGTCAACCGGAGGCTTAATAACTGCTCTAATGGAGCGTTGGAATCATTGTCTTCATAATTCTGGTGAGTCTGAAATCGTCGCTCTTGATATTTCAAAATCTTTTGATAGAGTCTGGCATACTGCCTTTTTAGTCAAAATTCAAATGTTTGATCTTCTCCCTTACCTCATTAAATGGACAGAGGGTCTTTTGTCAAGCCTATCAATCCTCGTAATAATAGACGGAGTTACAACTGATCCCTACTAAATCAATGCCGGTGAACCATTCATAGTTTCGCCGACGACAGCACCCTTTTGTTCGCGTACTCGTTTTATTCTGCAATCAATTAACGTGGGAATTCTACACAAATCAATCGAGAACGCATGTTTAGATCATTAAACAACGACAATACTTGGATTCTCGCTTACGCAGAGCAAACCGGGTTATGTTTAATGCATCCAAAACTCAATGCTGTTTGATGTCCCTTAAAAAACGGCCAGTCCACCCTCAACCTATTTCAGTCCATTCGCCCTCTCTAACCATCTTCGGTATTCAGATATCCAGTAACCTGAGCTGGACAGACCGTATATTTTCTGTCGCCAAAAATGCGATGAAATGTTTGGGTTTCCTACAGAGATGTGAGAAATACTTCACCGCTGACTTGACGCTGATTTACAAGTCCCACATCCGGGATAGACTCAAATAAAATTCCCATATTGGGACAAGGTCCGGACACACCTAATTGTCTGTGTTAGACAAAGTACAACGTACGGCTATTAAACTTATAAGCAATCCCTCAATCTCTGAGAGCATTGACTCTCTGGAGCATTGACGGAATGTCGGTTGTCTCTCACTTTTCTATCGGTAGTTCCACGGCCATTGATTCCATGTAGACACTTCACAACGCTTCAAGTCGCTCCCACCTTTATACTCTTCAGGTCAAATTTGGACATACCGTCAAATTTCGGAAATTTTTTCTAAGCCGAACAACATGAACACCTCCTTCACTGAACTCCTTAACCTATTTACCTTACCTTTAATTCCTTTCCTGCCAAGGCTGTGCTTTAAAATCATAGGACATACCCTGAGCTTTGGCATTATCATATATAAAAAAAGGATGATGTCATATATCAACTTTTTATCGCGGTTATTTTAACAGATAAATCAGTACATTTTCATCGGTTTTAGATTCAAAAGACAAGTAGTCAATATGTGCTTTTGAAAATATGACATAATTTTGTAAATATAAAATTATGACCTCCATAGGTTCGAACCCCGCCTCAAAGGGTTTACGGTAACTATAGAGAGTGGATTTATAAAGCATTTAACACAATTGCGCAAACCGACTACTAAGGACCAACTCTGTCAAATATTCGAAAATACTGCGTTTAATGGGAATGCACAACATTTGAACTGCCAACTGCCAGCGAACGATGAATTTGTCGACGGAAGAGAGCAATATTCTAATTTGATCGTCGGTTGTTGCTAGGGTTTGGGTCCCAGGACCCTTGTCTCGAAGTCCCGGGACTTTTTGTAAATTTTGTTGTCTCGGGCCCAGAGACTTTCGGGTCGAGACACGGTTGTTGAAATTGTATTGTAATAATTTTATTTTCAAAAGGTCATACATAATAAACTTTATTAGGTTCTCGGACTGTCATTGAAAGCGCCATCTATTAACACACTTAATTAACTTTATTAGCATACCGCACTCTGTCATTGACAGTACCACCTATAAGCATATCAAATAATTACTTGATATGATACTACTATCACTACGTAACTTACTGAGTACCTACACAATAAATGCGTTTGCCGCCATTTGTTGTTTTGTGATACATATTTATGTGTGAGATCTTGATTCGTGATATTTGTGACACAGCTCAGTCAGTCAGTCGTCAATTTCACTTTATGAGGTTAAGTGTTGTGCGCGGTTGTGTTTCGATTGCGATTGGCGACGCTCTTGTGCAAACGACGACGCCCATCTCATGTAGGTTTAAACAAACACTAGATTTTGTTTAATTCATTTACTTAGGTTAGACGTTTACATTGGATGAGATTTTTTTTATACGATGTGGCCAAATCCTAGGGGACAACCCTTTGATGCGTTAGCATGGTTTTGGCTGGAAGGGAATTAGGGTAAGGGAAGTGAGGAAGCTTGACTCTTGTTTTTTGCATTGCTGCGAGCTAGACAACAGCCCAGTCTTGACAGACATCTCCAAAGAGTCTACAACCTGGGACAGCTTGTGAACCGGAATCGAAAAAAATTAAAACTGAAAATCAGTCTGAAATAAGAGGATATGTTGCAAGGAAGTCTTTTCCTGAAATAATTTCCCGCTTTGCGGATGGACTTAGAGTAAGGGCAATCAAGGGTTAGAAAATGCCCAAGAACGAAATTTCTATCATGAAAGTTATACTGTATTATTATGAAGGGAAAAAAGAAGAAATTATTCAGACTTTTAAATAATTGACGAATGGACCAGCGTCAGAAACGGGAGGTACTTAATTTGTGACCAGAGAAATAGTCGAAGATACATTGAAAAGATTTTTATTGGATTTTGAAAAATATATTCTCAGCAGCGATGCTCCCTACGGAATGAAGACTTTTGGTATGGAAATCGTGTCTCGTGAAGAAATGGACTGCAATGCCAGCTAGAAAACAAACTGCCCATTACAAGTACAACTAATTGAAAAGAGTGCTTGATGAAACTCGATTCATAGTGAAATTGTTTAGAAAGAGTCCATTGACAAACAGCCAATTACAGAAATACGTGAAATCTGAATTTATTACTAGATGTCAAGACGAGGTGGAACTCTATCATTGTAATGGCGGAATGGTTTCTGAAAATTGCGTAAAGAAAGAGTTAATTGATTTAAATATATAGACAAATGGAATTAAACCAATCTTCTTCTTTTGCAGTCAATCGTTGATTTATTACAGCCAATCAAGATGGCTGTAGAAACCTTAGGCAGAGAAAACTCTTCATTACTCACAGCCGAAGTAATAATTGACGTGTTGCTGAAAAAAATTCAATCGACAACGACAAAGGATAATCTGGCGAAACAGTTCTTTGTAACTTTGAAAGCTTGTCTAGAAGAAAGAAGACCACAGCGTTATATGTTTGTTAAAATATTTACACACTGGCCACCCCAGCTCACAGTCCCAAAATACGGATTTTTTTTTACTTCGAATGTGAGTAAAACTGCACTTATTGCTTTTGCGGAAGAACTGTATATTTTTGAAAATATTCCTCGCATCCAAACGCCAGAATTGGAAATAATGGACGCCGAACCACCAGTTGCTCTACAGTACACAACGAACCCGACGAGTCGTTTCAAAGTCAAATGGAAGAGGTAATCAAAAACATCGAAAAAATTGAACCTGAAATTCTTGCAAAAGGATCAAGAGCAACATTAAAAAGGAGTTGTAGGTGTTTGAAGCAACCGGAAAACGTACTGAAAGTTTGGAACTACTTTACAATGCTTTTAAATTCGTATATGCATTTGTTTGGCTGTATTCGGTTTCCCGTTCTTGCGTTTTTTAATTGTTAAAGCACACAAAAGTAAAAATAACCGTCATATTTAAGTAGTTTTGTAAGCAATAAAGTAAACAAACAATACGAAATGCTTCTAAAGCTTTTAAGCATTCTTCATATTAATTCACTGCGTTTAAACACAATAAAACCAACATCTGTTGAAAACAAGAAAGTGTTGTCCTTGTTTGGTGACATTGTTACATTGGGACTTTAATCGTGGGTGGTCTCGTGTCCTGAGAATTTGAGACTGTCGAGACTTCCCAAACCGTAGTCGTTGCAGAACTGCCAACAAAAATGATTTATGGTATCTAATGAATAATTTTTACATTTTATCACTAAGAATTCAAAATTTAAGGACGTTTTTGTCATAATATCAATTAATTTGATTTCAAACAAATGAAAAATTAATCTTCTTCATTTTCAAAATTCGTTGCCGCCACAATTGGCTCCAACTATGGCCACTGCCTATTTTGACGGAAAATTGTCGTCGGTTGTTGGCAGTTGTTCGCAATCGCGTTTACATATGTATATCAATAACCCTCTTCAATTAATCAAGATCATCTCCCTTTTGCGGGTGAGCACTTAACATCTTTATCATGCTCCATTTAAAATTATGTTAGCGAAAAAAAAAGAGATTTTGTCCGGGTAGAATCACAACCTGTCCCAATGTGCGCAATAGACATAAATATGTTCTCAGCTTTACATGACTTCACATCAGCAAGGAGAGTAAATGGAAATTTATGAAACTAAATACAAAACAAAACAAAATTATAAGTCGTTCCTCATGCTGTTCTTGATTGAAAGATTTTGAAAAAACTGAAACATTTTGTTGTTACATTATACTAATTCTCTTCATAGCAAAATTTTACAAGAAATTTAATTTCTATAGCACAGTCTGGCTAAAATATTTGTTCGTGGATTCAGTTAGCTGATTATTAGGTTGTTACCATGTATTTGCCTAGAAACAATTCGTGGAAAACCCACTTCCGCATTTAACTGCTAGGCAATCTCCATTGCTTCATAAAATAGTTGTTAGACCCCACTAGTAGCCTCTGTTCATTTTTGTCCATAATTCCAATGACTTCTGATATTTATAGCGGCCCTTACCCTCTTTGAATCAAAGTCAACGAAAGCGTCAGAGAGATAGAGTTCTACCATAAAAATAGAGTTCAAATAGAAAAATACTTGAAATGAAATAGTCTCGTCTCACAGTCATGCTAAAATTAAAACTGAATTGAATATTTTTAAGGACATTGCAAACTTTAATCAAGTTACTCTTTTAAAGGTAATATTATTACAGATACTTAGATAACGCTGATTTTGCTGTTGTGTCATTGTTTCTAACGAATAGTGTGTTAAACTTTCTGACAGACAGTGTTTCCACTCCCACCATATTTTAGTAGAAAATTGTAATGCAGATTGAAGTTAATGAAAGCTACACAATATAAGTACTAGTTCACCTAACATAAACTAAATATAGTACAAAATACTAACCGCTCACAAGCATGGTCATAAAAACATTAACTTACACGCCACCCACTAAGCGCGGGTATACGTTACCTTAATAGGTAACTACATTAACGTACAAGGATTGCGTTATATGTAAGTCATATTGCCTTTGCCGAGGCACGTTTTACCAAGCTCAGGGTAATTCCATCAATATAATTAAAACTTCCTATATTGAATGCCTACACAAGGAAACCTGTTAGAGCTATGGCAAGTGTTGAATGGAATACGACAAGGATACGTAATGTTACCTTTGCTTTTCTTGTTCGTCATAAATAACGTATTGTGCAGCGCCCTAGATTACATCCCATCGCGAGGGATTAGATGGAAAAATTTTAACTACTTTACGCACCTAGCCGATGTTTATTTCCTATTCAACAAAGAACTCCCATAGCGTTATCCTGTTTAAACTTGATCACCTAGGCTTCCCCCCTCGATTCATCTCCTGGATTCAATACCTCAACAACCGTCACTTTTCAGCTCATCCATTTCTATCTCCATTGTCGCTCGTTCCGGCGTCCCACTGGGCAGCCACCTCGGTCCATTAATTTTCATCCTTACAATTAATGATGTCATCAAATACTCAGAGCTAAATGGACAGCTGCTGATGACATGAAAATAATTAAACATATCTCCTCCACAACCGACTCTCTTCTTCTCCAAAATGACCTCGATTCGTTCACCACATGGTGCATGAAAAACTTTCTTGAGCTCAATGTCTCCAAATGCCAGCCCATCTCTTATTCCCGCAAGCGTCTTACCACCACCCCGAGAACCTACATCTTAACCGACGTACCAGTCTCTATCGTCATCTCTTTGTGGGACCTATGAATAATCTGTGATAACGAACTAAATTTCCGTTCCCATTGAATATGCCCTTGAATATGCCAGCCAGGTATATTCACCTACGCAAACAACCCACATTAGCAGAATTGAATCTGTCCAGCGTAGGTTCATTCGCTTTGATCTACGTGATCTTCCACGGGTAGACAGATTCAACCTTCCACCTCATCAAGACCGTCTGAAACTGATCGACTTACAACCCCTAAGTAAACGTCGTGATGTTTCCGACGTTCTCTTCATTCATGAGCTATTAGCTGGTGCCATAGTCTGCCCTTCAATCTAGCAGTCTTTACCCAACTATACCAACCCTCGAAACCTTAGGTCCACTCCCCTTTTCCGACTCGACCACCATCGCACGAACTACGACCAACGCGAACCAATTACCAGGATGCTAAGAAATGTCAACGACCTTCGCTCCTTTGACTTCCATCTGAGTAAATCATCCCTTCACAAAGCCTTATATGTTTATCCGCCCATTTTGATCGCCTTTCCTAATTCTCGTTCCTCCCAGTTTATATTTATCATAAGCATAGCTCATATTGTTGCTTACATTATCTGTTATGAATTATTGTTTATTTTAGTTTATAGTATTTATTTTGTTATTTTGTAATATTATGCAACAGCTTGCATTAAGCTTAAATTAATAAATAAATAAATAAAAAGCTTCATGTAGTCCAAATGTCGAGTAAGGTCGCAGAGCAGGGCTTAAGATAAATGTTAAAAAACCAAACTCCAGGGGAATACTGCGACGCTCCAAATAGAACCGCTCGGGACATAAAAAATACTCCCAATTGGACGACCGGCGCAACACATGTAGAAGATCCGTAGAGAAATAGTTGAAGGCATCGGCGCAGAACTGGACCAGGTGGAGAACCACTGTAGTAGAGCCCTATGAACAACAAGGGGTTAAAAGAACCACAGAGGGTGAGATTACGAGAGTAAGATTATCAATAGAAATGCAGAACAAACAAGATAAATTAATCATACTGCGGGATTTTTGTACATTATTTAAATATGGGATCAGTTTTGTTATTGCGGAATTCTCACACAGAATACGGAATGACTACCAGCCTAAGTATTGTTCGTATTTAATTTAATCTTACAAAAAATCATTCTAATTTATTATAAGAGGTTATAAACTTACCGCAATCGAGTGACTTTGGTCTGTTTTCAATTCTCGATGATTTGAAAATTGAACATAAACGATTCGTCCCCGAACTTGAGGTGGATTATTAGTAAAACAAGCGACCATCGCTGTAGCTGAGACCTCATCAGACATCTCTAAAAACGCCTGATTTTTTCCTTTTAACACTAAAACATTCGTCACGCGACCAAAAGGTACTCCAAGTTGTATAACTTCTGCTTCACTTGATTCATTTGGAATGTTCCTTAGATGAATGACTCTTGATGGCTTTCCTGCAATATAAAATTAAGACCTTTGGTTAATTTCAAAATACTTTTGGCATTATAGAAAATGTTTACTTCGTCAAAAGTAGGATATGAAAACACCCTTTAGTGCAAACAATTGAATAACGTCTGACCTGACCTATTTTGCTAAACCTTATGCAGGGTGGTAATTAAAAAAATCGTCGACTCACTTGAGAGTTTCAAAACTTGCTTAGAATATTTTCGTTAAAAAAATCGTCGACTCACTTGAGAGTTTCAAAACTTGCTTAGAATATTTTCGGTTTATTATCAAGTTCACCATGGTAAGATGCTAACCGTGTTTGGTAAACACTTTAGTAATGGCACGCTGGTTTAACTCTTTGCAACTGAATAGAAAGCGGAAGCCGCATATTTGTCTGCTATTAGTAAAATTACAAATTTGGGTAATTAGCTTTATTAACACAATTATCATTATCTGCTGAGGAGAAAAAAGCCTAAGGTTATTAAAATTACACAATATAAATCATTTCGAGTTAATATAGAGTTTAATAATTTTCGAAATGCTTTTACTGTACAATTATTACAATTGGAATTTTCCATATTTTGCTTGCATTCATATTATCGAAATGTTTGGATATCATGATGACATTTAACCCTTAAATTATCACTGATAAGAAGCCAGTCGCATATAGAGCGGCAGAAACTAGAACCTAGGAAGCGAAAGTCGTACATTAGATTTGGGCCCGTTTTTGAGTGTATACTTTTTTCAACAGAAAATCCTGAAAATCAAGTTTTGCGTTCGAAAAACTACAATTACGCACTAAGTATGACATTCCGAAGAAAGTTTACGCAGATGACTAAATTGAAAATAGGCATTACAACTGGTCTCTTCCCTCAACGATGAAGTCAATACTTGCTTCCTCATTGCAATATATGATTTCTTATATCTCTGCTTTTTCGATTCTGTCACAATATATGTGGACCACCAAAACATTGACAGTTTGAAAACTGAGACTCCATGGAAAAGTCCTTTAAAGATCTCATAAATTCTATAATAAACATAAAAAATAATTTGAGCAAAATTGCTTTCAAAACTAAAAAGCGGAAATTTCATGTGCAACCACCTCACATTAGAAGAACAGCGAAGTGGGAAAAATTTCACTACGTGACTCGTAAAATTTACTGTGTGCTTTAGGAAAATTTGACAAAACTTTTTCCCGAATAACCGGCAAATTTAAAATTCTTCGCTGATATTCGAGGCTCATCCGATGGCATTAAGATTGTGTTGACCCAATTTCTCGGGTTGCCTTATCAAAAGTATGTATGTTAATATTTTAAAGCTATGTATGAAATGCGAAAATTAGAGATGGGGGATCGAACTGAGAAAATCGATTCAGAACGGATCGATCTGTATTTTTTTTTCGATTTCGTAGATTGATTAATCACCTTGAAAAGATCAATATCCGTAGATCGAACGGATCGGTTCAGTTTATTTTGGCATTTCAATTTATTTCAGCATTTCAAATTGCAAGCAATTACAACTGTTTCTGTATATAAAAATATAGGGTCATAATAGGGTCATAAACAAATAATTAATATTAAATAATAGAAATCAGCCTTTGTAGATTACAAATCCTGATTAAGTAACTATGAGTTTTTCATACATGTTGCTTATTTAATACAAACAAAAATTTGCGATTATGGAACAGTCTTTTTTGAAAGACTCGTCTCATTAGGAACACAACTAAAAATTTACACACCAAAAGTGAAAGAAAAGACAACTTTCATGTCGCGCATTTGCAAGCACAAATTTTTTTTTTTACTAATAGCGCAACATATCCCAAAAAGATTACGGGAATATTTTCAAAAAACATCCCGAAAGCATTTCTATCTCTGACTTCAGAAGCGATTCCAGGAAATTTAATGAGTATGTACGAAGAACATTCTCGTAAATTTTCTGGGAAGGTTTCTGGTCTCAGCCTTAAAAGTGTAAAGTCTTTTTAATCTTTCGTTTCAAACGGCAATCACCGCAAGTAAAAGTTGACAGTTCAACTTCATCTTTCTCCCTGTCTTGACCTTGCCAACGAACATAATGGTCAACGCAGCAAGTTGCCAACGTTAAATTCAAAGATGTGGTTCAAACAGTACCACAAATCCACTAGCATACTATTCAGAACAAAAAACAAAAAATTGTGAAAGGTGAGGTTTGAACAGCCTGCTCCTTTGTTTTGAAAATGACTCTTGAAAGTTTGAAAGGTGCTCTCAATAGTTGCTATAATTCTATCAAGCCCCAGCAGAAAATCACCGTCATAACGGGAGAGAGAAACATGACTACCTCTCAGTTGAAAATTTCAAAATGGACGCAAATTCAATTCAAATTTAAATTCATTTATTTATACATACCCTAAGTACATAGGGTAAGCGCTTAGGAAACGAGTCCACACAGCGCGTCCTAATACATTATTGTTTTTGTCCTTAGCCTTCTATTATTTTATTGCTACCTTATTTTATCTCTATTTTTTTCGCATTTTATTCTTTTTCTAGATTTTTCCTATTATACATTTCGATTTCCTTTTTACTTCTTATTTACCTTATTTTATTTGCTTACATATTAACCATTTATTTCTTACCTAATCTTATATATTGTAACGTAAATGGGGCTCTTCGGGCTCGGTGGATTAATTGAGACGCTTATATACAATCACAAATATTCACAATTTTTATTCACTTCACTTCATTAATTCGTTGCACAATTTTCTTGATAATATTTCCTCACAATATTACGTTTCACTTTAACAATTAAAACTTATCACTTCACTGGTTAAAATACAACTGACTATTCGCATTATCACATTCAAACACTTCGCAGTCTAAATCACGACTAAAACTACCTAGGCAACTGCTCAGCCCTATTTATACAACTTAGCTTAATTCTAGAAAGTTCAGTCACTTAGTTCTAGATATTTCCGTTACACATTTTTCACCTCACATATTCAGCATAGGTTCGAGTCGTCCTTGACTTTCCCCGTTTGACATTTCCTTTTCCTGATTTCTGGCCACCTGGGACATGCGCATTACACGGTTGACTATTTCCCTTTTCGTGGCCTACCTCGTGCACGTTACAATATTTTCTCGTTTCAGTTTTACAGTTCAGTTTCTTATTATCTTCTTATTTTTCTTATCTTGTTTGGTTACATGTTAATAATTCATCGCAACCTACTTCTACATTTCATCCATCTTCTTCTTAGATTTATCCCTTTTTTCCATTTCAGGTTGACACATTCTTCTTTTTAATCTTTTTAAGACTTGTCCATTTTTATTTCTTTTGTGCATTTTTAATTAAAATTTTTTTTTTATATACATTTGTCACATTTGTCCGAATTAATTATTTGCCAGTTAACATTCAATTTCAAATTCAAATTTAATATTCTAAGGTATTTCTTCCCGCTGGCTTGTTTGTATATATGTTTTCTATTTCATTTTGTTAACATCTATTTCAATTTCATATTCCTAGATCCTTTCAATTTCCAGCTACATATCTTACCACTATCTTATCTATGTTCTCTGTTTTTTTTTCTGTAAATATAAAATATGTTAGTCCTTATATTCTGTTGTAAATATCTAACTCTACTAAAATTTGTTTAAGACTATTAAAATTTAAGGGGTCGAGGAGTTGGGAAAAGGGGAGGGATTTCGCCCTGTAGAATCTCTCTTGAGGTCGCGCATTCGTTCAGTATGTGTTTTATTGTTAGTCTTTGTTGGCACCTAATACATCCTGGTGTCGGTGTTCTACCTGTTGGTGCGTCATCCTCGTATGTCCAGTGCGCAGCCTCATCAGTTTTCCTACATCTCTTCTTGTTAACTTCGTCGGATATGCGGGGGGAGATGTTGTGTGATCTCAGGAAGGTGTTGTTGGACCTCCATGCTCTTTCCTTTCTTCCTTGCAGCGTTCTTAATCCAATTCTCTTAATGAATGCTTGCGTTTGCGAAGTGTACCGCTCTCCCATTTCATTAATGGGTCGTTTCGCCTCTTGGTCAGCGCCCATTGGATTGTTATTCGTCCTCTTTCAGCTATCAACGTCTGTCTGGCTCAGATTATTAGTGGTTTGGCGTTGGCGTAGTTGTTTATCGCCTCGACGCAGATTTTTGAGTCAGAAAAGATGACTGTTGTTCTTTTTCCCCCTATGCATGTTTTATGGCCATTATTATGGCCTGTAGTTCTGCCTCGAACACCGAGCTGTCGGGGTGCATGACCGTTCTTTGCGCCCCGTGGTCCTGATTCCTTCCCGGGCCTTTTGTAATCATGGCCGCCGTGACTTGCATGTCTGTTTGGACCCATCTGTGTAGGTGACGTGTTTCCCTTTGTTTTGTTCAAGCGTTTCCAGGTGTATCCTTCTGTGGTCCTCTGGTTTGTATGTCTGTCTCGTCTTGTGTCTGTTCGTCCCCAATACGCGGCCACAAGGGCCATCCTACGGGGGTTTTCTGGGGGAGTTCAGGGGTTAGGGGTTAGGGTTATACTTAATCTATCCAGCAAATCCACGGCTTCTTCTATCGCGTTGTCCGGCGTTCTTCTACTTTGTCTTCGTGCCTGCAGGTAGTCGTCGATAGTGTTCCTGTGTGGACCTTTGTAGGCCATGTGATGCCTGGCTGTAAAATTGATTCGGGCCTTCAGGATTCTGTCCTGTATAAGAGCAATGCCCGCTTCGATTACTAGTGCTGGGATAGGTTAGTTCTCAGCATACCTGTTGCCGTACGGATCGTCTTATTTATGTTTGTCTGTATTTGTTTTAGATATGTCCTGCCATACAGAAGCAGCCCGTTACCTATATGACCTGTTAATAAGGTGTTAGTGATTTTTAGTACACTAGCTGCTGATGCACCTTTGTTTTTTGCTGCCAGTGACTTAGCTAGTCCGTTTATCCTTGTTAGTTTTTTACAGACTGCTTTTTTATGTTGTCTCCATGTCTGTTTCCTGTCGAATGTTAGTCCTAATATCTTGAGCTTATCGACCCTACTAATCTCTACATCATAGAAACTAACTGTGCTGGATGTTGGTGCCCTTTTCCTGCTGAGGGTTATGGCTTCTCCTTTTTCAATGGGTAGTACGGCAACCGTCTCCGAGCACCATTCCTGGATTTTGAAGATCGCTCTTCTAAAAACCTCATTAGGGTTTTCAGCTGTTGTCCGCGTAAGTGAAGTAGTCTATGTCGTGTTGGTCGTCCAGTATAGTCGTTAATGCGTGTTGGTAGGTGTTATATAGAGCTATGGAGAGTGGTGGGCCTGGAGGGAGGCCATTTTGCAACGTACGAGTTCCAGACAGGAACCCATTTATCCTAACTCGAAGTGCTCTATTGCTTAGGAAGTTTTGGATAAGGCGACAGAATGCTCTGTCAACTTCCCAGACGAGCAATTGTTTGATTATTATGTGACTACATACTCTGTCGTAGGCTTTCTCCAGATCCAGGGATAGGACGTGGTACTCTTTTCTTTCAGATAAGGCACTCCCAGCACACGCCTCTAGTTCCAGAAGGAGGGAGGTAGTTCCTCGTCTGCTCCTGAATCCGTGCTGATGTGTGGACAATTCCTCCTCTATCATTTGTCCCAGTCTTTCACCCAGGACCTTCTCGAGAAGCCTCGATACGCAGGGTAGTCGTGATATTGGTCTTAGATCCTTTGGAGTTATCGTGCTAGCTGAAGTGTCCCACTTTTTCCTAAGTGGGATCTGTATTGCAATTTTCCATGAGCTAGGATAGTATCCCCTGCTCAGGATTTGTTATACAGTTACAGAATTCTGTGCTGGAGCAACAAGTCGGCGTTTTTTAACATGCCGTAGGAAATTCTGTCGTGTCCGGGTGCGCTGCCTTTACAATTACTAAGCGTGTTTGTTAGTTCTTGAAAGGTGATCCGGTCTGTAAGGATTCTGTTTGGGTCTGGTGCGTACGGTAGGTCACTTGTTTTGAATGCGTGCTTTTGGGAGATGACTGTTTGGGAAAAGTTGCTGCCTGAAGCATACTGTGACCATGAATTCGCTAATTCAGTGGCAATTTGCATGGAGTCGTGAAGTGTTCGGCCATTGAACTCAAGTTCGATATTATGGATGGCGTTTTGTTTCCATATAAAGTATCTACGGAGTTCTGGAACCTCTTCCAAGATTCCTTTTTCGCAATCTTTATCATCCTCTTGGATTTCGCCGATTCCCTACGATAGGAGACAGCATTCTCCGTAGTAGGGTGCCTCTGAAATGTTCTCCAGGCTTTGTTTTTGACCCTAATTTGTTTTTTAATTTCAGAACTCATCTAATGTAGTTGTCTATGAGGGGCTGGGTGACCAGATGGAATGCACTGCGATGCTGCCATCCTGATGGACTTCCCGGTTAGAGCACCTTCTCTATTGATGTTTTCCGCCGTGGGCAGTTCTCTTGTCTGTTGTGCAGTTATGGCACGCAATCTGTCCGAATCAGATTTGCGCTCGTTATACTTATAGTTGCAGGTGGCCTTTTCAACCTTAATAACAATCCGAAAGTGGTCACTTCCTTCCGGGTTGCTGTGCACGGTAAAAATTAGTAGAGTGGTTATACTAGGAGAGGATAGGGATAGGTCTATGGACGTGAGGGTATTAAAATTGGATAAATAGGTTGAAGATTTATCATTGAGTAGTACCAAGGGGACGTCCCTCAGCCAGTCCGATACGACTCTGCCCTTCCGGTTCCAACCCACACAGCCCCATATGGGGCTGTGTGCACCAGGATAGCAAAACCGCCGTGCCTGGTTTGCCTCTCATTATTTGTCCCTACGAAATCATATCCTTTAGCCGTTCAGGCTCTTCCCCTGCCAGGATGTTTTCTTTCTGTAGGATAATAACTTGAGGTCTATAATGTGCAACTAACAACTGTAGTTGGGGGAGATTATTATAGATTCCTCTGGCGTTCCATTGAATGATGGTTATGTCCGCCATGTATTCAATGTGTTAGGGTTTATGGTTTTCTATCTTTTATTCCTGCATTGCCTCGTCTTCCTCAATCTCAATCACGTTCGTTTCCGTTCCTAGCCTTACGTTGGGTCCTGCATAGCTAACGGCATTTATGTCGTGAACCCTGCTGGGCCGTCCAGTCAGCGCTTCCGTGATCGCATTCGTCATTGTATTTGCTGTCATCTGTAAATTCTTTTCTTATTCGTTGAGTTTTTATATATTACTTTTTATAATTTTAATGTCCATTGTTTCTGTGTTTTTGGTTTTGTGCGGTGATGATTTGGTCTTCAGTACTGGTCACTACTGACGCGCAGGTTTTCGGTGTAACCTGTGTGCCTTAGCTCGTCAGTGTTACTGTTTTTATTTTTAATTCTGTGTATGTTTGAGGCTTTGAGATTTCTTTTTTTGCTTTTATTTTCTTTACTTTTTGCGTTGGGTAGGTGTACATATCGAAGGTTAGTATTATTAAACTTGACGGGGTTTGCTTCCTTCAGCTATATATGGTTTGCAAGACCTTCAGCTATTTCCACTGACGACATTTTATTCAATCTTCTACAATAGATTGTCTTTTTTGTAGAGTTGAGAGAGCAACAAACTTCCAACTCTTAGATGCGTACATTGTTTGTACATGGTCGATATGGAATCGACGCTTTTGGCCACTAGGAATAAGTTATAATCATCCATAGTTTTTCCCTCCTCAGCACTTTGGCTAGTAATATACTTCGGTTGGTTGATGTCTAGAGGTTCTGCTACCTTCAGGACAGGGAAATTCCCTTTCAGGCTTGCGAACTCCCTCTTCTTTTTTTTTGGTGGTCTCTGCGTTCCTGGGTTCTCTCCCAAGATCGCAAAGAAGTTCCCTTGGCCTTCCGGCCCCATCATGCCTGCCTTGCAGACCCCCTAGTTTTGAAAGTTTTCTCCCTCCTTGTATGTGAATTTACCCCCTTTTTAAATAATTATTCCCTACTTTTAATTTTGTTGCCACCTCTTTTTAATCTTTTTATATATATTTCTCTTAATTACCCTATTCTAATTTAATTTAACCTACCTATCCTATTCTATCTAACTTAACCTACCATTAACCAATTTAAACCTGTTAATTTTTAATTTCTTTTTATATACGATGTGGCCAAATCCTAGGGGACAACCCTTTGATGCGTTAGCATGGTTTAGGCCGGAAGGGAATTAGGGTAAGGAGAGTGAGGAACCTTGAGTCTTAATTTTTGCATTGCTGTGAGCTAGACAACAGCCCAGAGACAGAGTGGATTATTTTAATTTCTTAATAAAAGCTCGCAGAGAGATCTAGTCTCGAACCCGGGGCCCATGGCATGGTGGTCGTGCGGCTCAAAACATTGATCCAACTCCGTCTCCGTCTCCAATTATTGTTATTACTAAATTTAAATACCTATTTTATTAATTACCCTATCTATAGTTTAGTCTGTTGTTGTCGTTTTTCTGTAATAAGTATAATATTATTTAAATAAATTTTTTTTAGTCCATTTATATTTATTAGTCCATGCGAGGTTAAGTTATTTGTTAACCAATTTGTGTTTTAATCTTATTTGTAACTTGACCTGTCCTTTGGTTAAATATCTCCTTCTCGAACCAGAGCTTTGGAACTTTCGGAGGTCCGAATGCTCCGAATTGTCAACTTTTCCACGTTGTGTGATTGAGGTTAGGTTTCTGCTCACTAATAATTCCTTTTTTCCCACAATTTAGGAGTCTCTTCTCCTCACAACTTTATTGTCACTGATACTCCCTGATGTCCCAAATACGTTGACACAATCTTTATATGTGAAACTATACTTTTTCCTAGAAATTTCACAAAAAACTCTCTGTGCTTTTAACAATAGATTCTTTCCTGTCACTTGTACAGTCCGGAATGTTCAAAATGGACGCAGTTAAAGTTAGTGAAACCCGGTGATAATAGAAAACGCCACAAGCTTCCCGGAACATCTTTCCACAAGTAAACTAAACATAAGTTAGGGTACTTTATAAGGCATAGACAAAAAACAGCTATTGCAAAACACTTAAACCGAGTTTTTAAAGAAAATTCCCACTTACTCCATCGAAGGTTAGTGGGACAGTGTGAGTGATCATAATTTGATACAGGTGTCTAGACCTGTGTTAAAATTTGTGAAGTTTCATCTAGTTTTTGTTTTCTCGCGAAAGCGTCCAGCAGCTGAGGAAAAGTTAACCCTTTGGTGCTGTTGATAACGAGCCAAAGGAGCGTAACGTAACGCCGATCGTGTTAAGAAATTTTTATATTTCTTACGTTGCTCGTGTATAAAACAGTTTGCTTTGGTTTTTTGTTTTGAATTCATTAAAACAGAACTTAGAAAAAAATGTGATTGTGAAATTAAAGTGAAATAGTGTAGTCAATCGAATACGGGGCGAAAATTGAAGGAGTTACGTGTTCAAGACTTGAAGGGGGAATTAAGCAGACGTTCCCTACCTCCGATTGGAACCATATGTGCCTTGGTAGCGTAACTAAGAGAAGCTATGGTACACGAAGGAAAGGATCCAGAGACTTTTGTTTTTGAATACGACCTAGAAGAAGAAGAAGAAAATAGCATGACAGATCTTCTCAATGCCGTGATGTGTGAGATGAAATCTTTGAAAGAACAATTTAAGGCATCAGTGAATGAACGGAGAACATCATCAGCCGAGTTAAAGTCATCGATAGAAGGGTCCGGAAATGAATTAAATGCTGCAATGGAGGAACAGAAATCGTCAGAACAGAAGTTATCAGTAGCGGAACTTAAGGGATCATTCTGGTTTATAATTTTCAAAAAAATCAATTTTTTCTTTTTGCATTTTTCAAAAGTATATATCTAAAAGTATTGTGTTGAAAAATTAAAATGATCGGAGCAGTCTAACTATATTATTTTCCGTTGCCACTTCTACTAAAAACCTTTAATCGCGTTTTTCTTAAAACTATGTTTTTACGGTCGGCGTCGGTGATTTCTTCGAAACCACTGAACCGATCTGCATGAAATTTTAACCAAATAATGTACACATAAACAGCTCTAGCCTGAACTACGATCGAATTTATATTTTGATTTTTACTATTCTTTTTGGCCCAAAAACAATGAAATAAAACCGCATTTTTTAAATTTTTTTTAATGTCCGCCATTTTTTTATTTATTGATAAAAATTAATATCCGTAGTTCGGGCTAGAGCTACACGAATACTGAATGTAAACAATTTTAATTTTTTTCATTTTAGATGAGCGATTATCGAGATATCACCTTCGCCAGCGAACTACCTTTTTTTCACGGAGTTACCTTCAGCCGCCATTTTGAAGTATAAGAGTGGAAAAAAAAAAATAAATGCATTAGTTGACTCAAGTAAACTATTTATAATTATTTATCAATGCCTTTCTAAAAAAATTAATGAAAAGAGCCTTTTTTTTGATCGCCTAAACCAGAATGATCCCTTAAAGCCTTGGTAGGAGAAGTAAAAGCCGATATTGAAATTTCTATGCGGAAACAGTTTGAAGGTCTGGAATCAACTGTAGAGAAGACACCAACTCTATCAAAATCAACCTCAAAACCTATATGGATAATACAATGGGAAAGATAAAGTCAGATATTGAAAAGAGATTGGAAGAGGTTGAAGTTTCTGGACAGCTCGAAGTAAAAGAAGCCAAATGTGAAATGGAAGTGCCAATGAAAAAAAAAATTCGAAGAACTTAGGACTGTACTAGAGAGTGTTCAGAAACGGCATACATCAACTTTATCTACAGATGTGACTTTAAACAAAAGATTTCATCCCCCAACATTTGACGGTCAAATTCCCTGGCAAACATACGGACTTCAGTTCGAGACAGCAGCAGCAATGAAGTTTTGGACAGACGAAGAAAAAGCTGCAGCTCTAATCTTAGCACTTAAACGCGCAGCGGCAATATTGTTACAGACTATCCCGGCGGAGCAAAGGTATAGTTACGCATCTCTTTTACAAGTTTAAGAATTGCGATATGGTAACCAATGCATGCAAGAGTTCTACCGTCTTCAGCTACGGAGTCGGGCCCAGAAGCCGGGAGAGGCGTTGCAGAATAGAATAGAAAGGTTGGCACATTTGGCCCAGATTAAGTCAAGATGGGAATGGATGGGAAAAACACAAACGAAGAGGTTTAAGCTTATGCTCTGACTTGGGAGGTACCAAAACAAGCCCCCTGAAGAGAATAAAGCGAAATAAAAGATATTTGTTACCGGGTCAATAACCAGATCAACAGTGGTCGTCCTAGGTGGTGGACATGCGGCCAGGAGAGTCATCTCCGACGAGATTGCTGGAAGCAAAGGAGATCAACCCTTCCGGGATATGACACGAGGAAGACTGGTTGTGCAAAGTGCAAAAAAGAGAACGGCAAGAATTTCGATTGAAGAGAGGTACAGCCCGAAACAACAAAGGTAAAGCTCCCCGACGCAAGGTTCAGTGATGAAGGAGGTCATCTGCAAAGTGCTTGCAAAAGGAAGACTCTTGACCAGTTGTCAGAGGAATAGGGTCCAACAGAAGGTGCCCGAAGCATGGAGGTGTTTTGAAAAAACGTCGAGTCAACAACTTGCCGGAAATGTCGAGAACAAGAACAATTTGCA
Source organism: Leptarthrus brevirostris (assembly GCA_964036015.1). Taxonomy (NCBI): domain Eukaryota; kingdom Metazoa; phylum Arthropoda; class Insecta; order Diptera; family Asilidae; genus Leptarthrus; species Leptarthrus brevirostris. The sequence continues at coordinate 101,459,729 of OZ038371.1, read as the reverse complement.
CATGTGAAACATTGGGATGCATCACCAGAGGAGAAAATTGAACCTGCACGAAGACTGACTTGACTGTCTTGCCGACATCGAGCCAAGGAAAGAGGAACTGCAGACTATTGAACAAGAATTGCAAGATTTCGAGGACGCACTGGAAACTTTACTAGAAGAAAATCATGAAACGACTAAGGAGCTAGAAGTTCATGATGTGACGTTAGCGAGACAATTAACGGTTCATGCTGGAGAAGATGAGATTGTTCAGCTACGACGAACATTGAAGGACACAGAAAAATGCATTCACAGTCTACGTGCTCAGCAGGAGCTAGACGATAAATATGTAAATATGCGATAAATGTGTAAATATCCTTAATTAATGAATATCAGAAGATAATCAACTATTTGTATTATGTTCACTTAATCTAATCTAATTTCAATATTTTCAGCAGTAAGTATATTCTGAGCGTTTTCTAGGCGGAGGTGCTTCCGATTATGAAGGTGTGTTCGATGCTTCTGTGTATCCATTCACCGAAACAGAACATCGTAATTTTTACAGATAGTCAGGCGGCCATTAATGCGCCTTTTTCTGGAAATTGTAATTATGTTAAAAAATGTATACATCTCTTAATAAAAGAATAACCAAATTAAGGTTTAAACACGACCCTTCCCAGAAAATTGTTTGTCATGTAGTACCAAACTGTACGATGCAGTTGAGTTATGAAAGCTCCTGCTTGTTCGTCATCATTTAATTCACTGTGAATTATTGTGTGCAGGAAATATTTATTTTAATGATTCATAATATCTTTCTTAATCTTAATAATAAAACAGCAGTTTAGTTTCTTAAGTTTTACTGAGTAAGTTTGAATCAAATGAAACGAACGCTTTAGAAGAAAAGACAATTGGATTGGATTGGACATGTAATAAAAATTGAACCATGTTTGAAATTGGTTTTGCCAAAATGTTAAACTAATAAGTATTTTAAAATTTACATCATTATAAACCCAGCGCAGCAGCGTTATATCGATAGCGAACAACCAACAACTGCATCATACAGTTTGGTACTACATGAGAAACAATATTCTGGAAAGGATCGTGTTTGAACCTAAATTTCATTATTTTTTTTTTATTAAGACATATGTAAATTTATTAACATAGTTAATATATATTCCAGTTAGTATATTTTTCAGAAAAACAAATTTATGATGGTATAAATATCTTTTTTTCGAATAGTTGTTATATACTAAAATGTAATTTAAAGTCAAAAGCTTCTTCATCTCCATAAGAAACACGGCAAAAGGTACGCAATAGCGGTACGACTCACTACTCGCATATGAACAGATTTTGAGCCCCGGCTTGGAACATAAAGAAGGGAATGTCTCACAGGTCAATGGATATGAACAGTTTGGAATAAAATCGGAACTATGTGGATAGGCTAAAATCTAGTGAAAGAAAGGAACTGTTCCGAAGAAACCAGGTCCGAAACGACCCAACTCGACTTTTATTTAGCTTTAAGTTATCAGAAACGCCGATTACTTATTTAAACAAATTGTTTGTAATTGCCTAAATAAAAATCTAGTTTCTGTTTGTATAAAATTTGTTAAAAACATATAAGGTATATAATAAAACGTTTAAAAAATTCCTACTACTCGTGAAATAATGAAATTTTACTTCCTTTTTCAATTGTTCGAATGTACCATAATTGAAATCCTAGCAGTGAAAATATGAAATTCTACGTGACAATAGCATGACTGCATGTAAGTATACAAAAAGATAAATAGTAAATAGGTAGCAAGCACACTATATGAACTCCTTTCAACATCGTAATATAAGTGATAAGCAATTATGTTTTGACATTATGAAATATTTATTTTATTTTTATATCTCGTACTTTTTTAGAGGCCGGGAGTAAATTTCTCACTGTATCCCCATTATCATAAAAAATTAAGTCAAACTTACATCGGGCACTCGTTCTGTGTCATCATCTCCGGATGAAATTACACCTTCTTCTTCAGAAATCAGTTTCACCTTGTTTCTGCATGATCCACAGACTTTTGCGTTGACAGGAAGAGTCGGAAACTGTTTACGAATTCGTGAAGTCACTTTTCTCAGACCCTTTTTTTTCCACGTATGATTCTTCTCCTTCAAAGAATTGCAACAATACTTTATATCTTTCAACTTGTCCAGCATTTTAACTAATTGTGGCGATATCTAAATGTATACTGACTGTGAGAAAACTCTTTAACGCGCCATCTACAGTTTCTTATGTTATGTTATGTTCACCTGTTCTAAGCAAAAAGGGGTGCGAGGGCTTTCAAAAATCAAAAATTTCCACTTAAAATTGCTTCGACACTCTAAATGATGCATGATTTGAAAGCTAAGGGATGACACTTTCATTTGAAAAAATATGAAAAAAAATTCATGATCAAGTATTTTTTTAAAAACCAAAAAATATTTTTCAAAGTCAAATTTTTTTTCGGAAAATTATATTTTTATTCGGAAGGCCATGTAAAGACCTTTACAAATCACTAAAGATCAACGTTCTACGGCAATGGTGACGATAGTTATGAATTTTCAAAAAAGGTATGATCACGACAGAAGGTGCAAAAATCCAAAAGTTTACCATCTTGTAACTTCTGCACAAAATTTTTTTTTAACGCTTCTTCGTAGAATCCGTGAATTTCTGTTAATTTTCATGCATTCCAGATGGGAAATAAATTTCCTTTTCTTATTCATATTTGAATAACTTCTACATTTTTTGTCCGATTTGGACAAATTTATACTTAAAAATTTCGTAAAATAATGATCTTTCATATTTAATTTTAAAAGTATGAATTAAATTAAATTTTCTTGGAATTAAGCGGAGCAATTGAAATTTAGTGACTTTTTAAAAATGCCGGGAAAAACCATTTGAGCGCCTGTAACTTCATCAAATCTCATCCGATCCGCATAAACAGCATGGCGTCGGATAAAAGTTGATGGATAGATGGGTAAATATCTGAGGAAAGTGCCAAATAACACGTGTTTTGAGAATATCTCAAAAAAGATTCTTAAGAAAAAAAAATTGTTGCCATTTTTGGAATTTACGCCCCAAAATACATTAAAAAAAGTCTATGAGAAAGCAGATCTTTTTTGGTGTAAACTAGTGTAATGTTCCAATCTTCTCCGCTACTTTAAAGAATGCATAATGATCAGATTTGTTTGGTTTATTTTAAAATTTACAGTTAAAATGTGATCTTATGTGATTTCTTAAACATGTCGAAAACGTTCCCTACCAATTACTAAGCTAGCTAAAAGGTTACCCCTCTATGTTGTTTATCGTTAGTATTTATGATAAAGGTCTCGTGCATTTCATTAAGGGGGTCACCTCCTGTTAATCGAAAAAAAATCGATTTTGTTTTTTCTTTCACTCAATCGATTAAAAAACTGTCCTTAAAAAGTTAAGCTCTGAGTCCCAGGTATTTTAGAAGATATTGCCCAGAATGTACGAGTGTGTAGACTTTGGATGGGATACGCTGCGCGTGCTGGATGCTGCCCAGTAGGGTCTTATCATATTATCTTATCTTATTTTTTTGTTCTCTCATTCTTTTATGGACCTTTTTGAATGAATTTGTAGGTATATGAGGAGTGGTATACGTGTTCATTTGGAACTCCAGGCAGGAGCTGGAATTATGCTTTTAGTGCTGCTTTGATTTTAAAGCTTTTTTTCGAAACAATGTTTTTGCAATTTGTGTACACGATTAGGAAAAAACTATTTAACTTATCGTCCTAATTCGACTTTTATTTTATATAGTATTAAAAGCTGTTCTATATGAACCAAAGTTATCACTGACTATCAATTTTTATAATTTTTATAAACAATAATTCTCAAAAATGTACTCTCGGGTTTAAAAAAATATATTAATTTTTCGTTTTTATGATGTGAGTGAGGTTATTATAGAGTAAAAATGTATATACATTAACTAAAACAAGATAACTTTTTTTCCAGTTGACAATTCCGGACGCTATCGTGTACACAATCGGACGACTTCAGTGGCGCGCCGCGGGGACACGTTTCACTGTATCATTGTTTATGCCGCTATTTTTAAACATTTTTCTGGTTTTTTTTTCCAAAAATTGTTCAAAAGTTGTCTGAAGTATACCTCTAAAATAAATTATTTATCCAATTTCCTTCCCATAAAAATACTTCCGAAAAAGCACATTTTTTCAGGCTTTACAGGAGGTGACCCCCTTAAATGCTGCTTTAAGAAGAGTTAACTAAAAGTCTAAACAAATTTTCACTTCATATTAATTGCATGACTGTTGTTATTAGTAATCCTTGTAAAGCTTTTCTGATGAATATTCTAGCCAATTAAAAATAAACAAGCTTATTTACACAACCCTTTTGAATATATCTGCCGACCAATGATTGGAGAGCAAACATTTCAAAGTTACTTCCTTCTGTCAAGAGATGATGCAATGTATTTATTAATTTAAAAACAATTGCGTCAGCATTATCAGTTAATTAAGCGCCCACCATAATAAGGTAATTGGCTCCAGGTCGCTTATTTTCGATAGACTCCCGAAGGGACTGACCATTTCAATCGAATCTCTACCCTAATTTATCCCCTGCCATTATTAGCAATAATTAATATTCTTAATTTGCATGCAGGCAGCTTTTAATCTATTAATTTAACTGCTTGCTCGACCAATGCTTTGTGTATCGGAACACACTGTTTATTTATTGACTAAAACATTAATTAAAACAAAACTAAGAACACTTTAATAGCAATTTATGCCCTTTTCTCGATGTAAATGAAACAAAGGTACTAGCAACAGCTATAGTTTTTCCAATAAATATTTTCACGTCTATTTTCCTTTCAATGTAGCAACACGTATACACATTTTAATTAAGCTGGAGTTTTATTCGACTGTGGAGTAGCCATTGGAAGGGTGACGAAGCCAATGCCTAGAGCGAAAAGGGTCATAGGGCGCGAAAGAGTCAGATGACACAATTGCTTTTACTGTAACACCTGAATAAATGCCACTGTATTGTAATTTGTTATCCTCTGAATTTAATATGAATATATAATTTCGGTGAATATTTCAGGATATTCTTTTGAGTTTATTATCACGGGTGAGAGCAAAATTGAAATGTGTACGGATTAACCAATACCACATGCTTTTTTATTACATTACAGTTTCATTTCCCAGCTAAACTAATTAAAATTGCAATTTCCGAAGCCCTTAAAAAAGAGGCAAGGAATCAAGAACATGATTGATCATCTCTCACTGATCTATCTTATAAGCAATGAAGGTTAGCTGCAATCACTTTCCTTTCCAATCGATTTCAATTAAAACCCGAATAATTAACATGATGTTATGCCCTTAGTTAGGTTATGCAGAATCTCGACATTGAAAGAAAACAGAACTTAAAGTAATTACATCTTAAATCAAATGATAGAGTATGATCTATGATGTGATTGCAAGTAAATATTCTAAAGGAAAAGAGGCCTGCTTGTCCACCTGATATCTACGCAGATTTTAGCTATTACTTAAATTAATTTATTCATCGTACCTACTCCTTTGAAAATGCATTTTTCAATAAAGAGCCTGCCTCCCAAAAAACAAAACACCCGTTTAGTTGTGGTCGAAATGGCATCTTATAATGATGAGTTAATCGCAAAAAAATTTCAATGTAAGCATAACAATAGTTTCGGAGATGTTAAGAGACAAACTACAGTCCGTTAACTTTTCTTAAAAAAAATATATATGTACATATATTGTGTACACGTGTTCCGATAAATTGGCAGGCATGTCCTTGGAAACGAAATACCCTGTAACGTCAACTTTTTACGTGGAAATAACTGAAGTATATAAGGAAATTTTATATTATAAAAATACTTATTTTTAAAAGTAGTTTTACAATAGTTCTTCAACCATGAATAAAATCATACCATTGAGTACAAGAAGGGGAATGTGTTATTCTTCAGACTATATTTAGCGATCCGTAGCAAAATGCTAAAAAAGGGACCCTTATGGAGCGAGTTCATCTGTTTGTCTGTCTGTACCACTTGCTTATTTCAGGAACTACTAATGCTATCGACATGAAATTTTGAATGGTTTTCAATAATTCTTGCCAACTTTATTGCAAATGAGAAAATTTAAAAGTTTTTTGTATTTTAATTACAAGGGGGAGAGGGTCAAAGTTTCAATGTAGCCACACTTTAGGTCAAATAGGGTATCATATGAAAGGGCTTCAGTTGCACATTACAAAATACATTTTCATTTCCTTTTATGTCGCATAGTTTTTGACTAATGATGAAAAATGTCTAAAAACGGTACCACCCCCGCCCCATTACTCCCGAAGTTTGAAAATAAGAGTTTATAGAGAATTATGTGTATATTATAGGAAAAATAAAACGATGTCTCTAGCTAGCAAAATTTTTTTTAGAAACCAGCAACCTTCCAAGGTACGGAACCCTCGAAGCACGAGTCTGACTCGCACTTGGCCGGCTTTTTTTTCTTTTGCTAAATTAAAAACTTTATAGACTTAGGTATATTTATCATATTTAGCTACAATTACCGAATTATTGGTGTTATCGAAAGAACAATGTTAGAATAATTATACCTATGTATATATTTCATGTAAAAACCTTTTTAGCAAAATTTTATCATTTCTTGTTTCGCAGTATCCTCATGAAAGTCTTAATTTCAATTGTTAAATAGTATAGGCGACAGGTAGATATCCTCAGGCATTGTGACAAGATTACCTACCTCGCTGATTTTTTGTATGTGGTTTAAGCCCCCTGAGTGTCACGAATGAATACTTTTCTATATTTTTTAAATCCCACGGGAAGAAGGGGCGTTCTAGCACTTCAACTTTTCCCCTTATAATTTTCGTCGTAACTGCATCGGTTATCGATGAGGGGTGGGCAAACTTTTTTTAATTACAAATACAACACAACAATGACAATGTTAAACATTGGTCATAATAGTGCAAATTATAGTCTTTATTAACTTTACAAAGTGATAAAAGATGCGAACGAGCGATTTTATAAAAAAAAATTTTGTTCCGAAAAATATCCGTTGCAGTTACTACAAAAGTCGACGGTATCTATTAAATAGTGGATGTGTTTCATTGGGCCAAGTATGCCGACGTGCTTCCTTAATGAAACACTTTTTCCTTATAGTAGTTCAAGTTGGGAATTTCATAGATTTACTTACAGTTTTTTTAAGTGCTGTGAAAAATATGGTATGTTATGCGATAATTATAGTAATTTTCCGAAAAAGTTTTAACGTCTTTGATATTTATGGGAAACAGATACTTCTTTTTAAACACTTTTAAAATTTGTCATAATCTAAACAGAAAAAATCTACCTATTGAGAGCTTTTGAAGCACAAAAACCCTAGCAGAACAACTCAGCGTAAGTACTCCTGCAAACTACACCTACCTATCATCTAGTGCAGTTGGGTGTACGCCGGCTTACTCTGAATGACCTAATGGATGGCTTCTAGTAAAATCAATTTCTGAAATAATGTATTTTCTGGGAAGAAATAGACTTTATTATGGAAAAACGATCCTACTTACAGAGTAATGATTTCGAGTTATTGTTGTTAGAAATTAATCTTTTGAAAAGAAATAAATTTTTCGTCGGGAAGGATAGAATTAAATCGCTATAAAAAATGCAAATTTGCAATACTTTCATTAAATGCGATATCATTGAGTCTGTAAAGTGAGATAGCTAATGCTATTATTAATGTCATATTTTCGTTAAATCAGTTGGGTAATTTTTTAAGAAGAAAGGACAATCCTTTATTTATAGTTTGAAACAATTAACTAATTTTTTAGCTCTTGTTTGTTGTATCATTCTAATTCTAATAAAACCCTAATTAGGCAACCTCACCTGAGCTGAATATGTAATTGAAAGCTGTTGGCGGATACGAACCTGGTCAGGCAATCATATTTGTCTTTGTTCAAGCAAATTTAACTAATTCAGATCCGGCTTTTCTTCTCTGACCCTGACTCGGTCTGAATTAAATATTCATAATCTTTAATAAATCGTACTATAAACATATATGCTATAAAATTACCATATGATAAAAATTAAAAAATATATTTTTATACATTACCGACAAAATTTTGAAAATAGGATATATGTATGATATGCCGAATGATAAATTCCTCGCCCCACTCGCTGAATGCAATGGCCTTATTAGCTATGGCTTCAGCTCTAATAGCCTAAAAGTCTATCAAAAGGACCAGAAGGCAATTGTAGAGGAAGTCCCCTCGTTGAAATAGGAGGACCACAGTACAGCAGCATGTCCCGCCGTCGTTACTCCCTTGTACCCAAGCGTCTAGGGTAATCTTGATTTACATTTATTTATTTTTATTCTTTAAAAAAAGTAAAAGTAATTTGATAAGCGAAAGATGAAAGCTTTTTAAATTTATCTTTTTTTAATTTTCATACTCCGACATCCATTTATAATTTTACGAAATTTTACCCTACGGCCGTCCTAAGTACAAATTTATCCAAATTGGTTAGGTTAGTATTTGTTATTATTTTAATTGCAAGTTTTTTTTTGTTATTTATGGGTTAGATTTAGTTACTTGTTACATGTTTTTTTGATGTTTGATGTCCACATGGAGAATCTTGTTGGATGAATTTCTCACTCCTGCTGTTTGGCTGTAGTCTTAGTTGCCCCAATAATGCTGCATGCAATTTCTATCTCGTATTCTGTTTTAATTTTTCCTTGAATGAGTTGTTATAATTTTTACGAATGCTCGTACTTACATTTTCCTTCGAAAGCACACAGGTTCCGATGGACTTTATTAGCACCTCTGTACTGAGGATTTACTATTATAAATATAAATATCCACCTTTTGTTTTGCACAAATTTTAACTTTGACTTCTTTACTTCGTAGTTATGATCGGAAGAAAGGAACGTGGATGATTTGCCGGAAACGCATTTGCAGATCGTGCGCTGAGGGATTAAATAATTTCCCTCTAGTCTCACTGGTCTTAATTTGTTTTCAACATTTGTAATGGCAAGTACAGCATTCATTTATAAGGTGGTTCAAACGTAGTTTTAATATTTTTTTAATTCATTAATTAATTTTAGAAATTAATATTTTCCTTATGTTTCTTTTTTTAAATTTAAATGTCGAATTACTCATGTGACACTGAATCGTTGGATTCCATTATGTATATATATCCCTTTTTTTGCTAAAATAGTGAGCTCCCAAAAGGTTAAGCTATTCACAATTCTTAATAGAAAATGTCATTTTTGAATGTAATTCCTAATACCTAAATTAACTATATATCATTAGCATCGCTGGGTATTTATCTTATACATACACTACTCAAAACAATTAAGGGAACAAAAAAAATATCTTAATTTTTTAGTGATTTTTGACGGGCTGTATCTACGCGAGAAATAATCGTATCGAGGACCTGCAAAAAACATCTTAAAGCTCCAGAACTCTAGTTTTTGAAACTTTCAGCCAAAAAATTTAAAAAGGCCACGGTGCTCACGGAATCCAAAGGAATAGCGGAAGAAAAAAATTTCAAAATTTTAAGTGATTTTTTTTTTGGTGCACGGACCCGGAAAATTTTTTTTTATTTGACCACTCTATGAACCAGATAGCCTGTTAAGGGGGTCCTCTACTCTCGAGGCCTGAAATTGAACGGTTTTTTGGGGAATAAATTGCGAAGGATCTACTGAATACATTTTAAAATTTTTTTTTTATTTCGAAGATACATGTTTTGACTTTTCAATTTTACTTTTGAAGATGAAAAAAAATAACTATCGCGACCTTGAAACGTCATTGATGACATTGATGTTGAAACTGCATGGGTCCCGCTTAAGCACAGTTGTGGCCAATTGGGTAATCTGTAATCTGAAAATTGATATTCTTTATAATCATAGTTACGTTGGCTATGTTTTCCCGTGACAGATTTTTTTTATTTTGCAATTTGTAAAAGTTATGCAACAATTTGTAAACATTTCCAATTTTTACGTCATTTTTGACCTATTAGAGGCTGTAAAAATGGAACAAAATAAAATTTTGAAAATCGTACACGGGAAAATATAGCGGTATGTTTTCTGAACAATTGAAAAAAAAATTATTGAAATCGGACCAATACTTTTATGAGAAGTCTTACTCGGCAGCTAAAAAAACACTACTTTCGGGAAAACGCGTTTGATGATAAATTACGGTGTATAACTTGATTGTAGTAACTTACGAGTTAATCTGCTGTACCGGCGCCGTAGAGTTCTCCTTCCTCATCACGTTGATGTTTTTGGTTGTCCACATTCTTCTCAAGAACGGACCGGTAAATTCTTTAGACAATGATTTTTAACTGGAAAAGCGCCGTCGTGACGCGCCGCGCTTAGTTTCTCGGAAACGGCCGGAGACGGGTACCTTTCTGTTCCCAGAAACATGCAAAGGAACGTGATTTTCATGAAATCCTTTCTGTGGCGTATTCTAAGATACATATAGATTGAAATTTAAAAAAAAAAACAAAAATCGATTTTTTGAAACCGCGAGAGTAGAGGACCCCCTTAATTCAGCTTTAATTATCTTTTTTGAAATCCTTGATACGTCGATTTGTCGCGGAGATATTCGATATTAAACGAAAAACAAAAAATAAAATGAAACAATAAATGAAACATCGATATCTCAGCAACCAATGATCGTACAGAAAATTTAAGGGCAGTTTCGGAAACTGGAATAAATTTCCTAAAAGAATCCGTCAAGACATAAAAAATAATAATTTTTTTATCCGTAATTTAAATTTTGAAAAACTCAAAAAAAGTTACTTCTTTCCTTGTTTTGGTAAATTGACCGCATCTTTGCAAATACTGATCGAAAGGCTAAGGTTTGTAGGAATTTTTACACCTCAATGTACGCACAATAGCCCTGTTAATCCGCAGATCGATCTATTGGACGGTTCCTTCGGGCCGATTGGTCAAAGTTTTGGAAAAAATTAAAGGAACAAAAATTGTGATCTCAAACATCGTGTAATCTTCATAAAAATGGAAAAATCATTTTTTTTTCAACTTTTTATTTTTTTATCCCTTTTATGCATCAGTCACTTGGTAAATTAAAAAAAAAATTTAAAAATCGAAAATTAAAAAAAAAACATATTTGACATTTTGTAGAAAATGAAATACTGAGATGTTGCTGCCTCGGATTTTAATCACTGCCTCCAACATGTCACGCATATTCGAAATGCAGTTTCGAATCATCGACTGCGGAAAACTCCAACAACTGTTTTGTAAGAACATCTCAGTATTTAATTTTCTAAAAAATTTCAAACAAAATTTTTTTATTTTCGATTTCTGAAAAAATTTTTTTTTAAATTTACGATTTTTTTCAATTTGGTTTTTTTTTTAAATTTACCAAGTAGCTGATGCATATTTGTGAGAAAAGTCGAAAAAAAATGATTTTTCCATTTTTATGATGATTACACGATGTTTGAGATCACAATTCCTGTTTCTTTAATTTTTTCCAAAACTTTGACCAATCGGCCCGAAGAAACCGTCCAATGGATCGATCTGCGGATTTACAGGGCTATTGTGCGTACATTGAGGTGTAAAAATTCCTACAAACCTTAGCCTTTCGATCAGTATTTGCAAAGATACGGTCAATTTACCAAAACAAGGAAAAAATTAACTATTTTTGACTTTTTCAAAATTTAAATTACGGATAAAAAAAATTATTATTTTTTATGTCTTGACGGATTCTTTTAGGAAATTTATTCCAGTTTCCGAAACTGCCCTTAAATTTTCTGTTCGATCATTGGTTGCTGAGATATCGATGGTTTAATACAAGTGTCCTTTTTCGTTTAATATCGAATATCTCCACGACAAATCGACGTATCAAGGATTTCAAAAAAGATAATTAAAGCTGAATTAACAGGCTATCTGGTTCATAGAGTGGTCAAATAAAAAAAATTCCGAGTCCGTGCCAAAAAAAAAAATGACTAAAAATTTTGAAATTTTTTTCTTCCGCTATTCCTTTGGATTGCGTAAGCACCGTGGCCTTTAAAATTTTTTGGCTGAAAGTTTCAAAAACTAGAGTTCTGGAGCTTTAAGATGTTTTTTTCAGATCCTCGATACGATTATTTCTCGCGTAGATACAGCCCGTCAAAAATCACTAAAAAATTTAGATATTTTTTTTGTTCCCTTAATTGTTTTGAGTAGTTTATATTCGTTGAGTGAAGATTCCTTGTAATTTGTTTTTTGTTTTTTTGGAAAGTACCCTTTAACAGCTAAGAAAATTAAAAAAAAATTATTAATTCTTCTAATTGATAAGTAATTTAAGTACTTAATCTCTTCTATCATAATATAATGGAACTTAGATATGCTTAAAGTCTTTTATATGCCACCATCCAACGTCATTGCCTACTTCATCTGACAGACGGTATACTAAATCTGATCTATTATCTATTACTATACATTTTGTGTTGCATCAGACAGAACATAATTACGTTTTTATACGACATCGCCAATCTTGATATTAAAATGAACTTTATTTTTGTCGAAATACCTTTTATTTTTGTTATATGCTTCGAGCATTCTCCTAGAAATGTCGTCGTAGATCAGTTCTAATTTAGAAAGGAATTTGGTTCTAAATTTTATTGGTGGATCTTCAATGGCGTCATATAGAGAGTAGTCGGACGCCGAGAATGTGAACTCTCTACCAAAATTTAAGAAAAACGGTGAGTATCCTGCGATGCTATTAACAGCTGTTCGGAGTGCAACTGTAATATGACCTATTTCGCGGTGCCATATCCTGTGATTGTCAGTAACATACAACCTAAGTGCACTACCAATCACTTTGTTCCATCGTTCGGAAAAATTATTACGAGGATGGTACCTACAATTTAACCAAAACTTTCTGATACCATAGGCCTGGAGTAAATTACGAAATTCTTTTGAATCAAATTGCCGGCCGTTGTAAGTGATGACAATTTCAGGGACACCGTATTCTAAGAAAATTCTATTATCTACGAAATCTGAAAACTTTTTGGCGGTGGCTTCACGAATGGGGAATAATCATGGCATTTTTGTGAGCCAATCGCAAACGACTAGGAGAAAATTATTACCTTTTGTTGATCTTGGAAAGGGACCTATTAGTTCAACTGCAATCATCTGCCAAGGACGGTTAGCTTGCTTAAATTTTCCGAATGGACCAAAGGGTAATTGGTTTTGACTTCAAACAAGTTTCACAACGTTTTACATATTTGGCAATAATTATGCTAAGGCATTCCTTTTCGGTTACTGTATAGTTTAGTTCTACACCTCTTAACTTGCGACACACGTACGCTACTGGGTTCTCTGCATCATCATTATCCTTTTGGAAAAGTACCCCGCCAATAGCGTGATATGATGAGTCGCATTGAACAAAAAATGGCTTTTTAAAGTCTGGTGCTTTACAAATATTGATTTAAGTTCCATAAAGGCTTTTTCGGCGTCGGGAGTCCGTTTAAGTGGTTGACGTTTTTTGCTTCCTTTTGTAAGGTCATGGAGAGGCGAAGCTGTTTCCGCAAAGTTTGGTACAAACCTCCTATACCAGGAGACCAATCCTATAAATCTCATTATTTCCGTAGAATTTTTTGGACGAGGAAAATCAAGCATGGCTTGGACTTTTTTCGGATCTGTACGTAACCCTTTGCAATCTACAATGAAACCGAAGTATTTTAAACTTGTTCATAAGAATTGACATTTATCTCTATTATATGTAAGATTAGCTTTGAATAATACGTCGGCTACTCGTTCTAATGTTTTTATGTGCTCTTCGAATGTTTCAGTTGCTATTATTAGGTCGTCTAGATAAGTGAAGACATCTTGGGCAGTTGGTCCGAATAAGTTGTCCAGCAAAACGTTGTTGAGTGGCTGGGCTGTTAGTAAGTCCAAAGGGCATTACTACAATTTGCCATAGTTCATTTCAAGGCACAGAAAAGGCTGTTTTTTCTTTTTCTCTCTGAGTAATGGAATTTGCCAAAAGGCGTCTTTAAAATCAATGGACGATAGGTATTTGGTTTTGTTAAGCCGACAAAGGATTTCAGATATTCTAGGAAGCGGATAGATTTGGATGGTTCTTTTTTTGTTGTACAGAGTATGATCCCCCATTGCTAATAGGAGAACAAAATTTGGCCTAGGGTCGGGGAAGGGGTAGTCTAACTTCGTAACGCGTGGACCGATTTGGATATTTCTTTTTCTGTTGGGTAGAGTATGTTCCGTGGTTGATACCACGAGAACAAAATGTTGGTGGGGTCAGGGGGGGTGGAACCTATCTTTGTAACGCATGGTCCGATTTCGATGGTTCTGTTTCTGTTGTATAGAGTGTCATCCCCCATTGCTAATAAGAGAATAATTTGGTCTGAGGGTGAGGGGTGGGGTGTGGGGAGGAGGAGTCTAACTTCGTAACGCGTGAACCGATTTGGATAATTCTTTTCCTGTTGTGTAGAGTATGCTCCCTGGTTGATACCACGAGAAAAAAAAATGTTGGTGTGGTGGGGGAGCTGGGTGGGAGTGGCACCTAACTTTGTAACGCGTGGACCGATTTGGATGGTTCATTTTCTGTTGTATAGAGTGTGATCCCCCATTGCTAATAGAAGAATAATTTTTTCCAAGGTGGGGGGTTGGGTGAGGGAGGAGTTGTCTAACTTCGTCACGCGTGGACGGATTTATCTAAATCTTCTTTTCCTTTTGGGTAGAGTATGCTCCTTGGTTGATACCACGAGAAAAAAAATGTTGGAGAAGTTGGGGTTGGGGAACCTAACTTTGTAACGCGTGGAGCAATTTGGATGGTTCTTTGCTGTTGTATAGAGTGTGATCCCCCCATTGCTAATAGGAGAATAATTTGGTCCTATGGTGGTAGTGGGGGAGGGGGAGGAGAAGTAACTTTGTAACGCGTGGACCGATTTCGATGAATCCTTTTCTGTTCGGTAGAGTACGTTCCTTGATTGATACCATGAGAAAACAATTTTAGTGGAATGGAGGTGGGGTAGGGGGTTAAACCTAACTTTTTAACGCGTGGACCGATTTGGATGCTTCTTTATTCGTTATATAGAGTAGAAGACACTAAAAAGTGAAAAATAAAATAGTTTTTTTACAAAAAGTTGAAATTTGAAGGCCTGTTTTTCTTGTGGGACGATTAAGGTTTGTGAAGCTCCGATTTGTATTATGCGCTACTTCAACACTATTGACTTTATTTGGGCGATCTTCTCTTACCTGAGTATTGTGAATTATATCGCCTTTGGAAAACCGATTTTCACTCCAATTAGTAAATGGAGTTTTATTACGGGTAAGACTTTGTTGTCTATCGTCAGGATGATTTGACTAATCACTATGTCCAGCAGGGAAATTAAAGGATTTAGTATCTTTACGTGATAGAATTTGATTATTCAAACGAGTCCTCTAAGATATTTCCTGAGTTAAATTCTATTAGCGCTAAGGCTCTAATAAATTTAGGCAGCAAATTATTCCTTATTATTTTAATTCTTTATCTTTCTGACGAAATTCTAGGCAGTCGTAGAAATTGGTCTTCCATTAGAGAAATGTATTGAACAGTCGTTTCAGTTGGTTTTTACCTACGATTTCTGAGGAATTCAAATAAACTGTTACTTTGTAACAATGGTTTAAATTCTTTTAGAAATCGTCGAACAAAGTCTTGATAGTCTATAAACGTCTCGCGTTTTCTGCAGTACCATCTTAATGGAGAACCTCAGCATTACATTTCAAGAAACAAGAAGCCGATCCTCATTAAAACTAAAATAAATAAAATCAAATATATTAAAAATATTAATCAAAATTCAACAATTTCACCTGTTCACTTTAGGTTATGTTTTTGAATTTATTGACAATTCAATAATAAAATAGACACATTTTATTTATATATTAACTTTTCACTAGTTTTCTGCTAAGCTCGTGCTCGAGATAAGACACAACTCGTAATTTATTAGACAATAGAGTAAATATTTCACTGACCTTCCGAATAGAGACATAAACTCTTGCGATGCACTAAATTTTGAATTTGTTGAAGAGAATTTACACTGTTAAAATGCTTGTTTCAAATTTTTCTTTTAAAATTTTATTTTATTCCAAATTAAATTTCTTGATTTTAGTAAAGCTTGGTTTAGTTGTGATGAAAGCTTTTTTTAGTTACTTGTTACATGTTTTTTTGATGTTTGATGTCCACGTGCAGAATCTTATTGGATGAATTTCCTCACTCCTGCTGCTTGGCGATGATAGCGCTGATTTATTTTTAGCTGTAGCTACAGTTGTAGTTTTAGTTGCCCCAATAATGCTGCATGCAATTCCTCCCTCGTATTCTGTTTTAGTTTTTCCTTGAATGAGTTGGGATAATTTTACGAATACTCGTACTTACATTTTCCTTCGAAAGCACACAGGTTCCGATAGACTTTATTAGCACCTCTGTACTGAGGATTTACTATTATAAATATACATATACACCTTTTCTTTTGCACAAATTTTAACTTTGACTTCTTTACTTCGTAATTACATAGGTTCGGAAGAAAGGAACGTGGTTGATTTGTCGGAAATGCATTTGCAGATCATGCGCTGAGGGATAAAATAATTTCCCTCTATTCTCACTGGTCGTATTTTGTTTTCAACATTTTTAATGGCAACTACAGCATTCATTTATAACGTGATTCAAACGTAGCTTTAATATTTTTTTAATCCATTAATTAATTTTAGAAATTATTTTTCTTTTATTAGAATTGTTTTTCTTATAATTACTATTATTATTATATTTTTTTATTTAATTCAAATTAAATTTCTATTGTGCTTATTAGTAATTTTGTTTCATTTATCCTAACTTCTAAGGAATTCGGAAATTAATTAATTATATTATATATGTAAATTTGTTGTTTTAACTATGGAACTTACGCGAAATGAACTCGAATTCAAAATTTGGTTTTAACAATAATAAATCTAGTACATGGCAAGTTTCTACATTACTCACCATTCGTCGAGGGGAATGGGGACGCGAAATCCACTTCTACGATGGTGGTTGACCCCTTTCCCTGGGTCTTGGGTGGTGTGGGTAGGTAGTGTGTATGTGGGTCGGTAGGTGGTGGGTGGGTGAATGAAATAAAGTCTAGTAATTTTAAAATCTTACTCATCACCTGTAATTTAATTACAAGGTCTCTTGCACTTAGAGTAATTTGTGAGTTAGAGAGACGGTTTAGGAGATGAGTAAGTAGGTGGGTGTGTTTTTGGTGGGGTGGGTGGGTAATGGGAGAGTAGGTGAGTGAGTGGTTGAAAAGAAAGTCTGGTAATTATAAAAAGGTGCACCTCACCTGTAATTTATTACAAGGTGTTTTGCACTTACAGTATTTTGTGAATAAATAAGACGGGTTAGGAGAGAATGTGGGAGGGTGGGTGGTGGATTGCACCCACCAATCCACCATACTTGAAAATAACGATCCGTTCCGTTCAGATTTGGAAAATAATGATTCGATCCGGAGTGGTTCGATATCAGACTTGAAAAATATCTATTCGCTCCAAAGCGGTCTTCAAAGGCTTCAAGCCCTATAAATCACCGGAAGCTTTTGTGGGAACAAACCTAAGATTGTTCGGTACCCTGTCGCTGATATGCTTAATTGTCATATTTAAGTTACCATCGCACCATGAGTTTATGGAAAAGGAATGCGAGGTAATTCAAGCGATTTGTTGTTTAATTTAAAATGATTTTACCAAAATCCCTTTTTGGGATTTCGGTACATAACAATGCTTCCCCTTGTTTTTTTTGTATTTTTTTTACAATGTAGCCAAAGCAAAGAGGACAACCCTTTAACGCGTTAGCATGGCTTTAGCCAGAAGGTTAAGGAGAAGTGAGAAAACTTGAATGTCTTCTTAGACAATAGCCAATATACGGAGTGGATTTTTTTAATTAATTTTAAAAACCCACGGGAGACCTGGTCGCCATGGGCCATGCAACCATGGCATGGAAGGTGGTGGTTGTGCTGCTCAAACAATTGATCCAACTCCGTCTCCGTCTGAAGAAAATGAACTGTAATTTCGAGAGAAGCGGATCACCAAAGGCAGGGTTAGGGAGGAGAGAACCCTTTCTCTTAGCTCGATAGTTGTCGGCCGGTATTGCTTCCTCTTGAAAAGAAGGTAGGTTACTATTGCCTTTTGGGAGGAAATATATTGGTTAGGAAGAAGGGCTCATCCTCTTAGAGGTTAAGTCAGGGTCTTATAAAGACTACAGAGAACGCTGGTTACATGTTCTTGTTCAGAGGTTTTAGGGGTTACTTGGCCTCGTCGCTGTTGGGACCCGTTGATGAAAATGGACCTCTATATGTAATTTTATGTTGTCTTCCTTGTCGGATGAGAGAATGCTATTCCAGTATATGAAAATATATGGAACGTAATATTCGCCTGCCCCGCGGATTTGACTCGATGGTCGGACAAAGGGATTGTTATATATCTTGAGGGCTAAAATAATAGGTCCGTTTTTGTCGGACGCAAATGTTGGATCGCACGTTGAGTGTGAGATTTTATTGCCTTTTTGTGTTTATTCTTACATCTAAGTGATACTTATTCCTAATAATCCTCATTCGAAGTTCGGCTTTAGACGGTTGTTGTGGACTGTTACCGCTTTTTTACGGATATGTATCGTCGTATTTACATTTTGCTTATTTAGAAATTTCTTATATTATGTTGAAAAAAATTTATAATTTTGTATATGGTGACACTTGATCGACTTGGCAACACTGGTACCATGCGTTACGCTGGTAGAAAAAAAAGCATTTGTTAAAAAAAAATTCTATTTCCGATCAAAACGCTTTCTTAAATCTACTAATTAATGTGAATAGTTTTTAAAATATTCAACGATGAAGAATAGCAAGAAAAAATTTATATATATAACTATTTTGCAAATAACTAAAAAAATTATTTCGTGCTAAAACATTGCTTCAAATACGTTACAAAAATATGTTAAGATAAAAACTCATCAATATCAGCTATATACTGATTAATTTTTATTTCATTGAATAACCTAACAAACTATATTCTTTTATTTCATTTATCATTATAAGCTGAGAAAGATTTTATATATTAAAAACCACATTAATTAACGGACAAAATTTAACTTAAACATACAAACAAACTCAAAACCAACAAAAAATCAACCAAGGTGATATAAATAAAGCTTGAAATTCTCAACCATTTCTGATGAACAAAACTATGGCGTAACGCTGGCTTAACATTGAGAAGGAATAAATGTAAAGTCAAAAATTATCTAATTTAATAACATGTCAAAGGACTTGTTCGGTAAGAACATTACTTCAATTTTGTATTTTACTCCAAACATGGTTAAACAATTTCTGATACTACATACCAATTTTTCAATGCTTTAAAAATTTAAATAGAAAACCTTAGCGGTTACAGAATGGAAATCCAAATCGGGCAAACACGATTTAATTAGTTCATCAAATTGAGCTGGGTTTAATATCGCATTATAGATTGTTACACATCTAACGAACTTACCAACTCCACTTAATATTGTATTTGATTCTAATTTCGCCTTTTTCGTAGCTAAATCCTGATTATTATTGTCAGATGCGGGTGCCATAACTGCTGCTTGACTTAGCAATTCGTCGCTACCTCTCTGCAACAAAAAGAAAAAATAAATTTATAGAATTGTACTTAAGGTAAATGGAAATATGCAAACATTAGCACAACATTGTAATTTACAACAAAGCCTCCACAAAATTAGCCAAAATTTTATATCACATTATATTATAATGTTTCTAAACCAAAAGGTAAACAATCGTAAAATAAGTTTATTTGCATTTAAGGTTTGCATCTACACACAACCATCCTAAAAATATCTGGTTTCGTTGGCTCATGATGTACTTGAGTAACCGCTTGTGCCTAGTGTATCTTAATGTTGAACCCAGAGAAAAGCCACAACTCGTATTCAAACCACCTCACTAAGAGGTTTACATTATTTTACATAAAGGAAGGAATAACATGTACTGGCTCACAGAGAATCCACGAAACGTTGTGTCAAAGCAAGTGAGAGCATGCCTTGAAGAGGAGCTGAATGAAATATGTGATGCGCCTTACCAACATAAATAGAGACACCAAATGAAATATTGCGATAAATTAAATTCCATCTTACACACAACAAAATAATAAATTAGTTATACCAACGAAGATAGGGTTATCTTATGTTATAATATATTGATTAATATAAATTAAAAACGTGCACTTCTGAATACTTTAAGTTTAGTTAGAAATGCAAGGGTATTTTACACAATGAAAATTTTTAAAATGAATAAATTTTGCCGCAATTGATAATAACATATTTTAAGAACGGCTTGCGAATTGAAACAAAAAATTATATTTTAAGACTGTTGACTTATAGATGCGTGAATGAAAATAGCAGTGCCATCACTAAGATGTAAGATTTTCAGATTTTCTCCGTTTAACACTTAATAGCCGGAATTGTTAGTGATTCCCTTAAGGGGTTGTTCAGATTTTTGACAAAAAAACACAAAACTTTTTACAAAGTATTAGGCACTCTTAAAGTTTTCTTTTTTTGCCGTCATAAATAAATGTGCGGGGCGCGCTAAAGTTGACACCTCAAAAGTAACATGCAAACAGTTCCAGGGATAACTCCATCACCATCGGTCTTAAACAGAAAAATCAAAAACAGTCTTCTTAAAAGTTACATCATTTAGTTCGCTAATGTTGATATTAGACAAAATTCAAAAAAAAAAATCCTGGCGTATTTTAGTGAAAAAAAGCTAAGAAATATCATTCTACGGTCAAAAACGAGGGATGAAATATAAATAACAAGCTCTTGAAAAAATGCACATTAGCTAACTCGGCTAACTTCTTGACAAATTGCCGAAAGATTTTTAGTCAATATGTTAAATAGTTTTTTTTTTTAATCGGTGGAATCCTATTGTTTTGTTATTTTTGAAGTGTCAACATTTATTTATAACGGCAAAAACATGTTTAGTGGTCTATATGGTCTATTTTGGGTTGCATTATGGGCATTGGGCCTCCGAACAGATTTTGAGAAGCCAGCTGAATCAAAAAGAAAAATGTTTGATTCATCACTCCATAATATGTTGCGCCACTTCGCAACAGACCAAACAACATAATCTTTAGCAGACAATAGTCCTGGTCACTTTGGGTACTTTTCTTGGACGTCTTCCACGTAACCCAGCATTGATGTCTTCTGATAGTGGAAGTGTCTATTGGTAAAGTTAATTTTGTTGTCTTTGGCTTTCTTTGCACAAATGATGATGTTTGTTATTGATTACCACGTCTTTCCGAATGTTTTTCCATCTTAATGCACTGCTTATCATTAATGTAAAACAACCGACTACCTCATGCATATACCTACTTATAGGTTTTACCTTCTTTTATTAGCTTCCTTTATTCCTATTAGTGGGTACATAAAAATAATAAAGGTTTCCTGGAAAAAAATCGTCAACTTAAACATATTTTTTTCTCAATCAGGTTTGTGATAATAAAATAGTAATAGAGATTTTTAATTTAACGGGTCGTGGATAACAACGCACTCAAGAGAAAAGAACTTTGAGAAGGAAGCTAATAAAAGAAGGTAAAACCTATAAGTAGGTATATGCATGAGGTAGTCGGTTGTTTTACATTAATGATAAGCAGTGCATTAAGATGGAAAAACATTCGGAAAGACGTGGTAATCAATAACAAACATCATCATTTGTGCAAAGAAAGCCAAAGACAACAAAATTAACTTTACCAATAGACACTTCCACTATCAGAAGACATCAATGCTGGGTTACGTGGAAGACGTCCAAGAAAAGTACCCAAAGTGACCAGGACTATTGTCTGCTAAAGATTATGTTGTTTGGTCTGTTGCGAAGTGGCGCAACATATTATGGAGTGATGAATCAAACATTTTTCTTTTTGATTCAGCTGGCTTCTCAAAATCTGTTCGGAGGCCCAATGCCCATAATGCAACCCAAAATAGACCATATAGACCACTAAACATGGGAAATTTATGTATGGATTTAGTCAAATTTTCGGGATCAAAGATATTCTTGATGCATTAATATTCTCGAAATGTAATACTTTCATTTGCTAAAGAGGAAATACCTCTAAAGTTGTCATACCAACAGGACAACGATCCAAAGACACTTCCCGGAAAGCAAAAACATTGCAGCTGACCGGTACAGTCCCCAGAGCTTGATACAATAGAACATCTTTGGATAGATATTAAAATAATGTCTTTTCGATGCAAAGCTACAAAATTCCCAACAGTTGCGGGAAGTTGTACAAGCTTCCTAGCAGTCGATTTTATTAGATAGATGTAATGCGTACTAGCTTTTATTGCAATACATGTCATTCTTTACGACGAATTTTTGCTTTTGAGCTGACAAACTCTCATAGAAGAGCAACACTTAGAAGATTTTAAAGAGGTTTTATACAGAGAATAAGTGGTACAATTCAGACTGCTTAAAAGCAAGAAAAATATCTTTTGGGTTATATAGAAACTATATCGCAAAAATAATACTGAAACAGCTCAAAGGTTATACTTGGATGCGAATTAGCACTGAAAGGTGTGTGGTAAGACTTTCTTATATTAGGGATGGCAAAGAATGGTCGGCAATAATTAGGGAATTAAAGCATAGTATATAGTACATTCTTGAATTAAAAATGCAAAATTTTGGTTTGGGTACCCACTACCTACGTGAAAAAACGGTTTAAATTTTATAAAAAAGATAGGTAATATAGATGTCATATTTTTATTAATTACAGGCCAATGGAAAGGTTACTCTGACCCCTTGTAAGGTATAGGGCGTCTACTACACGGACTCATGGTCCCACTTTGCGCTCACGCCTGTAGCTCTAGTCAGGAGCCTGAAAGGTCGAATAATTCCGCGTCTTCCTTGGGTCCTGTTTAGAATTCAATGAGCTTTGCTATTTAACTTTTTCTTTAGGGTAAACTATAATATATAAATCGGCGTAGTCCAGGACCGTACGGTTTTAAAAAAAATTAATTTAATCCGTCGCGGTCGGTATTTATCTAGAAAGCCGCATAATACGTTATTAGTAACAATAATAGGAGTCCATCACCTTGGACTCTTGTCTCACTCCGTTCAAAACTTGAAAGGGATCCAAAGTTTTTCTTTGTGAAAGACGTGATAATGGGCTCCTAAGTGAAACTCCTCGATGATGTTGATAATTTTTCCCTAAAATTTTTTCAATGTCGGTCCATTAAATCATCAGTGACTCGATGTATTAGTTTTTTGGTGCAATGCCGTTTGCCATGTATAAGTTATATACCCCTGCACGCATACCAACTTACGGGGCTACATACAAATAGGTGAATTAAAGAAATATTTTTTTTAAATAACTTCCAAAATGTTATTTAAAAATTTGCAAATTTACAGTTTAAAGTTGTTGATCTTATCGACTCCTTGCTGCGCTTATTTGACATTTCAAACGCGTTTTTCTTTAACTACATTTTTCAAAAATGTACTCAATATACCTCAAGAACTAATGGACCGATTTAGTTTAAATTGTTGCCAGTGCTTCCTTATACAATTTTCTAGAATGTGTTGACCCACTCTTTTTAAGTTACAGAAAAGTCGCTCCCTGGTCGTTGATCATAGGCGCAGGTACTTAGGTTCTTGTCAATTACTTTACCCAATTACTAAACCTCAGTTTTAAAAACCTGTGCACTCAATATGCAGAATCTTGAATACAAGACCAACTGTTGGACAAGAGTATTACTGTAGAAAAGCTGCAGTTGGTCTTGAATAATGCTAAGAATGGAAAGACTCTAGGACTAGATCGAATACCAGTTGAATTTTATAGGAACTCCAGATCTGACGTACCAAAATGAGGAGGGGGATAGACCTCACCTAGCCAAACAAACAAAATTTTGCCAGGAAGGGGGGGCAACCTCAACCGTTTGGGAGTTACAGGGTGATTCATAAATTTCAGTTTTTCGTGGTATGCACATTACTCTTTTATTTTTATCTTTTAATCTACTCAACACAGCCACATCAAACAAACGCTAAAAAACTACTATCCCAATGAAATTTCCAAAATTGTCAACAATGTTGATCTAACTACCACCATTGCAGGAACAGCCGCTACCTAAAGTGAACAAAAAATTGTTTGCGATTACCTAAAATTCAGCAATTTCCCCAATTTTCTCTGAAATTCATGTAATTAGTACAGCTCTTTTTAATTTTTATTGGATTTCCCATCGTATTTATTACCTTTCCAAAATGGTGCAACATGCCAAGGTAAACAAAATTTTTAAGATAAAGTGTCGAAAATGTTAGTATTGGATAACTAGATAATTAATTGTAATTATTGCTGCAAAAAGGTTAAAAAATGTTAGTGTAACTTTGTTTTATTGCCGATATTAGCTTGTGTTAGCCAGAATTCACACCCTTGTATCCTGTCGTTCTGTTAATCGTACCTGATAGAAATTTTGCTATAAAAAAGGGTCAGTCAGCAAGAATACCTATCGTAGTTAAAAAACAAATAAATAAGTTCGGTGTTTTTAGGCAAAAATTATTAAAAAATGGTAGAATTTACATTTGAGGAATACCCGGATATTATTTACATTTATGGTTTGGTAGACGAAAAAGAGACAGCGGCTGTACTAGAATATTGTAAAGTGCACGAGGTAGGCCACGAAAAGTGAAATAGTCAACCGTGTAATGCGCATGTCCCAGGTGGCCAGAAATCAAGAAAAGGAAATGCCAAACGAGGAAAGTCAAGGACGACTCGAACCCATGGTGAATATATGAGGTGAAATTGTGTAACGGAAATATCTAGAACTAAGTGACTGAACTTTCTAGAATTAAGCTCAGAAGTATAAATAGGGCTGAGCAGTAGCCTAGGTAGTTTTAGTCGTGATTTAGACTGCGAAGGGTTTACATGTGATAATGGGAATAATTAGTTGAATTTTAACCAGTGAAGTGATAACTGATAATTAGTAAAGTGAAACGTAATATTGTGAAGAAATATTGTGAAGGAAATTGTTAAACGAACTAATTAATGAAGTGAGTAAACTTGTGAATATTTGTGATTGAAAATAAGTGTCTTAATTAATCCGTCGAGCCCGAAGAGCCCCATTTACGTTACAATATCAAAGGAAATTCCATAACCGGCGAACACCCCAAAGAGGTGTATTTACACGGACTTTCCAAAGGTTAAGAGAAACAGGAAGTGTAAGTTCACACGACGGGGAGTCACGACCGGAAACTTCGGGAAATTCTGCCTAGCTCGAGCAGGAAATAATCACCATCGTGAGGCAAGACCCTGAGACGAGCAAGAGCCGAGTCGCAAGACGATTAGAATTGTCTTCATCTAAAGTTTGGAGGTTTATTCATCGAGAGGGATTACGTCCATGTCAACATTACCCAGTCCAAGGACTTCAAGAAGGAGATTCCGAGAGAAGACTGGAATTTAGCACTCAGCTTCTGGAACGCGACATTTACAACAGAACGCTTCTGCACCGAATTCTGTGGACAGTTCACCAGGAATGGTATCACGATAATAACCTCCATATCTGGCCGGAAACTAAGCCACGCAGGACAAAGGTGACCTCATTCCAGCAAAGATGCAGTGTCAAGATTTGGGCTGGTATCATCGGCAACCATTTGGTAGGACCATTGTGGACAATACATTGCCAGATCTAATAGAGAACAATCGAAGGGACGTGTTTTACCAACACGATGTAGCACCAGCGCGTACTGTTAACATTGTGAAGGCAATACTAACTGAAATTTCCTAACCGCTGGATTGGACGAGGTGCACCGATTCCTTGGTCTGCTAGATTTTCAGACCTTACCCCATTGGACTTTTTCTTATGGGGAACAATGAAGGAAGAAGTTTATTCAAGCCCTGTTAGCACAAGGGAGAATTTAGTAAGCAGAATTGGGAATGCAGCGACGAAAATACAGAAGAGGCTGGGTGCAATACGCCTTAAATAGGGACTTAGAGGACATTGTGTGCATGCATCCAAAGTGGCGGTGGACATTTTTAACAGCTTTTGTAATTTACTAAGATCAATTGTAATACGTTTTGAATTCAATAAAAAGGATTTTAGAATTAATATGACTTTAGTTTCTTTAAATTGGAGATTTTAAATATTTTCCGATAAGTTTTCTACTTATAAATTTCTACACGCTTTCTCTACCTGGGCATGTTGTACCTTTGTGGAAAGGTCATAAAATGGGCAATCCAATAAAAATAAAAAAGAGTTGTACTAATCACATGAATTTCGAAAAAAAATTTGGAAAAGTTCTGATTTTAGGTGATCGCAAACTATTTTTTTTCACTTTTGGAAGTGACTGTACATGCAATGGTAGGAGTTAGATCAACATTTTTTAACAATTTTGGAAAGGTCGTTGGGATAGTAGTTTTTTAGCGATTATTTGATGTCACTGTGTTAGTAGATCAAAAGATAAAAATAAAAGAGTAATGTGCATACCATGAAAAACTGAAATTGTTGAATCACCATGTAACTCCCAAAAGGTTGAGATTGCCCCCCCCCCCCCCTTTCCATACAATTTTTCGTTTGACTAGGTGAGATCTATCACTCAACTCATTTTGGCACGTCAGATTTGAAACATCCTGTATATAGAAAATGTGATGTCAGTGATCCATCCAATTAATTATAGGGGATTGTCATTTGAAGATTCAGACTGTAAACTTTTCACTGGCATTCTTATACATAGGCTTAATAAATTGGTAGAGGAAAAAGATTTACTTAAGGAATGCCAAGCAGGATTTCGTTAAAACTATTCCACGATTGATAATATTTAAGTAACATTATTAATTTGCAGTTAGAGGTGGGAAAGAAAAAAGTATATGCTTTCTTTGTTGATTTTAAAACTGCTTTCGACTCAGTTGATAGATCTGTTTTGTTCTATACTTTTAAATATGGGCATTTCTAACAAATACGTAAATGTCTTGAGAGAACTGTATAACAATACCAAAGCCAGCATATGGGATAGAAACAATTTGTTAAAAATAATCAATAGATTAGAGACATATTGTGATAGGTGGAATCTATCTGTGAGCTTAGATAAATCTAAAATAATGGTTTTTAGAAAAGGTGGAAGGTTGGCAGCTTTGGAAAAATGGTCCTATAAAATAAAAACAATTAAAGTGGTTAACAGCTATAAATATTTAGGGATGAATTTAGTACCCAGTTTTTCATTTCATAAGCATCTTGTTGAAAAGATTAGTATAGCAAAGAAAAGTATACAACATTGTATGGAAGAAATGATGCTCAGTTATGGGGATTTAAGGGGTACGATGAAGTCGAGAGGCTGCTAAGATTCTTCATTAAAAATCCGTTTCAGCTTCGAGACACTAATTAAGGTTCTAGAATTAAACGATAGACGTTTACCAAAAAAATTAGGTTGTACAGTTAACTTTAATAGATTGGGTTCGTTTTAAAACAAATGTATTACAATCGCCTCGAGATTTCATGACAACTATTCTGCATTGGCTAATGAAGGCTTTGACTTTTACTTTAGGGATGAACTCTCGTTTTGAATTGTGTTTGATTGTGCAACAGAGTCTTCCGTGTTCCTGGTTTGCTTCTATTTATTATTTGTTATTCATTGTGATCGTTCTTTTATCGGTTTTCTGTTTGGTTTTATTTAAATCTCTTATATTTGATTTGTTTATTTGTCTATTTGATTCTTTCGTTGAATGTCTGATTTTGTGTAGTGCTGACGTGCTTTAGTTTTACTCTTAATTTTTTCTTTGTGATCTGCTATCCCGTGCATGCTTGCATTTTTTTTTGGGGGTCGTGCGTGTTGTTGTTTGCTTTGTTCTTGCGCGTGGTTTGATTTGGCTGCATTCTTGGGGTTCTTGCTTTTGTTGTTTTGTTTGTTTTCTTTGTGCAAGGCTTAATTGTGTTGCTGAGTTGCTCGTTCTGGGGTTTACTTATTTTTATTTATTTATTTTTTATTTTTTTATTTTTATTTATTTATTTATTTATTTTTATATATTATTGCTTCCTTTCCTTGTCTTTGGTCATATTGCCCCTCCTTGGTGCTGTTTTTATTGTCGCTCTTTTTGATTGCTGCGTGTTCTTTTTTGATATGGCCTGCTGTGGGAAGGTGATTTCCCGTGATGGGGTCGCCTGCGATGGCGTTTGCGGTTCGCAGTTCCATCCGGCTTGTTTAGGGCGCGGGACAAGGTCTTCCAGCTCCTCGACCTGTGGGGAATGTTCGGATATAAAGCCATGCCATCTTCTGAGGCTCGTGAGGAGCATGGTGGAGTCGCTTTCCAGCGATCTGACTCTGGTTGCGGATAGAGTCAGCTCTTTTTCATCACGCTGGGCTGATTTTCAGCTTCTGTCCGAGGATACTGCAGCCCTTAACACCAAAATGGACATGTTGCAACTTGTTTCCTTCCGCGGGCCCTTCTCCCATCATCCCCATCGTTTATGATATTCGCCGCAACGTAAAACAGGTGAAGGGGGCCCTTGGCTCTTGGTCTGATACTGTCTCAGCCAATTCGGAGCTCCTTGGTTCATAGCCTCCGATTTGAGGTTCCTGTCCACTCGTCATGCAGCCTCTTCGGAGCTGCTTTCCCCCGCCCCCTGCTGTCCTTGAGTCCTGCTCCCCTGCCCCTGCTCTGCGGGATGATGAGCCGATCTGTTCTCCCTCTGTGGACATCCCACCGCCGATGATTCTGCAATCCTCCGATGTCAGCTTCTTGGTTCTCGTAATTCTCGGGGACTCATGTCATCTTTCAGGTTGATATCCTCCCCAGAGCTTTTTGGGATAATGTCTGCCCCTGATTTCTGGCCTGAGAATATAATCGCACATGGGTTTGTGCCCCTCAATAACCAAAAAAACTAAGCACGCTACTCCTTTACTACCAAAATGTAAGTGGATTAAGAACAAGAATAGGCCAGCTATTTCAGGCTTCTCAAGCCTGCAGTTATGATGTCATCGCTCTGACCGAAACTTGGCTTCACCACGGTTTTAATGATGCTGAAGTTCTTGACGATTCCTATCAGGTTTTTCGTAGGGATAGATATTCTGACTCTGTAGCTCTTGGTGCCGGTGTGTTGGTTGCATGCAAGTCTCACTTGGGTTGCAGCTTGATTGATGTTCCTTCTTTCTCCGACACGCTCATAATTGAGCTCTTAGCTCTTAAGCTCTCTCTTTTTAAGAAGAACTTTTTCCTGCTCTGTTGTTATATTCCTCCAAATTTGACAAACCGCGTTGATGAACACGGTCGTATTCTCTTTGACATTTTAATTCTTAGCTTAGATTTTATTAATAATATGACGAACCCTGAGGACGAAATCATCCTTCTTGGTGACTTTAATTTACCCAATGTTCAATGGGTATTGAACGTTGATGACGATGACTGCCTTCCCTTAAATTGTCTTACTGTTAGAGACTCCCATTTTCTTGACGCCATCTCCTCGTTTGATTTACGCCAAATGAGTGATGTAAAGAACTCTATGGGAAGACAGTTAGATCTTATCTTTACTTCTGACTCGAGTAACACTATAGTCGAATCGGCTTCCCCAACGTGAATCAGTACGTTCTTGATTTTAAAAGGGCGGATTTCCCTGTTCTCTCAGACAGGATCCTCTCGATCGATTTCGCATCTCTTTTTGATGATAGCGATATCGATGAGGGCGTTCCCGTGTTTAATAATAGGATTTATGATCTGTTTAATTCGTGTGTACCACTCAAATGGTCGAAACTATCCTGTCATTCTCCCCCGTGGTATACTAGTGAGCTGCGGAGCCTTAAGAATAAAAAAAATGGACTATGGAAAACTTACTTACGTTGTAGAAACACGTCAGCTTATTGTGATTTTGTTGATTGCTACGACAGATTTTTGGCATTATCTTCATCATTATACAGAGAATACCGTGATAATGTTCGGGATAACTTGCATAATGATCCTCGTACTTTTTTCAAATTTGTTAATATGAAGAAGAGATCTGATAATTAGCCATCTACAATGTGGTATAATGGAACCTCTAAATGCAGTGCGCCCGACATCGCCGATAACTTTGCATTATTTTTTGAGGGCGCCTTTTCATCTGAAGACCTTGTGCCTTCCCTAGATGAGTTTGGTCATATCCTAGACCGTCCCGCTGCCTCCATTGCCTTGCCCATTATATCTCGTGATATTATCATGGATGGTATCAATGAACTTAAACTTGACTTTTCTTTTGGTCCTGATGGTGTTCCACCTGCGTTCTTGAAATCCTGCTCTGACGCCTTACTCACTCCGCTGGTACTCATCTTCAACAAATCTATTCAGGCCGGCAGATTTCCTACATTATGGAAGAGCTCATTTATAATTCCCGTTTATAAAAAGGGGCATGAAAACTTAATAACTACTTATAGGCCAATAGCGAAGCTTTCCTGCATACCCCAATTGTTCGAATCTGTTATATATTCGCAGCTTGTTGGGCAGTGTAAGGGGTTAATATCATCTAATCAGCATGACTTTCTGCCTGGTAGATCGACGACAACTAGCCTGCTTGAATCTACATCCCACATAATCTCTGCCTTCCAGCGAGGTCTCCAGACCGACTACGTCTACACCGACTTTAGCAAGGCGTTTGATAAGCTCCCTAACTCCGTGATTATGCTTAAATTGGAAAAGTTGGGTTTTCCGCCCTTAATGCTCGACTGGATCCGCTCTTATTTAAAAGATAGGTCATACCGAGTATCTTTCCGTAACACTTTATCTAGATTTATTAGAGCTTCATCTGGTGTACCGCAGGGCAGCCATCTGGGGCCATTGATGACATTGTCCCTCTGATTAGGCACTCCAAAGTCTTAATCTATACAGATGATATGAAGATCTTCTCATGTGTTAGAAAAAGTTATGATTCTTCTTGCATACAGGATGATTTGAATACCTTCAAGGTTTGGTGTGCCTCAAATGGTCTGCAGCTTAACCTGGATAAATGTGAAGTTATGTCATTCTGTAGGAACCCCAATCAGCTCATCTTTGATTATACCTTTGCTGAAACTACTATCCGTCATGTTGAGTCAGTTACTGACCTTGGTGTGAAGCTAGACAAAAAACTGGATTTCACTCTGTACATAAACTATATCGTGTCTCGGAGTAATTCAGTTTTGGGTTTTGTTAAACGGTGGTCAAGGGAGTTTTCTGATCGACTGACCCTTATTCACTTATTTTTCTCCTTGGTTAGACCGGTTCTCGAGTATGCATCTCAGGTTTGGTCACCTTGCTATGCAGTTCATTCCAGACGCATTGAGTCGGTGCAGCGGAACTTTGTTAGGTTCGCACTAAGAGACCTTCCATGGAATGATTCACTTAGGCTTCCTCCTTATGTGGATCGCCTCCGATTGCTTAATATGCACTCGTTGGAAGAACTACGTAGAGTTGCTGACCTAGTCTTTATTCACCAGCTTTTGAACTCGAACATAGACTCTCTCACTCTCGCAGGTATGGTTTCTTATAGGCATACCCCGTATACTGCATGTTGTTCACTCTCGGTCTAACTATGATATGCATGAGCCTATAAATCGCATGTGTAGAGCCGTGAATATGTGTCCTGTTTTTGACCTGACTCTTACTAAGGATTTGCTGAATCGATCTCTGTTGTCTGTGCACCCGTGTTTGTTTGTGTGGGCGTGTTTTGGATTCTTGTTTTTGTTTGTTTGTTGTTTACTTATATTTTATTGCATGGGTTGTGGGAACCTCATTCATCTCATTATACGTTATATTCTGGTGAATAGGTCAATTGATTCTAGGTTTCTGCCTATGAAGTGCGCCTTCTGAGTTAGAAGGATTAATTCTATTTACATATGATCAAAACATTGTTTTAAACTCGCGGAGGCTTACTCGATCTAAATGCTAGGGCGTGGAAAAAGAATACTTGTGGACTTTGTTAACTGTGTAATATGGATCGATTTCGTTCAATTTTGTTACAGTCTGCCCTATTGTCAAAGAATTAAGAATACGTTACCTATATGCAGGTAAGCTCGATCAAGAAGAATATGTGTCTTTTATGAACGGGTATAATTGGATTAGTTTGTTCACATACGTCAAATCAGCCTATAAATATAGCCAAACATTAAATGATGAATATAACTGTCGAAGAGATAACTTAATTTCGTAGCTGTGGTTAAGTTCTATGGACGGACGGTAGCGGCGCATCAGTCCGTCCACTATATCTACATGACTGGTCCCAGAATCTGATCTCCACCATTACGATCTGGGGCAGAATAAGACCAACATTCCATTTGCGATGGAATGAACTTGGGAACGGGGAATTCTCAGCAATTCCGATCAGGTTGAACCCCGAGTTAGTAGATTCAGTGTTCAGTAATGCACGAGGTGTACTCGCCGGTACAGCACAACTTACAGTTCTTGGAGACATCATTGATGTTTCTGAGAACATATTCTCAGCAATCTCAACCGTTAGAATATTTTTTTATATATATTTTTTGTATGAAGTCACCAAAGCCTAGGCTACAAACCTTTGATGCGTTAGCATGGTTTTTACCCGAAAGGGTTTTAGGGTAAGGGAAGTAAGGAAACTTAAGTCTTGTTTGTATTGCCCAGAGGTGAAGTGGATTATTTGAATTTCTTAATATCTTAATAAAAGCTCACGGGTAGATTTAGTACCGAACCCGGGTCCCATGGCATGTCATGGTGGTCGTGCCGCTCAACGAATACATCCAACAACATCTCCGTTAGAAATTACGGTGTGATTCAGAAATTTCAGTTCTTCATGGTGTGCACACAAATTTTTTATTTTTATCTTTTGATCTAGCGAATGAAGCGGTATCAAACAAACGCCAAAAAACTACTATCCCAATGACCCTTCCAAAGTTCTCAACAATTTTGTTCTGACTCAATATTGCAGGTACAATTAGTTACAAAAGATAAAAAAAGTTTTGCAAAATCTAAATTCATAAAAAATTTCTTATTTTTCTGCCTTAAGAAAATCTATACGCTTTTCAATCGACATTTTTTATCCTTTTAGATGTCTGTACTACGATTTTAAAATCTCTTTCCATTTAAAAGGCCAATCAAATTTAATTAAATATATTCTGTGAATTTGCTTACCGGTAAAAACATGTTTGTAAACGGTTTCATTTCTATTTAAAGACATAATTTTAATAGCAGCTGCATTTACCAGCAATCTTTTGTTCTATTCTAACTCATAGAATGTCCCAGATTAACAATTACAGCAAAATAAAACAAGACGAAATGAGGGCGATAACGGCGGTGGTAACACAAACCTTCAACTAAAAGCATATTCTAATACAGTTTCTAATTTGATATGCTACTTTAATGGATGCATTAAAGCATACGCATAAATGTAAACAATAAATAAAGTCTACAGGTAATATTGCCACATTGGTTATGGGATGTTTACTTAACTACCCAAAGTTCTCAAACTCTGTGCCGTCAACAAACACAGATAACCCTAAGAAACTAATTCCCTTTCAGCTTTCTGAAAGTCTTGCGTGAATGTAAATGAAATAGGACTGGTGTGTACGTTTATGTGCGGTAGTGCGCATGGATATATCTATGTATATACATAAAATTTCAAACATCCCCTATATGTATGTATATAATTCGATAGAAGGGAATCTCGAATTTACAAGTATATAGCGTTAACCTGTTGAGCATACCATCAAAGGACTTTTGTTCGACATTGTGCTTAAGTAAGGGAGTTGTGTTCCAGTTGGCTATGGCAGCCATCATATCAGGTTTTGTAGGTTGACTCCTTCTCCTTTTGTGGCATGTTGCTCTTTTGTCGTTAGCTTCTATTTTCTTTGGGTTCACGCCAGTTTAACACTTGATGTTAAGTCGCATAAAAGCATTTTAATGTCTAACAAAATTCCATAGATGATCACAGATTTGTGAATAGCTTTTAAACTCTACCATTAACAGCAGGATCTTCCAGGATAAACCAAACAAAGGTGAACCGAAAATAAATTTATTTTATAATTTTAACAAAACAACATTTGCTGAACCACGCGTTAGAATTCTCCTTAATATAATAAAAAAATTCATATATCGAATTTTTACAAATAAAAGTAGGTTTTAAGTTAATAAGATATACATATGTTCTCGATAGTTTACATAAAAAAATTGTTTTAGGGGATAAACTAATTAGATCATTTGCATAAGAGAAGAGGAAGTACTTTCTTATGTCGAAAAATATTAACAGAATCAAATAAAAATTGTCGGCACATCTTGATTAAATACACATTCATCTTTATTATTGTACGTGCCTTAAATGTTAAAATATTCCAGCTTTTTTATCAATTTTTATCATAAGGTGTTAGAATGTAATTTTAATGCATAATCCACTATATGTATGATGGTACTTACTAGTAAGGATAAGTAAGTACCATTTATTTGGAAAATAATTCCCACCTGAGTTTTAATTGCGATTTTCGATTCGCTTGGAGCTGTTAATATTCTTTGGCGAATATGTAGTAAGTAAGCTTTCGGAAATATGAATATCTGACTCCGACATAATATCATCTAATTTAGAATTTAAATGACTATTGTTTTAAGAAAAATGAACAATCCAGAGAGTATGAACAGCTTGAATTTTTTCGTGCTCGCGTTTTTGACAGTCTACTATATTAAGGACAACGTTATCGTACTAAATTTCTAGTACGGTCCAATAAATTTGGTGCAATATCTTAAAACTTTTTAAAAATAACTGAGAAAAATTCTGCTAGTTGGGTTATGTAATATAACATACTACCATTACATTTTTATTTTTAAGAAACATTTTTAATCTTAGGAACAAATGATTGAGAAACATATTTTTGTCAAAAGTTGTCAAATCTACGTATGAGTACTTTTCTAAAGATCGGTTTCCTATTAATAGAGTCTATATTTTAATCCCAAAGAAAGCTATGATGAAGATGACAATAATTGAAAGGGCAAATAAATTTTCCAAATAGCGAAGTTTTCTGAAATTTTATATAGTTTAGAATAAGCGTACCTAATTAACTTCGTATTACATTTAGTAATAAATTATATATATATATATATATAAATTTTTTATCTATTTCTAATTTATAAATTATGTTTAGATACTAAAATTCAGGAGCAATTAGAATTATATACTAGAATTCAAGAATAATTACTTTAATACCAGTCAAGCAAAAAATCGAGCCACGCGCCGAGAGAACGCTTGAACAGACTGTTATAGTTAGAAATTTTTTCAAGCAGCGAGCAGATAAAAATCCTTCGCCTTCATTATTTTTGATAACTTTGTAATAGAAATCTTTATATGCTTGACAAAATCATAGCCTTTATCAAGTACATCTTCTAGGAAGCCCGGTTTTAAACGAGATCCGTGTTCTTAGCACTTAGGTAATAGTCTACGCCAAAGTTAAACGAACGATGAATTAATTAGTTGAAATATTTTTCAAAATGTACAAATAATGTACAGAAAATCACTCAAATATTTCCAAAACAAATAGTTCAAAAATCGAGCGGAGCAAGAAATATTAAAAAAAAAAATTAATTTTCTAATATTTCTTGCTTCTGTCGAAGCAGATCAATGTTACTAAAACTAACTAAATCTGCAAACAACAAATTTCGGTTTCAAATAAGAAATCTTTAATATTATTTAAGCACGTTTGCCGATTGATCATACCATTAAGCCTATGGATTGCTCCAGCACTAACATTATATATATTTCTTTTGTATTACCTAACAAATTCGAATAATTCAATTCGACTTATATGATATATCGACGTAACCATATTAAATATTCTTTCATTCTTCTGCACTTATTTTAGTAAAGAATGATCTGCTGTAATGCTGCATACATACGCTGATATAAGATTACCAAATATTTTTGGTAATATTTAAATTGGTAAAAACATCTATGATTTACTGCTATTCTGAAACTTGCTTGGTTTCCACTTCAGTTCATTTAATGTAGGAAAACTTTTGAAAAATGCTATACTGCCCTTAGTAGATTTTTGTTCCTTTTCCCTTTTTTAATCTCGCTATAATTTTAATATACAACTTGGCCAGTGACAAAACTATCACATAGCTGACTATGATATAACTACACTTAATTCAGACACTATAGTTGTGTTTTTGAACGTGTAAGAAGTCTGGAGTTCACTTTTTTGGAACACGCAGATTCTTACCGAGCCAATACTGGAAGGAAACGCAGCACTCACACCTTGTAGCTACCAAATTCTAAGTTTCTAGAAGTAACAAGCCTGTGACAGGCATACAAAGAAAGTCCGCACATGACATGACATAAGGAACTATTTAAAAAATTACTAAACTTCCGATTCCTGTCATTGGATAAGATAACTGATTAGTTTTTTCATGATATTGGTATACATATGTACAAACATTAAAAAAAAAATTTATTAGGATTAGATTGAAAATTTTAAGACTATAATTTATTATGAAGTTTATCAGCATTTAATATTTAAAGCTCATTTATATTTTAAATAAATTGGAACATAAAACTAAAAATAATCTTAAAAATGACTAGTACAATTAAGTGTACTTTAAGAAAAATTTACAAGTTCACTTCGTATTATGTTTCAAAAAAACAACTATGTTCGACCAGTGTTATTTTATTATAGACCTTTGTAATGAAAATTTTACAAATGGCGCAAGTTGGTAATAACATTAATACATAGCAAGAAAAATAATATCAGTTTTAATCCAAATTGTATCTTAATATACGAGCACAATATATGTAAACAAACTTATTTATATCCGCGTGATTTACATAATCTATGCAACTAAATTTAACGTTAGCATTTCAATGAATAATTGGACCATGGAGACGGACATGTGTTTGTCCAAACATCAAATATCCTATTAAAAGCTGGTCTGTAGTTTCACAATCAATTATCACAAACATGGTTAGTGGGAAACGTTCCATTGATTTGCGATAATCGCATTGTCGAAATGAAATTGGGTGACTTGTATATGCCAATGGAAGTAACTTCATTTTAAAATCCGTGATACGTGTATATCACAAGTTTCGGTTGATCTACGGGTTAAGTCTCTATAAAGGCATCTCGTTAACAGGGCACCGAAGTAAATTTCCAGTGGATTTATATATGGGCTTGACGTGAAAGCCTAAAAAGCTTTTGTTTTCAAAATAACCCGTACCTAGTGCCTTCATGCGCTTGTTGCTTTGAAGTCATGAATACACAAGTACGTATCTGTGATATTATCCTGCAATATGTTAGAGAGAAAATCGATGGCACTTGAATCATAAAGAAATGTTTATAAGCGTGAAAATATGTATGTAAGGACGATTTGCATAAGAGCGCTGAAAAGAAGGCGGATATGAAATGAAATCATTATCCTCTTCATGTGCAAAATTATTAATATCACAAAGAAATTCATAGAAGGTAAACAAATATATTTTTGTCTACAAAATAGATTTAAGATTCGTTGTTAGGGCAGCGAAAAATTACAATAAAGCAATACAACACTAGACGCTTGAAATTAAAGCTCGTAGCACAATACCTGCTCATTTTTAATGACAATCTATTTGCTTGGCACCACTTATAAAAATAGACTGATAAAAACTTTTTTCTCTGTTTTCATTCCTGACTTTTTTGGCTAAAATATAATACAAGTTTAATTAAAAACTAATATTATTTTTAATACAATTAATTATGTAAACTAAAATAGGTAAAATATCAGAAACGTATGGGCATTTGAAAATACCAATAATGGCGCACAACGTTCTCGACCGCTTTCGTCTTGAAATAGCAGCATTCAAAAACTCAAAATTTTAAAATAAATTTTCCGAAAATTGAATTTATCCTTACTTTCGTACAACATTTTAGGAAACATCATGCCCTTTTATCTGCTACCTGACCAATCTTCTATATTTAATATATAATACAGATTGCCCATCTTATTACCTATCCGAAATGGTACAACATGTCCACGTAGAGATAATATGTATAGATTTATATGTAGAAATCCTATCGGAGAATATTAAAAAATCAACAAATTAAAAAAATTAAACTCAAATTAATTCTAAAATGCTTTTTATTGAATTTAAAAATAATTACAATTAATCTTGATAAGTAATAAAAGCCGTTCACAATGTCCACCGCCACTTTGGATGCATGCCAACAATCTACTTCTATGTCCTCCCTCCCTAGTGTTAACAGGGCTTGAATAAACTGGAGTGTTAAAGAGCTTGAATAAGGTCTGGAGATCTAGCAGGCCAAGGAATCGCACCTCCTCCAATCCAGCGGTTAGGAAATTTTTCACTTATGTTAGCCACATGCGCTGGTACTCCATCGTGTTGGTGCAACATTTCCCTAAGATTACCCATAGGGTTCTCCTCTATTAGATCTGGTAGTGTATTTTCCAAAACCACCGCATAAATTTCACTTTTAAGCACATACGGCGAAATGAATGGTCCTACCAAATGGTTGCCGATGATACCAGCCCAAACATTAACACTGAATCTCTGCTGGAATGAGGTCACCTTTGGCCTGTACGGGTTAGTGATCGACCAGTTATGGAGGTTATGAAAGTTCGTGATATGACTCCTGGTGAATTAACATTCATCTGTCCACTAAATGTCGCGTTCCAGAAGCTAAGTGCTAAATTTCAGTTTTCTCTCAGAATCTCCATCCAGTAGTCCTTGGGCTGGGTGATGATGATATGGACGTAATCGCCCTCGATGAATAACCCTCCAAACCTTAGATGACGACACTCCTAATCGCCTTGCGACTCGTTTCGTGTTCGTCTCAGGGGCCTGCCTCACGATGGTGATTATTTGCTGCTCGACGTTGGCAGAAGTTCGCGAAGTTTCGGGTTCTGTCTCCATGTCGTGTGAAGTTACACTTCCTATTTCTCTTAACCTTTGGATAGTCCGTGTAAATATCCCTCTTTGGGGTCCTCGCTGGTTAGAGAATCTTCTTTGATATTCCAGTACAGCCGCTCTCTCATTTCAGTCTACTACACCATAAATGTAAATAATATCCGCGTATTCCTCAAATGTAAATTCTGTAAATTTGTCAATTTTTCTTTAAAAACACCCATACTTATTGATTTATTTTTCAACTATGATAGGTATTCTTGCTGACTGACTCTTTTTTATAGCAAAATTTTCATCAGGTACGAGTGACAGAACGCAAGGATACAAGGGTGTGCATTCTGGCTACGACAAGCTAATATCGGCAATAAGACAAAATTACACTAACATTTTATAATTTTTTTGCAGCAATAATTAAAATTAATTACTTGTTAACCCAAGACAAACACTTTCGACCTTATATCTTAAAAATTTTGTTTCTTTCAAGAATTTCCTACCTAAAGTGCAATAAAATAATTAGGTAGTCAGAGAGTTCTAAGGATGTGGTTTTTCTAATTTTGTGTCTACCTTGCCATGTTGCACCTTTTTGGAAAGGTAATAAGATGGGCAACCCCATAAAAATAAAAGAGAGGTACATATTACATGAATTTCGGAGAAAATTTGGGAAAATGCTGAATTTTAGGTGATCGCAAACAATTTTTTTCACTTTTGGAAGTGACTGTACGTGCAATGGTACGAGTTAGATCAGTAGTCTTGACATTTTAGGAAAGATCATTAGTTGTTTTTACCGCTTGTTTGATGTTACTGTGTTGGGTAGATCAAAAGATAAAAATAAAAGAGTAATGTGCATACCATAAAAAACTAAAATTTATATTACCCTGTAACACACAATGTCATACCCTGTCATACAATTTTTTATTTATCTAGTTGAGATCTGTCACCCCACTCATTTTGGTATGTCAGATCTAAGCCACCCTGTATAAGGAGAAAACTGGAACTAATAAAGTAAGACAGCCTGAACCTTATATAGTAAAAGGGTCACATAATTCTTCAGATTTTCTTCAAATAAAATTTTTATTTTCATAGGTACATACTTAATTTCATAAAGAATTACTGCGAAAGCTTATCAGTTGAGGTAATATGAAAATGTGAAAAAAATGATTATTTATTTTTATTGCTAGTCGGTACAAGTAATAATCGAATTTTGTAATTTTTACAGATTCGAGGTGCAACGTGTGTTCTTGCTTTAGTACCTTACAGAGTGCAAACATCGAAAAGAAGAAATCGAATAGTTTGGAAAAAGATAAGAGTTTCCGACAAATAAGTTACATTACAATTCGCCACATCGATCTCACCGAGCAGAAAAAAGTACTGTTTAACAACAAATGGAAAACAAAACATCATTCCATTTGCGTGTCACGAATAAGTGTTGATTTGATGGCCGCATAAAACTACATGCCTATATGCATAAACAGCGAAACCTCCCTTTACGGACACCTCTTAAAAGCGGGCACTTTTACCAGTCCCAAGCATCAATTTGCCTCAAACTTCTACATCTGAAAAGCGGACACCTCTTAATAGCGACATTTTTTTAGGAACGAACAGTGTCCACTGTAGGGAGGTTTCACTAATAATATATTAATACCAATATTATTGCTAATGTGGCATTGCAAAAACGTGCCCTACTTTAGCATTAGATATTTAAGCGAAAATATTAACTATGTATGCGGTACGTAATGTATGTAATGAATTTTCATCTTCAAAATACGTACCAACCGCCATGTCTGAGTAAACAATTAAAAATTAATTTTCCTAATTTTACCTAGAAATAACTTTGACCCATAATATGACCGCAACATCACCTCTTTACCCTTAGAAACACAAATTTTACTTTCTGCCCAATTTGGGCACTAATTTGTCTATACAGGTGAACCATCCAAGTTTAATAACGAACATATTTGGCCATAATAATTTGGGAGACATTCCATGTCATGTTCCAAAAGGGACTTCTAAAATAGCACGGCTATACATCTACTGTACATGTGACAGAAGGCAAAGCCACTGACTGTAAAACATGTGCTCATCACCCTTTGATGGGGAAATCAAAATGTGATCCGTGATTATTTGTTGGCCTCCGTTTTAATACACCTGATTTTACCTCACCGCCACCTGCTTGTAGACTGCCTCCTTAAATGACTTGTATAAATTACGACAGTTATAGGGAGAATTCAAGCGGGAGCTTGGTGTAGCCGAAGCTGCTTTGATATATTTATCACCTTAGGTTAAGGATTCTGAAACGTTTTTAACCCGCATCACTGAACGGTGCCACAGTAAAGTGGTGAACCCCGCAATTTTCTGCCCTTCAATATTTCCGTCCGATGGGGGTGGCTCAGGGTATAAGAAATCGTAAGGCAACTTGGGATAAATTATTCGAAGCGACTTCCTTACAAACATTATGACATTCGTGTAGTTATATTGCACAAGGAGGTGGTGTGGTTAATTCAAAAGTTTGTCTTTACGTTTGAATGAATGGTTTAAATATTTCATGCAATTTCGCGGGTCTACGGAATGGACTTGTCGTAATTCATTGCAACGTATTTGTATTAAATACGGGCAATTTGTTCGTGGTGGGTTGGGGGGGGGGGGGGGGGCGCGTAAATACTAAGATTATATGTTCGTTCTGATTTAAACAGCCAGTTAATTACAAGTTAAATGTTTCTATCAGTCAAATGTATTAATTCTAACTAAATGAGTCTTACAGACAGAAAAAAGAAAAGAAATTTGTTAATACTAAAATATTTCTTCTATAAATTTTCTTAATTGGAGATTAGGAATATAGTAGAACGTGTATATTGTACTCCTGAATAGTAAAAGCTCCTAAGCGATGTGAATTTTTGACTGTGCAGAGATAGTTGATACAGACTTTGTTAGCCCATAGCTACTATCCCTTTGCACGTATTCTGAATTGAAAGAGGTCCATAGCTTGGTTAATAATATTGTCACGATCTACCCAATTGAAAGGGATTTATATCAACATAAGTAGTTATTGCTAAATAACTTTTTATGGTCATGAAACTATAGGGGCAATCCATATCAAATCAATCAATTTCAAAAACATCTAATAAATTAATGAATACCTTTTTCAACTCTCTGAGAATAGTACAAACTTAGGTAAAGAAAATTAAAAATAAATAAATGTTTCCAGCTACCTTTACAAATTAAATTGGTTGATTTGATATGGACCCTATAGAAACTCAATCTTATTAGTTGTAGATGAGAGTTCCTTTGTATTTGATTAGAAACATTTTATTTTAATCACCGAAACACTTAAATTAATTTTCATTTAATAAATACTTGGCAAAAGTCCTACATTAAAGTTAGTGTGTTTTTGTTCTAGAGCCAAGTATTTTTGCAGAGAAAAACTAAAATAATTTTTATTTCACTGTTTTTATCTGCATTTTATTTTTGTTATACGCATGTTATTAAAACTATTAATGATAAACAATTTTTGGAAATAATATTTTGCCAACATTTTGTTAGCATCAGTGAAATTAATGCCATCGTGGGTAATTAGTTGTCGGTGGTGTAAAGGTTCACATGCTGGTTTCCCACACAAGTTACATGCGGGTTGCAGAGAAAATGTCACTGGTCCGGAATCAACTTTAAATCATAGAGCCAATTGCAATCGTTGTTTCCAATCGGGTAAAGTTCTTCTCCGGCCCCATGCTCCACAAGGCCTTACGAGAACTAGAGAGAGAGAGAATGTCCCCTGAATAAAATGCTGTTTGGATGGTTGGTGTATAAATATACAATTTACTAGATTGACTTTTAAGCTGATAATTCTCGTCGTTTGTATTGGATGTCGTATGTTAACCTTTTTTTTCGGTTAAATTAGGATGATCTCGAATAAATATAGTAAGTTGAGAAAATCATTGAGTTTTTATTAAGAAATGAAAATAATCCACTTCGTCTCTGGGTTGTTGTCTGGCTCGCAGAATTGCAAAAAAAGAAGACATTCAAGTTTCCTAACTTCCCTTACCCTAATTCTCTTCCGACCAAAGCTATACTAACGCATCAAAGAGTTGTCCCCTAGGCTTTGGCCACATCGTATAAAAAACACTTGAAGTTATTTTTACTATGGGTTTGCTGGTTTGAATCTCCTTTGCAAAGTTGTGCATTTAGAATCAAGCATTTACTTTGTGTAAAGTTAACGGGACAATAAGCAACCGATAATTATCAAACGATTATTTTCAAGAGATCATTGTTTTATTGTTGTTTTTGTTCGCTCTATAAATAGTACAAACTATTTGTACTTTTAATTAACTATTCCTAAATAATAGAAAATATTCCTTTGGTCAACCAGCAAAACAGAGACAGTGTAAAGACACTCTGATGTATGAAAGAACATGGATCCTGTAATAAGCCTAAAACCAACTCGACGAAGAAGTAGGTGCGGCATTTGATGTCCACATCACCAACTTGTTAGTATGATGAATACTGTGAACGAATATTAATGATAATAATAACACAAAAGAGTAAGTGTTTGAATTTTGGCAATTTCGGGTTTCATTTGATGAAAATGATGTGGGCCAATATCCTCACTTAGCAAGCAAGAGTTGTACACTGTTATGGAAGCACTGGCTTGTAGCGGAAGAACTTGGGACAATGCTTGGACAAGGGACCCCAAGGGCCAATCAAATATTCCCACCTCGCACTTAAAAAATAGTTTTTAAAAAAAAAGTTGAACCGACTTCACAAAAGGCGCTAAAAAGCATAAAATAATTTTTAATTTTATATCTATTACGACATTTTGAAGTCGGTGCAAATTAAACAAACCAAACAACTATAACAAAAATATTTAATCGTCATTTCTTATGATCCCGTAAGCTGAAACGTTCAGGTAGTATTAAGTATTATTTTCAATTGTGGTTCTGTAGTTGTTTTATTTGTTTAATTTGCACCGACTTCAAAATGTCGTAATAGATATAAAATTAAAAATTCTTTTATGCTTTTTTAGGGCTTTTTGGAAGTCGGTTCAACTTTTTTTCAAACTATTTTATTTTTCACTTTTTAGTGTCTTCTACTCTATACAACGAAGAAAGAATCATCCCAACGCGTAGACGTTAAAAGTTAGGTTTAACCCCCTACCCCACTCTCATTCCACTAAACTTCTTTTCTCA
The DNA here is from genome assembly GCA_964036015.1 of Leptarthrus brevirostris. Classification (NCBI taxonomy): domain Eukaryota; kingdom Metazoa; phylum Arthropoda; class Insecta; order Diptera; family Asilidae; genus Leptarthrus; species Leptarthrus brevirostris. The sequence goes on along the minus strand of OZ038371.1, from coordinate 101,415,731 downwards.
TGGTATCAATCAAGGAACATACTCTACCGAACAGAAAAGGAATCATCGAAATCGGTCCACGCGTTACGAAGTTACTACCCCTCCCCCACCATCTCCAAAGGACCAAATTATTCTCCTATTAGCAATGAGGGATCACACTCTATACAACAGCAAAAGAACCATCCAAATCGGTCCACGCGTTAGGTTCCACCCCCCTTCTCCCACCCCAGCCACACCAACAATTTTTTTTCTCGTGGTATCAACCAGGAAGCATACTCTACCCAAACGAAAAAGAAATATCCAAATCGGTCCCTCGCCCTACCCCCCACCATGGGCCAAATTATTCTTCTATTAGCAATAGGTGATCACACTCTATACAACAGCAAAAGAAACATCCAAATCGGTCCACGTGTTACAAAGTGAGGTTCCACCACGCATGTGTTAACTGTGTATATCCGCATATCTCAGGTGGCCAAAAATCAAGGAGAGGCAATGTCAAATAGTCAAAAGTAACTCGATCCTGGTGAATTAGTGAGATAAAAATGTATGACGGGAACATCTAGAACAAAGTTGCTGAAGTTTCAACATTTAAGCTAAGCAGTGTAATAGTGCTGAGTATCAGCCTGGTTAATCTTAGTCGAGATTGAGACCACGAATAGTTTACATGCGATTGATAGTGTGAAGAATAAGTTGAAACAGAAAATAATGTTGAGCATTTCGTTTCTATTTAAGACCCATTACAATAACTTCCCTATAAAATATACTATGAAGTTAATAAATCAAAATGATGAGATTTGTGGACAAAACTCTATTTAGGAAACAAGATTGTTTTGTTATTGGTTTAGTGCAAAACGGAACTTAACTTTTAAATATCTTGTAATATTTTCAGCGTTTAAATGTGGGTAAAATTGCGAAATCCAGTACAAGCCCAAAGACATTTAATTGAAAAATCATCAATATCGTGAATTTAAGTAAATCCTAATATCATACAAATGTGATAATAAAAAAGTAAATAAAAAAATAAAAAACTATCGATTTCGCAAAAAACAAACAAAAATTGGAAACAAGATGAAATAAAAAACTTCTCTTCTCTGGAAATGGCATTTCTGATCAATGTGAATATTGCGCATGCCTTCAATTGCTTGTTATCGTTTCTAGCATGAACTTAGAGTACCCACTCCCAATTGCTGAAATGAACCTTTGAAGCCGAGGGTAAAGGATTTTTTTTTATCTTATTTCCATCTTTTTAGTTCGATGTCACAAATCAATTTTTTGATTTTTTTAATTTACTTAACTTAACTTTTTTTTAATTTACTTAACTTAATACTAATTCTACAAACTATAATAAATCATATTTAATAATAAATAAGCCTTTGTGGAGGGATGATTTACTCAGATAGAAGTCAAAAGAGGAAAGGTCGTTGACTTTTCGTGGCATCCTGTTAATTGGTTCGCGTTGACCGTAGTTCGTGCGAAGGCAGTCGAGTCGGAAAAGGAGAGTGGACCTAAGGTTGCGAGGGTTGGTATAGATAGGTAAAGATTGCAGGATTGAAGGGCAGTCTATGGCACCAGCTAATAGCTGATGAATGAAGAGAACGTCGGAAACATCACGACGTTTACTTAGGGGATGTAAGTTAATCAGTTTCAGACGGTCTTCATAAAGTGGAAGGTTGAATCTGTCTACCCACGAAAGATCACGTAGAGCAAAGCGAATGAACCTACGCTGGACAGATTCAATTCTGTTAATGTGGGTTGTTTGCGTAGGTGACCACACCTGGCTGGTATATTTAAGGAGAGGTCTAACGAAGGAGATTTGGAAACATTTGGATTGGAGAACTCTCTAGACCAGCGCTTCACAAACCCTAGCGCGGAGTTAGCTCTGTTAATTATGCTATAAATATGGGAACGGAAATTGAGTTCGCTATCACAGATTATTCCTAGGTCACACAAAGAGGTAATGATAGGTCGGTTAACATGTAGGTTCTCGGGGTGGTTATAAGACGTTTGCGGGAATAAGAGATGGACTGGCATTTAGAGACATTGAGCTCCAGAATGTCTTTCATGCACCATGTGGTGAACGAATCGAGGTCATTTTGGAGAAGAAGAGAGTCGGTTGTGGAGGAGATATGTTTAATTATTTTCATGTCATCGGCATAAATGGACAGCTCTAAGTATTTGATGACACAATCAACATCATTAATTGTAAGGATGAAAATAAATGGACCGAAGTGGTTGCCCTGAGGGACGCCGGAACGAGCGACAATGGGGTTAGAAATGGATGAGCTGAAAAGAACATTGTACTGACGCTTGTTGAGGTAGGATTGAATCCAGGAGATGAATCGAGGGGGAAGTCTAAGCGATGAAGTTTAAACAGGATAACGCTATGGGAGACCTTGTCAAAGGCTTTGCTAAAATCGGTGGCGATAACATCAACATCTTTACCGTTTTCCAGGGCACATAGTGTTTTGGAGACGAATTCGGTAAGGTCGGTGGTTGTAGATCTTCCTTTGCGGAAACCATGCTGGGATCGATAAATGAGTTATGTTCGGATGAAGGAGTTTTGGTTAGAGGAAGGGGCGCATTCGCGGAGGTAGAAGAAGTTTGAGAAGGGGCGATAGTGAAGGAAGATTATGACTTGCAATAATGTGGGCTTGCGGAGGAAGTAGCAGGTGCAAGGTTTTGGTGTATACAGAGGAGGGGTGGGACAGACGGAAATCGTAGTAGAGGTGGTGGGGAAGATGATGGCTTGTGGTTAGGTGGGCACACGGAAGAAGTAAGGAGTGCGTGGTTGGGTGGATGCGCTGGATATACAGAATTCGGGACATGGATGGCGTTTAAATATTACTTGATCTCCTCTTTTAGATTTGATTCAAGTTAAGTATATCTAGTTTCGTTTAAATATACTAGATACAACACATTAAAATATTTTATTTTGACCATGCGTCATATAAAAAAAGTAGTAGAGAACAACTGCAACAACGTATAACGTTCTAAAGATTTCCTTAAAATAAGGGGAAAAAAGTGAAAAATAGGAAAATTGAGCACAATATGATAAAAAGTATGTTAAGGAAGATTTATAAATAAATTTTAAATTCTAATAGACACATAATAGAATAAAAGCAGACTAAATATAAAAAATTTGAAGTTCTAAAAATTTACGAACTACATATCAAGTCTTTTCATTCTGCACCGTAAGCTTAAGGGAGAAAGTACATAAAGAGGCCGAAAAAAAAGACTTTTTTGGGATTTATTTTTGGGAAAATGAAAAAGGTCCACATGAAATCGATATTATATGTACTTAGGGCAATGTTTTAAGAAGAGAAAAAACATTTTTTACATTTTGAAAAATGATAAATCAATCAACTTTTGGTGGGTTTCGTAACTCGTGTCGCGGCTGACATCGAAATCGGCGTAAATTCTCCTGGCCGCAATTTTCATCTGAAATCAAAAAACCAAACATTTTTATACTCGAGTGGGTTTTTTATTCTAGATAGACTACGATCTTTTCAAAATTCGAACATTAACTATAAAAATCGGGCATGGAAAAAAAAGTTGGCTTTTTTGGCAAAAATTTTGATTATTTTCGCGTCAAAAATGGTCTTAAAATGATTTTTTTGCTATGTCCGTAGTCTATCTAGAGTAGTTGTTTATGCCCTTTAAAATGAGTGCTGGATGAAGAAAATCGGTTCTCTAGTTTTTTTGTAATCTTTTACGCCAATGGTTTTGATAAAACGCCGTTTAAAGTTTGCGGTGAAGGAAAAAATAACTTTCCGAAGTCGGACGCTAATAGGTAAGAGGGGCGGGGTATTCTCAGAAAAATCGGTATTTGGACTGAAAACGTTGAGAACGCTCTTTAACAAAGTCGCATTCATCACTCTAAATTCCAGAGCAGAAAAAAATCCGGTAAGCGGAATCACGCGCGCAGCAGAGATCCTCGATCCCGGATCGGCGCCGACCACTTTCAAGTGGCATATCTTTCACAATTTTCGAGATAGGCTTTGCAATTTTGGAATTATATTCTTAGAGCATATAAGTACTTATCGATTAAGACAATAAAAAAAAATCGATTTTTGAAAACGTCTTCATGTACTTCCCCCCTTAAGTAAATCTTGTTAAAATTAGAAGAATGTCGAACTTTATAGATATCGTAATATTTCAATTTTTTTGTTGTTGAAACTTAATATTTATAAGCGCAACATTTCAAAAATTGCTCACTAAGAAAGGATAATAATTTGAACGGCGCATTTTACCAACAGAGACATAATTCCGATTGAAAAGCGATGCGATGCGATTGCAATTCCACATCTGTTCGCAAATTCGCATTGTACATCGTGTCTGGAAGTTGTAAAGAATTGCTAAATCTGAATGCAATCGCAATTACCAGTGTGTCTTTATTCTAACCCGAATTCAACACGAACATGCACCATGTGCGTCATTCTTTAAAATCTTTCGATCCGCAAAGAATTTTTTCTGAATGCATTTCGTTATCAATATAACTTTACTTTCTCCACTGTTGTGTAAGGTTCTTCAGAAGCAATAGCTTCTTTATTGTACATACTCATATATGTACCTACATATGAAGAGTAAAGTGGCGGAACAATTTAAGACACATTTCTAGAAAATAAACCATAAAAAAATTTGCCACGGTAGTTACTCAGCCATCAAAATAATTTAAATTAAATGTAAAATTTCACTGAAAAAAAAATTTCTCATTTCAGTTCAATGAACTAAATTTTCAATTAAATTACGTTTTCGATCTAGTATTAAGTAAGCCTCAGAACTTCGTTTGCCTCTATTTTCTGCAAACGTAACTTAGTTTTACTTTAATACATGATTTGATTTTGAACAATATAAATTTAAAATAACGAGGCCGTTTGTTGCAGAAAACACACGAATTGACAACGGACAGGATAATTTTTCTTTGACAATAGAATTTACTTTGCTTAAATTGTGAACTAACATTGAACATTCAGTGCACAATCGTTTTCCATCCAAAAAATAATTTTAAAGCTTAGAATCTAAGCAATTTTCATTATATGCATATGAATATAACGCATTGCACTTAAATTTCAAATTTTCATTTAAAGAATGTACAAAAATTTGTAACTAGTAATTACTTTTACTAAATGCGCTACTCTATTTGTACACCTCGCGAAATAATTATAAACGCATTCAAAAATCATTGATATTTTCATGAAATATTAAGTTATTTTCAGAATTATTTAAACAAACATATGTTACTCTAACTAAGTAAATATTTTTACAGCAATTTATTATTAAAATTTTAGTTTATTATTAATTAAACTTCAAATTATTGCTTTTTCCTGCGAAATAATTATAAACGTATTATAACTTTAATGTTAAAAAAACCAGTTGAACTAAAAATTAATAATGTGTGTAGCCTCCTCTATTAAAATAAACCTCACTGATTCTTCGAGGCATTGAATTGATAAGAGATCTACGGGTATCGGTGGAAAATTTAGCCCAAGACTTAACTAACTTTGCCCGCAGTTCCGCAAGAGTATCAAATTGTGTCCAACCGGCATAAACGTCATTAACTAGGATACTGGATAGGTATTCGATGGGATTTAGATCTGGACTCTTAGCCCGCCACTTAATCACCTCGATATTATGGTCAGAAAACCACTTCTTCGTTTAAGCGGAAACATGAATTGGAGCGTTGTCCTGTTGAAAAAGCCAGTTTTCAGTAGCAATTTCGTCTCCATACGGAAATAAAACATCTTCCAGTAGTTCGCAGTAGGTCTGGGAATTCATCCGAGGCGAAAGAAAGCAAATCGGTGTTGATCCATAATAACCGAAAGGGGCCCAAACCATAAGGCCACCACCACCGAAATTGCGACTGAGTCGGACCTCTTTTGGAACTCGTATATCCCTCCAATAAAATTGACAGGGATCGGGACCGTCCAAATTGAACTTCTTTTCGTCGGAAAAGATAACTCGACACCACTCATTTGTCCAGCCCATATATTTTTTAGCAAATTCTGTGCGCGCCAACTTAGGTCTGGGCATTAGCTCCGGTTTCGCTAATCTTTTTGTATATTTAACGAGTTCGGAACTTTTCAGAATTTGTTGAATTCGTCGAACGGATACCTTAACCTTTAACCTTGCCTTAATTTCACTTGCTGACATATGTTGTGGTACCGCAGCATTCACAATTCGTCGCTTCTCTCTGTCCGTAACAGTCGATTTTCGACCAGATCTTCTTTTCGTTCCGTACAAATCGCCATATTTTACAAATTTCTCGACAACAGATGGTGATCTTTTAATTTTTTTTGCAATTTGCCGACATGACATTTTTGCCGCTCTGTAGCATTTTATTTTTGTTTTTTCCCCGACCGTTAACGATCTACCTCGTGGCATTTTGTTAAAAAACGTTTCCCTAGAAATATTTCAACTTACCTTAATTTGTCTAGTAATATTTCACTAAATCTTACCAATTCTTATTGAAAACAAATAACAAAATATACTAATTTAAATAAAAAACAACTTGCGTTTATAAATATTTCGCTTCACTTACACGACGCTTACTCATCAAAGAACACGAGAAAACTATAAACAAATAACTCAGTAATCAGCAATTAATGCTCAATAACGGTAAAATGTGCGCTATTTACAATGAATATTGTTTTAACAGTAAATTTTACAGAATTAATACGAAACTATTGTTATATCAACTGTTAGCTCTATGCGTTTATAAATATTTCGCGAGGTGTATATGGAATGTATTCAATTACAGTAATCATATCGTATGCAGTACCTAATGAATTAAATACAAATAAAATTTTATGAAAATTCGTATTCTGTCATAGATAGGTATATTAAATTATTTTATGAATCATTTTACGAATTAAATATTAAGTACATTCCGCTGTGAATTTTGTTACTTTTGAACAGCTGATCACGTGACATTTCCATTGTATCGAAATCGAAGTAGCCTTTAGTGCACAAAAAATACTTTTTAACAAACTTGGTTTTTTAACCGATTTCAACAAAAGGAGATTGTACTCAATTCGGGTTATTTTCCGTATGTTCGGACACAACTTCATAACTCGTGAACCAATTTGGATGATTCTTCTTTTATTGTGTACAGTATACAGTGCAGTATATTTCCTAATTGTTACCTTACCAAAAATGTGTTGTTACCTTATCAAACATGTTGCGGGTACAGTAAAAGTGGCTGGAGGGGGCGGACCCCAACTTCGGAATGCATAGACCGAATTTGATTGGTTTATTGTATTCTTCTAAATTTGTATCATGACAAAAATGTTAAGTAGGGGGGGGGGGGGCGTAGGTGTCTAGCTTCGTAAGGCATGGACCGATCTGGATTAATTTGTTCTGGATGGGGCAGCCTTCCTTACTTCATAATGATCAATTTAAATAATTCTTTTTTCCTTTGCTTGTTTTCTTCTTTTATACATAAAACGTAAAAATGAATTAAAAGAAGTTGAACCGACTTCTCAAAAAGCATTAAAAAGTATAAAATAAGATTCAATTTTATGTTGCACTATATCAGTTTTTCCATAGTCTTCTTCCCGTAGTGCAAAAATATCGGCAAATTCTTCAAGCAACTTCTTTGTTTTACGATATTTCCCTTGGCTGAGTTTATTAGATTATTAAATTATTTTTGTTTACCATGTAACGTCCTTCTTTGGCTTCATATAAGTCTGAGTATTTGGCTAATATGATCTCTTCGGCTAGTTCGCCATAACCCAGGACTTTACCTGCCTTTTTTGATTCTTTTTTAACGGGAATTTTGGATTCGTACCGAAACTTCTTTCTTTTCATCGATAGTCACTAAACATTTTCCAACGGCGACATTTCTTATTTGTGCTGTTCGATCTGGTTCTACTAGGTAGAATCGATAGCTCCCGGAATTAACAAGATTTGCTCGTAATAAGATTTCTGCACAAGGAGGAAGCTCGACGTCCTTTACACGTTTTCTTCACAATACACCGTTTCACTTTACTTAATTACACTTATCACTTCACTGGTTAAAGTACAACAAACTAACCAGATTGCTACGCAGCCCTATTTATACTACTATTTATACTATTAATTCTAGCAAGTTCAGCAACTCAGTTCTAGAAATTTCCGTTATTCATTTTCACCACACCAAGTCACCACAGGTTCGAGTTGGTCTTGACATCATACGGCATCTGATGTTTTGTTCTGGTTTCTGAAATCCGCGACGTGAGTACTGCACAACTTGTTTTCTTTTTATCACGTAGCCTGTGTCAGACTACAGTGCACGTTACAATGGAAAATTTTGACAAAATCATTTTACATGGACGCCTTCTAACTAAGAGCATAGAGAGTTTCGATAAAGCCTCAGGATTTACCGCAAATGGAAAAATAATAACAAAAGTTTTCGGAAGTTACTGGCAGCTAAAATAAAACCAGTTCACACACAAAATGTTTTGGGCTTACGTTGGTACAGTCAATCAGATGAACTTGCGGTGGACTTAAAAAGGACATGTAGGGAAAAACCGGTTAATATAACGAAGCGAAATTGGCTTCAATTTCTTGCGAGTTTTCACGATCCTCTGGAGTACTAGGACCGTATACAGTAAAATTAAAACTATTGTTTCTGGAGTCTGGCGACAGAAGTTGGCTTGGTAAACACCGTTTCCAATTGGTACGATAACAGATTGGAATAAATGCATTAAGGACTTAGAGCCTAAACGAACTTGTCAGCAGTTACATATATTTGCAGACGCCAGTCCATACGCATATGGAGCTGTCGCCTTTGTCAAAAGTGGAAATGAAGACATATATATATATATATATGTATATATATATATATATATATATATATATATATATACATATATACAGTCGCGGAAATAGCTATAAATCCACTAAAGAAAAATGATGTCAGAACTTTGTGTTTTGAAAAAGAGGAATGAAAGTTGCTCTTCCAGGATCTCTGTGCATGCTTAATCATGTTTGTCAGCAACTGTTTGAATTTTTTTGGTGTTTAAGCTTTCTAAGTCTGTTTTAGTCATTCTTGCTGTGATTGCGCGCGGAAGCAGCTATAATTCCATTAAGTATTTTCGTGTGAGTAGTGGAAATTATATTATATCCACCGGGGCCAAATTTACATGGCTATAAAATCCAGGAAGTGAGTTTTTGGGGGATGACGATATTTTATCACGTTGGACCACCCTCCGCAAGGGTTAAACCACCAACAATTATCGTTAAACCAACCTCAAAATAGTTATTTCAATGAATCGTTTTTTTTTTCAATTTTCGGCCGGACAAAGTTCACATGGCTCTAAAATCCAGGTGGGAATTTTGGGGATTGTTGATGTTTTACCACGTTTGACAACCCCCCGCATGGTTATTATTGTTAGAACAAAACGAAAATTTTACATATTTTTCCAATTAGGTTATGTGCGCTTTGGAAATACATAGTTAGTACTGAAATGAAAATTCTAACTTTTGTTCCGGAAATATTTTATAATTCAGAGCTCTTTAATGTAGGAGAAATTAAGACTTAATGTAGGTACCATATCAGGGAATAACTGAGTTCAGCTCTTAGTGCCGTACCACACTTGTCCTGCTTCCGCGCGATGAAGTCTGCACGAGTGCCCACACTTGTCGTGTCGGATTTTGTGTAGAACACACGCAGTTTATTGTATGTAGTGGTAACATTAAAGCAGTTTCCGAACCCAAATAAACCTTGCTTTAAATGTATACGTGCCGATGCGACGATAAATAGGTAAGTTCCGTGCGGATTTCCCTATACACCCCCGCACGCCCTCTCTCCAACAAACTGCGATGAAGCAGGACAAGTGTGGTACGGTACTTACGTACTATTAGAATATATCAACATTATAATGCCTGCGGTTTGGATATTTGAATGAATATTTCTGATTACGTTGCCATTTAAAGAGGAAAAACTTAAAAATTGGAATTTAAGAAATTTAATTTTTCACCTCGACCATCTTAATTTTTGTGTTTTAGAGGGGGAAAACTCTCTATTGTGTTCGTTTTGCTGAAGTATTGAGATTAAAATGTGTCAATGACATCGGCATTTTTCTCTTTGGATTTGGTTACGAGTGTGTGCAAGGATTGGATTCTAATTCTATGAATGTAAAACCATATGCGTTTAAAATTCTTATAATATTTTAAGCATCCAGAAAAATCACAAAACACAGTTATTTTCTCACTGCATCGGTCAAATATTCTAAGAATAACGTCGTTATAACCGACTTTCGTTCCTCCTATATAGAATGTTAGGGAGTCGAAGAAATTCTTTAGAAATGGAGGCGTTTTATGCGACGTCGTAATATACGACTTCAACTGTACATTGTAATTATACAAAAGTTCGTATTAATCAAATAACTTATTCCGTTCAAAATTTAACCAATCGAAAAAAATTCAATATAATTATGTTGATTTTGTTAAAATATTTTTTTCAGGCGACATTTAGAGAAAATGTTTTCAAAAAATAAGTTATTGTTAAAATGTCTGTTTAACATTTTTTAAGTCAGAACATTTTACAATTTAGCAGAATATTTTGAATTGCGCCGACAACGCTTTTAATTTAGTCAATAGAGTCTGCAAAAATGTTCCCACTTTTGCAACATTAGTTCAAAATGGAAAATGTCCAGCTTTTGGTATGGAATTTGAAGATCTGGTACTATTGGAAGTTCCGCCAAAAGTATGGATGCACTCGAGGTCTTCGGGACTACGCAGAAGAATATTTTTCAAAAGATACCGTTTCATGCAAGAAATGTAATACTCTTACAAAGGCTCAGAAAACACCAGGACATCACCTCATGTTAGATACGGAATTCACGTTTAACGCCAGAGTACAAAAACGTCATTATCAAAACGCATCAAATACTATATCACTTGCAGCAGTTCCGTATAATATCAGTATTGGAAATATAAACTTTATCCTCAGCGGAATCATTGCACACGAGCAAGGCGGTACACTTGGGCATTACAAAGCTTATTGCAGGAAATTTACAGGTACTTGGGTTGAGTACAACGATTTGAGTAAAAAAGCTCACAGTATTCAAAACCCGAATTCCAAAAAAATCAGTCCCTCAATAATAATATACACAAAATACATAAAATGGTCTTACGATAATTTTTGGTGGTGTTACACATGCCGGTGGTGGTCAAACGAGGTAAAGCGTCATCATCCCCCAAAAACTCACCCCCTGTATTTTATAGCCATGTGAACTTGGCCCCGGTGGAAAATGAAAAAAATTGATTTTGCAACAACTTTTTTCCCAAGGGTGGTCTAACGATAATTTTTGATGGTCTAACCTCTGCCGGGGGTGGTCAAAAGTGGTAACATGTTATCATCCACCAAACATTCACCCCCTGGATTTTATGGCCATCTGAACTTGGCCCTGGTGGAAAATGAAAAAAAAAAATTGATTTTGCAACAACTTTTTTCCCAAGGGTGGTCTAACATGGTTCAACGATGGTCTAACAATTGTGTATGGAAAATTTCATTTTGCAAATTTTTCGGGGCTGTGTGAAGTTGGCCCCGGAAAATTAATTCTTCTATAAAAAGATAACAATAGGTGGTAAAAAAAATAATGGGTGGTCTTACATGGTCCTAAGATGGTCAAACGAATGAGCTAATCCACGCACCCGCCCCTCACTTTTCGGGGCCAACTTCTGAATAGAGAAAACTTCACGCTTCTTTTCTTTTTTAAGTGAGTATGTAACAAAAAATGCTACTGAAGAATACAACTTCCAATGGTTCCACTCTAAAACTTCCAATTTAAAAATTTACCGCGTTTTTTAAGGATTCACAATTTTCTTGAAAAATATTAAAGTTTTCTTTTACTCTAAAAATTTACTTAAAATAAACTATTTGTACTCGTAAAAGAGTATTAAAAAGAAGCATGCACAAATAAATAAATAACAATTATTCGTTTTCCTTTATATACATATGTAAATGCTGATTCCCAAAGTAAAACAGCTTTGATTAAGATAATGTATATATATGTTGTTCCGACCTTACACGGAAAGAAAAGAGAACGTTTAAACAAAATCGCTCCGCGTTTGAATGTAATTTTAAAATGTGCCTACTTAATTCAACAATTTTTCTTTCAGAACAAATTAAATCGCATTAAGATTAAATAAAAATTAAAAAATATGTATTTAAAAAATACTTTTGAATTGATTATTCAATTTAAATTTCTACACATTTAATTAAAATGAGTTTTACTTTGAAAATTTTCACAAACAAAGATAGTTTTTAATTCAAATGTCTATGCATTTAATTTAAATGAGATTTTCGTTTAAAATTTTCACAAACTAAAATAGTTTTCAATTTAAATGTCCTAACTTTTGTACCAAAAGGTACAACAGTAGATCCAATCAAAAAACTTTTGTTGAAAATCCAAAATTTACGCATTTTAAAAATACTTTTGAATTTAGAAGGATTATATCTAAATGTCTATGCATTTAATTTAAATGAGATTTTCTTTTAAAATTTTCAGAAACAAAGATAGCTTTCAATTTAAATGTCTGCTTATTTCTTTTTAAATGAGTTTTACTTTTAAAGTTTTTACGAACAAAAATAGTTTTCAATTTAAATGTCCTTAACTTTTGAACAAAAAGTTACAACAGTTGACCCAAACAAAAAGCTTTTGTTCTAAATGTGTTCACTCTTGATTGACTAATGGTAACAAACGAACTTTTCACTCGATTTCAAAGCATATATTTGTACAAACAGCAGATAACAAGTGGGAGTATGAATCAAGTTCACTGTTTGTGTAGGCACTTATGGGAAGAAGAACGAAGAAGTGAAACATGTTAATACAAGTAACAGACACAACGTGCGTCGATTGAATTCAGTCAGTAAATTGCGTTTGCTCAGGGAGTCAGGTTTGAGTCAAAATCGAGAAATTTATTCTTAATGTTACTTTTGCATAGTTTTGTGCAAATTATTTCAATTTTGATTAACGCGTGCGATAGTGCGGTTTTTTCAATCATTAATACCAAATTAAAATTAAATTAAATTAAATTAAATCAGGAGTTCTGTGAAAAGTTGACTCGTGTTTTAATTATACCACTTGACATCAAAAATATTACAGCTTCCACTTTTTATAAGTTATTAATATAGTAATGATTTTTTTAAATATTGCTTTTATTAAATTATAAATTTTGTTAAAAGTTCAAAAGCTTAATTTTTTTTACTTGTGAAGTTATATTAGGCAATTAACAGTTTTTTTTCTTTTGCAAAAATTAATAAAAGGTCGCTTTAACAGTTTTGATGTCAAGTACCTTTATATTTAGAGTATTTTTTTTATAAAAGTTACAAAGGTAAATAAAGTGCAAAAAAATTTTTTTTTTAATACGCCTTAAACAGGTACTTAGAAGGATATTGTTGGCATGCATCCAAAGTGGCGGTGGACATTTTGAACAGCTTTTGTAATTTACTAAGCTTATTGTAATAATTTAATTCAATAATAAGGATTTTTGAGTTAATATGAGTTTAGTTTCTTTAAATTGCAGATTTTCAAATATTTCCCGATAAGTTTTCTACTCCTAAAATTTTTACACCCTTTGTCTACCTGGGCATGTTGTACCTTTTTGGAAATTTAATAAAACGGACAATCCATCCAATAAAAATAAAAAAGATGTGTACTAATTACATGAATTTCGGAGAAAATTTGGCACCTTTGGAAGTGACTGTATGTGCAATGGTAGGAGTTTGATCAACATTGTTGATAATTTTGGAAAGGTCATTGAGACAGAAGTTTTTTAGCATTTGTTTACTGTCGCTGTGTTGGGTAGATCAAAAGATAAAAATAAAAGAGTAATGTACATACCATAAAAAACTGAAATTCATGGATCACCCTGTAACTTCCAAACGGTTGAGATTTTCAACTTAGAATATGCGCAATATTCCTCGGGCGGGCGTTTGGATTTTTTTTCAGCGCTTTTTATTAAAATTCGTTACAGAAAAAATCTCTTTTCACAAGTATCTACTTAAAAATATATTACTTTCCCATCCATTATTATTATCTTGTAAAATAATATATTTATGTTCAATTTGCAAAGCTAACTATAAATCAAACTTATTAATCATTTAAAAATATAATTCATGAACTAGAAGCAGTTAGTACATCTAAATGTGGTCAAGACAAATCTTTTCAGGCTTTCTCAAACCATAAAGCATTCATTTACTTGTCACCCATAAATACTGTATTGCCTCCGATGAAGGCTCTGCCAGTTTGTGTGACTCCACTAATTGTGGCTTTAGTAATGATAACCCAAAATTATTGCCTACTAATTTTAGCAGAGAACCCCATTCAAATTTTTATTGCAGCCCGTTTCTGAGATTTCGCATTCTAAGAAATATTTGTTCTAATCCTTTTGAAAAAATAAGAACAGAATATCCGTACATACAATATATAAAAAGTGAAGATCTTTTTCATCATCCGTTTGTTTACACTATTAACAACGAGAGTCAAGAAACTCGGGTAAATGGTGAACCCACTTTGTCTTGGATAAACCAAAATGTATTCTAATTTTATTAATGCCGATCTTCATAAAAATAAAACTCGTTTACGCGGACATGAAAAGATAATATAAATCCTTTAATATAGAAAAGTTTTGTCGTTTGTGTAGCCGTACAAAAAACTGTTTAAAAACTGATACAATCGAACACTCGAGTTCTATAAGAAATGAAGAAAAAAAAGGAAATGATTTGGCTTTTGGTAAATTAAAGAAGAAAGTATATTTAATACCATTCCTTTTTTCATGTTACTCAAAACTTTTTTGTAGATGTGATGCATGACATATTCGAAGGAATATGCCATTCCGAAGTTTGGCAAATTTTATTAAAATTCATCGAATGTAACATATTATCCCTTGAAAATTTGAATTCGAAGAATCTTAAAATGTCAGCACAAGAAATGTGGAATTTGTTGCACTTCTTACCACTTTTGACTGGTGATATTATACCAATTAATAATGAATATTGGCTTCTGTTATGTTGGTTAATAAAAATAATATAATTCATCTTAATCCCGGAATATTCTGAAGTAGATTTCCTTTCTCTACGAAATCTTATTAAAGAACGCCATATCACCACTCTTTTTGGAGCATTATCCAACCACGATTTTAAAAAGTCGGCCTCTTAAACTTCTTTGATGCTTCAGACTTGAAGCTAAACATAAATGCTTCAAAAAATATGCTCGCACTATAAAATCAAGGCGCAATAATTCATACTCATTGGCACTAAAGGCATCTTTACATTTTACGAATTTTAAAATACAATGAAGTTTTACCTGAAACCCTTTATTTAATCCATGAATATTCTACATTACCAGTCATAGAATCAGTAGACTACACATTGGTATATATTCCAGATCAAGTTGCTTACAAAGGCCTAACATACCAAATACATTTATATTTGACCACATTTATATAATTTCGTATTTAAATCGAATGTTTCTTCATTTAATCAAGAATTAAATGTAATATTTTGAATCAAATGATATAAATTAAAAAGTTTTCCCCTCAGTTCAAACTATATTTTCATTCAATTGAATGAAACAAACATTTGAATACCTACATGTGAATAAGAAATATAGTTCTTTTTCAAATTGATTTGTTTAAATGTATATATGTTCATAATACATCAATAACATCAGTAATTGGTGCTAAAATATCCGCGACTGTCGGTATTTCCCGACGTGTGTCTAGATCTAGAGTAGGCCATAATGAAAACCTCTAAAAAAGAACAAAGATACCGGTAAGAGTTTGCAAACTAATTCCGAATATGGTGTAAATATCCTTAAGTATTCTTAAAATGTTTTCTTATTTGATTTGTTTTATCTTAGAAGCCCGAGTATATTGGATTTGTATAGCTAGTTTAATTGTCGGCACTAATGAGCTAACGTAACCAAAATCCTAAATACAGTAAATATAGGGTGTATTTCGGTGATAATGACCAATGTAAATCTAGGGAGATAAAAAGATCAACTTCCATCCCCTAGGAGAGTAATATCAACCCCCGAGAACTGTTTTAAAGCTCCCTGGCCTATTTCCCGTCCTTATTATTTTGCTTGTATAAATTTTCGATCTTTTTCTCTGTGAAATGCAATTGCCGAGTATTATTGTAAGAAAATGCACGAAGGGGTTGGTTTTGGCCCATTTGTGGGGTAGAAAGGGTTAAACTCACCTGAAATTATTTATTTAATCAGCATCCTCGAAAATATTTTTTTTATGTATAATGGCGCTTTATTTCATTCATCGTTATAAAAACGTAAAAATCCTACTCTAACAATTGTACAAACATTAAAAGACACAGTAATAAAGATCAAAAAGAACATAGCAAAAATGATTCAATACGTTACTGTAAATAGGTTATATAAAAAGGACTCTAAAACTTGAAGGCAAAAACCTGTAAAAAAGAAAATACAAAGAAATTTTGAAATGCCTCCAAGCGAGTGCCAGCTCTAAGAAAAGTTCAGGAAAATTTTGAAAATAATCGAAACAAAACCAAGAGCTTAACCTAAAACGAACGAACAAACCGAAAACCGAAAAATCAAACTAGAACATGATTGTCTGAGTGTTCCCAGAGTGTAGATGCAGCACCGGGCGAAGTTCCTACATCGGGAACCACTGCTCCCCAGCAAATGCCTTCTCCGTAGAGCCGTTCGCCACTTTTCTAGTCCTCCGGGAGCACTCATCCAAACATGTTATAGACTAACGCACAAAAATTCCGAACCGATTAGAGTCCCGCGGGACCAGTCTGCAGAGTCATTGACGTCTGCAAACTGCTCCCATCATCCTCCCAGTTCTACGATTCCAACGTGAGACTTGTCCTTCCCGCAGCACTTGCAGCAATACCAAAGCGGAGAGAAGCTTCGTGGACAAGCTGCTGCAAGTCTGCGGCCTGTTATTCCCAGTGAAAGACGAGGCTTCCGTTCCGCACCGACGATAAAGGTTGCCAGGTGCAGTTGAATTTGTCGGCCTTCGTTGCCATGAACTCTAAACGTAATCGCCTCTTCAATCTGGCAACGAAGTGGTTCTTTAGTGCATGTTTGTGAAACTGTGGGTTAGTGGGCTGTTGCCCAGGCTCGATCCGCATGCAGTACAGATGAATTGTCGATTTAGCAAGTGTAAAGATAAAGCTTATCAAGCAATTTACCTGGTTACATGTCCTTGGCCCCAGTAAAAACGACGTTCTTGTAATACTGAATGTCGGGCAGATATGCTGGCACATATCGCGAACAAGATTATTAATGTCACACAAGGTCGGGCATGTGAAGTATCTGTGGAACAGGGTTCCTTCACCACCACAAACCGTGCCGGCTCTTTGAGTTCGTCGATCGATATGCGACAGCTGGTTTGGATGCACGAGGCTGTGATGGAGCAGTTTGAATGCCACATCAGAGTCTCTGTAATTGGACGGATAACTATAGATGACTCTGCTAGTTATAGTCCCCATTACTCCCAAGTCTACCCCAAGATGTGCGCGCCATCTATTAACCCCTAAGGTATCCGTAGGATTTACTCCTACGAAGAGCTCGCGCAGCCTACGTGAAGTGAGTGTACTGAATGTCGTGTGCGGCGGTCGATTAATAACGAAAGCGTTTATCACCTCAGTGCTAGGTTCCCTAGTAGAGAGACGACTAAAACGCTCTCGTGCTGTATCCACCAATTCGTTTAATTGTGTTGTGTGGGGGTGTATAAGTGTGTTCCCAGAAGCATCAATGATGTCTCCAAGAACTGTGAGTTGTCCTGTATCGGCCGTTACACCTCGAGTATTACTGAACACCGAATCTACTAACTCAGGGTTTAACCTGATCGGAATTGCTGAGAAATCCCCGTACCCAAGTTCATTCCATCGCAAATGAAATGTTGGTCTTATTCTGCCCCAGGTTGTAATCGTGGAGATCATATCCTGGGACCAGTCATGCGGATATGGTGGGCGAACCGAGAGCAGATAGTAGTGCTCCCCTGCGCCGCTACCCCCCATAGAACCTACCCACAGCTGCGAAATTAAGTTATCTCTTTGACAGAACACTCGTTGGAATGCCCGTACCTGAAGACAACGAAATTTCACGACCATGTCTGTAAGACCCAAACCACCCTTCGCTAAGGGTCGGCAGAGCGTGCTTTCAGCGACCCATCGTCTTCCCCCCCAGAAGGCGTCAACGACCTTCGCCTGTAAAAGTTTCACGAAGGTTTCTTCGAAGCACTCCGATTTTAACAGGTGCACGATGGACGAGGTAATCAAATAATTGACAACGACTGCACGTCCTTTCAGCGAAAGTGGGTGCAGTCTAGTCCGCCACGAATTCACAGCTCCAGAGAGTTTCTTTAGAGCCATGCGGCTATTAGATGTTTTACCATCGAGCCCCACATATACACCTAAATATTTCAGGCAAGCATTCGTCCATTGTATGCCGAGGGGAGAATCTGAACGATTCCGCCACCTCCCACACCATAGGTGCTTAGGTTAACCCTAGCGCCCGCTAATCGCTCATATTGTTCGAAAACCCTACGAGCGACTGGAAATGCATCATCTTTCGTTACAAATATAGACAGGTCGTCCGAATACGCTAGAATAAGTGGCCTTATAGTAGTGTATGGTAAGTGAATTGAATATTGTCTCAACGATTGACGAAGATTTACTAACAGCGGCTCCAGTGAAAAGTCATAAAGCATTCCTGACAACGGGCATCCCTGCCTGATACCCCGACGAAACGGAATAGGACACAATATATGCCCATTATGCTTTATGAGAATCACTGAATCTCTATACAGACCACTGATGATCTCAATCCATCTGGACGGAAACCCAAATTTATCGAGCACTCTCAGTAGCTACTCATGCGAGACGCTATCAAACGCCTTTTCTTGTTCTAAAGAGATCATGGCCATTTGCGAACCAGTTTTTTCATGGTAGGCGAAAAGATGCTTTGCTACCGCGATGTTGTCGTAGATACTACGACCTGGAATGCAGTAGGACTGTGAGGGGTGTATTATGAGGCATTATGAGTTCCCAGTGTTTTGCAAACTATTTTGTAGTCGACATTACACAGAGTAACTGGCCTCCAGTTTCCCATCCTCTGAAGATCCCCCTTCTTAGGTATTAGACGCATAACGGATCTCCGCCAACTTGAGGGAAATTCGGTATGTCCAACCACTGCAGAATTAGAGACATCCAAAAGGTCCGGAATCAAAAGATTCCTAAAACGAACAAAGAATTCTGGAGTTAGACCATCATAACAAGGAGCAGTATGACGTCGAAGATCCTTCGTTGCGGTAAGCATATCATCGAGAGTAAGCGTTCTGTCCAGGAATTATCTACTTTCATCAGAGAAAGTAGGAACAAGATGAAAGAATTCATCGTTGGACCAAAATTTCTGCAACGTCGATGCAGCATAAAGCCGAGTGTAGTAGTTGAGAGTTTAATTCGCAAGTTCCTCTCCGTATAGGAGCTGGCCCGATACGGCAAGAATCGAGTGTACTTCACAAGAAGCGGTACGACGTCGAGTTGTCTGGAAGAAGTACTCGGTCGGAGACTCGCCCTCTCGCAACCAGCGCGACTGGTTTCGGAGCACAAATTCCAAGCTATGCTTGTAGTTTTGTGCTGTCAGTCGTTCTTTAAGTCTCTCGTATTGTGCGAGTAACTCTGGTTGCGTGTGCAGAAGCGTACCAATCCGGGTGACTTCGGCCGTCAAAGTCGATGCATGATATCTGCTCCGATTGAATCTCGTCTCGATAAATGAGCGAATCTGAAGCTTTCCAACATCCCACCGAGACGTAAAGTCTGTCTATCCTCGAACCCGAAAAGCTACCCTCAACATTTCGGGAAACCCTTGTGTATGACCTAGTCGTTGGATTAAGCCAACGGTAGACATCCACAAGGTTGCTATGTCTGACTAGGCTCGATAATCGCGCGGCGTTCACCCAGTTGAATTCAACTCTAGAATGACGATCGATTGAAGAATCTAGTGTGCAGTTAAAGTCACCACCAATGATAACCTCACCACCGAAGTTCGTAATATGCGACAGGATTGAGTCCAACACCTGTGTTGCAGTATCCTGGTCATGCGGCAGGTACACGTTTACTACCCTTAGCGTTTTGTCCCCTAAGACGAAATCCAAGGAAGACGCGAAACCTGGGAAGATGTCTGTGTATACAGGAGACATCAGTGTAAAGCTGTGGGACACAGCAATTGCCACACCGGAACCTCTACGGGGTGTTTCTGTCGCAAAAACTGTGTAACCCTTGTGTAGATTTGAATTTTGTTCTAGACGTATAAATGTGGCTAGTGTGAAATTTATCTCCTGTATAAGTGCAATGTCCGTGTTCCATTGTTAATTGTTCAATTGTCTTCAAAAATACTGTGTAGTCTAGTGGGTGCACTTAAGCCCCCTGCATTTATCGATGTTATCCTACACATTCAAGAAATCGCAAGAACTCAGACAATGACTCTACGACTCTAATGATGAAGAGTCCTGTCCAGTTGGAGATCCTCAAGTATCCCCGAGACTTTATTGAAGAGGCGCTCACACCTCGACACCTCATTGTACTTTTCCTTCTTTCTAGCCTCTGCCATGAGGAGTTTCAGTTGGGGCAGGATCCTGGCTGGATCTCCAATCTCACGCCTGAGAATGTTCAGGATCCTGTCCGAACTCTTCTTATAGTGAAGGCTATCGAGGAGCGAGCGCAACTTCTCCCTCGGGACCTCCACCAAAGCAGGATCCACTTCAAAGCGGCTACTAATCGAAATGGAACTTCCACACGATTCATAGCCGCTTTGAGTTGGACCGGCCGTCTCGAGAGCAGAGATAACCTCTACGTCCAAGAGAACTTCAGTGACAACCATTGCAGTCACTGAAGGTACACTCCGAGCGCAAGGTGTAGCCTCTTCCCCTGAGACCCTTCCAGCGCTCACTGCCTTCTTCGGTGGTGGCATCACCTCCTGGTCAGGCTTTCCTTTCGTCTTCCTCTTCATCCTCCTCTTTTTCTTCTTTTGGCTACCACTTGTAACCTCCTCGTCCGAACTGTCTGCTTTTTCCCGTGTTGGAGTGGCACTGTTTACAGCCGGCGTCGGATTTGCCTCAGGGAGTGGCTCCTCAGACACGTTAGTGGCAGGTTGCTCCAAGAGGACAGGCGCAGCACTGGGCGAAGTCACCGGTTTAGAAACCTCTGCTGGGGCAGATGTTTCCTCCACAAAGCACCTCAGCCACTTTCCTGAGCCTCTTAGGACACTCCGCAATAAAGTGCCCTGCCTGATGGCAAGCGTGGCATTTCGCTTCAGTGCTCACCTCAATTCAGGTCATCGATCCCGCAACACTCCAGTAGAAGCCATCTGGAAGCACACACCCCTGGTTCAAAGTGATGTGTGCTTCACGGCTTAAACTTAAGATGCCACGGCCGAGTCCCTCGTCCCCAATTCTGAGTGGTACTGCCCGGACCTTGCCGTGGATTTTTCCGAACCTTCCTAAGAAGGCCTCAAGATCCTCCGACCTGGCCCGGAGGGGGACACGAGAAAAGCAGACTCTCGTCGGCTTCACTAAGACCGGGTAAGGCTGGAGGTGCCTACCACCCACGTCGATGCCCTCAAGCATCAGCTTAGTGGCTGCGTCGATTGTGGTGGTGGGCGGCCAACCAGTCCGAAGGAGAAAATATTCTCCAACGGGACCACCAGTGACAACACCTTCAGGTATGCACTTTGTGTACACCCTCGAAGGTGCTCAAAGTGCATACCATACCGTTCGTCCTGCCACTGACAGTCAAGAAGACCTTGAAGCCCCGCGACTGTCTTAGGCCGAGATTTACCCAAGACGTCGAGTCACGTAGCTACCCTGAATAATAATGTTAGAACTTTTCCTAGTGCTACCACTTACCTGTTGGGCGTAGCTAGTCCCTGCTACTATCCCTACATTAACAGGTGCTGATCCTTTTGGTACTGGTGTAGGTGGTTCAGTAATCTTGATCCCATTTAGGCTTGGACGCATGATGATTGGATTTGGGGGAGGTGCTGCTTTTGAGGCAGCCTTCACTACGTCCTTCAATTTTGCTACCACATTTACAGCAATTGCTGCCGAGTACTTTACAGCTGGCACCGCTGCAGAAGATGCAGATTGTACTGCGGTGGCAGTTGTCGCTGCAGATATCGCAGTAGATCTTGATCCACTAGATGCAGGCGAAGTCATTGGTTGGGTCTTTGCCTGGGTCTTCGTTCTTCTTCCTTCACTTCCGGATTTAGCCTTGGGCTCTTTATACAGCCTCTTCAGTGGGCTCTGTATTTTTTAAGAAGGACGCGAGGTCTACCTTCTGGCCTCTATCTTTTTTCTTTCTTGAATTCGGGGGTTTCTTTTTCCCCCCAGAATCACTGTCACTACTGCCACTCATACTGAGGACAGTAGTGAATCAAGCAACGTTTGAAATATTCTCAGATGACTTGATATTCGAATGACAGCAATTAATTAATTAATTAATTAATTGTAAATGTCAGTAAAAATGAAAAAAAATGTCAAAAGTACTTAAAGTTTTTGTATAATGCGCCACTATAATAACAAAAACGAAAGAATGGATAACACAAGGAACACAAAGAAAAACACAAACAAACAACTTTCTTGTGCAAAATCGCTATAAATGTCACTTTTTTCAAAAATTTTCAAATTGTTTATCTTTTTTATTTTTATAGAATAGTCCAAATTAATTCGCGTTTTTATTCACTCTTTGCATATATTGTTTCTTTCGCTTCTTTTTAAACACACTATTTCGGAACTTTATTTTACTATTTTTCTTTTCCGGCACAAATTTATACATCCGCTCTCTACTACTTTTTATTAAATAATAATAATAGGAGTATAGGTGAAACCATTTTTCCACCCCCTGAGAGGGTACAATCGAGCCCCCACTCCCAAGAGTAGTCAAGCCCTATCACAATTCTTCTTTCCTTATTATATCTCGTTAAAATCATCAACAATTTCCATCAGAAACAATGATGTCACGCGTCCGTTCGTGTAAACCCAAAAAGCGGTGGTTTCAGGACGTTTGAGGGGATAAGTGGGATTAAAAACTTCTTTACTATAATATTCGTGTTCAGCTACCCCGAAAACGGGGCGTAGTACATCTTGTAGCTGTAAGAATTTGTTCCGTTTTTGTAACAAATTCCGGACTCATTAACTTCTGTGTTCGTATAAAGACACCAAAAATATAAAAACTACAGTCTAAAAAATCCATGTAATATTACACATTTTTCTTACAACATGTATGTAGTGAAATTACAATTTTTGAGTAAAAATACAATTTATGCCGAAAAAAATTAGTAATTTCCCCAAAAATTTTAATTTTGCAAATAATTATTACTTTTGCTTCGTTATTATTGTAATATTACATAAATTTACAAATATTAAGTAAAAATACAACAGAATAGGAAAATTGAATGGATAATCGTAGTAAATTTTACTTGTAATTTGACTCATACAGACAACTGTGGCCAGACAAAAACTATCAGTTTTATATAGTACATTACAAAGAGTAAAGTTTCCTCGATTTAGGAAGTAACATTTTGTCATGTTACTACATTTATCGTATTAAATCCTAATTTCAAGGGAATTTTACTCTTAAGCAAATGTACTTCCAAGAGAGCAATCTGTACTCTTTAACGAAGTAAAATTGATAATAGTAGGTCACTTTACTGAGGCTTTCGTGTAAAATGACAACTGGAAAGTTCACTTCAGAAGAGTTTTTTGAAGAAGTCCGAAGTGCGGTTGCGTAGTGAATTGACATTTATATATATATATATATATATATATATATATATATATATATATATATATATATATATATATATATATATATATATATATATATATATATATATATATATATATATATATATATATATATATATATATATATATATATATATATATATATATATATATATATATATATATATATATATTAGGTCCAACTAAAATTAAAGACTATCTACTGAGTTGATTGATTGAAATTTCTTTATAATACGTATAAAAATGGTTTTTATGCTGAATCAGAATGAGTTATACACTTTCCCTTTCGTTTACTATATGCAAGTGAAGTTTTGCTCGTAGGAATTGCAATTTTACCATTCATAGGATTAATTTCATAGTGCGAAGAATCAAATTTACATTCACAGATATTAATAATACTATGCATGTGGGTATTTTTACCATGCTGCGTTGCAATTTTACTCTCTGTCGGATTACACTACACAACCCTATAGTATTTTTACAAATGATTAATGTAAACCCCATGTGAATATTTCCATACTTGAATAGTATTTTAACCTTAATCTCGATATTACATGACGTTGTAAAATTGCGACGTTTAACGTTGGCAAATTTTGTACCATCGTTTATCGTTGTAAAAGTACTTGATTTTTTTACAGTGTGTGTTAAAGTAGTGAACTCGTAACGCGTTTATGACATAAGTACCTACTTCTTTTTGTTTTTAGTGACGTAAATAATAATTTATAAATGACTGTAAGTTGTTAGTAAAATGGCGTCTGTCGGTATTTTCGGGCTGGTATCTAAAGTAGGCTGCGCGAAAAGATATACTAACGACTTATTATTACATGACACCACTTGTGATAAATGTGAAAAAGAAATCTTAGAAATTTGTATATATTAGTTATACTACCATCAAAATTATAAGAAGTGGGAGGGATGTACGATTCTTCATTTTAGTGTTATTTAGGTACTTTGTTTGAAGTTTCAAAAATACACTTCGAAAGTGCTACTTCTGTGATCTCCACCATATTTTCAAATATTTTAGATCGTAGGTTATTTACAGGTAAGCTGACAGAAAAAATTCTGGAATTATAGCGTGGTTGACTAACAAACAACAAACATTTACACACATATAATATATTACATATATTTATGTTCCAGCTACCTTTAAAGTTGAAGTTCTTCTCCCGCCCCATACCCCAGAAGGGGTTACGGAAACAAGAGAGAGACATAGTGAAGTACAAATAGTAAAAGAGTGTTCTAGAAATAGTAGAATAAAACTATTGTTCAATCTATGCTACACAACCTTGCAAAAGTTTCTGAGCTCCATGACATAATTTAAACTAATCATTTTTAGCGATAATATTTGTCGACTATCTTATTATATATAGGTTCGGCTATTAACTTAAAATGGTAAGAAAACTGAAGTTTGATATATACCAGAACAAGTGGGATATCGTTGTATAGATACTTTAAAATTTTTGATACGCCGAAATATTCATTTATTATGCACTTTTTTGTTTAAACCCCGATATATACATTGCAAATGCTACGTAACACTTGAAAAGTTTATTTTTTCGATGCAAAATTTAAACTATGAGACATTTTTGATTATACTGAGTAAGTTGGTAAAAACAAAATAAAAATAATAATAAGGTATCACTAAGATAAACGGTTTTATTAAACTAATTTGTAAAATTGGATAATGGAAACGATTTTTATTGATTTTAGGTCGTCGAAAAATATTTTTTAAGGAATATTGGCTTAAATTTTAAATTAAATTAAAGTTAATATATAACACTTTAAAACTTAATGGCTGTTTAAAGTAAAACAAGAAATCTGTTCACTTACAAAAGTCTTTGTTTGGAAATATTAGAAAGTTTTCAAAGCCTTGTGTCCTACATATACAAAAGAAAAAATGAAATTCTATAATATTACATATATCCAAGTTTTAAATGTGCCATAAAAACCTTAAAGAGTTCCCTAAGGAAAATATATGAAGCCCACCTTTGTAATTCAGAGAGGATGGCAATAATTACATAGAGCAAAGAAGTCGGTAAACATAAACAAGCTGAGTGGTACACTTTTATATATGGGGCCAGTCATGTAGGACGAAGCTTTTCTATGAGATTCCAACTTAGATGCCATATATATATATATATATCCATATATTTATACTCGTATAAGCATATTACATTACTGCGTAAATACGTGGACATAGTTTATTTAAAATTCAATTATCGTTAAAAGGAGAACGATGACAACTAACCTGGAGTTTAAGAAAGAAATTCTTATTTAGAAATTTAGCACTTAAGTCATTGACTACACTCCCTTAAGAACAATTTAAATTTATATTTTATATTCGAGTCTTTGTTCATATATTAAATATTTACTTCTTTTCCTGCAAAATTTCAAAGAAAATCTGAATGCAACTCAAGCAAACATATACAGGTTTGGAGTGATAACTTCTACCCAATGAATACGTAGGTTGCTACTGAAGTTTTGAGATATGGAAACACCAGTGTGAGTAGATCAAATCTGACATTGTCATCGTAAAGTTTAACATTTTAAATAGTAATCGTACTCAGAGCGTTTTGTCATACATAGCACTATTTGTGTTGTTGACAGATACTTGAAACATTCATCTTGGTCAAAAAATTGAATTAAATCGTGAACATTTTCGAGCGATGATTTTTTAAAATTTTTTAAAATTGCTTAAAAAAAGGCTAGTGTGTCGATTGGTGCAATGTTGAAAAAATTTAATGGTTATGTTGAAAAAATTCAATCGCAGTGCTTCAAAAGACGTCTATAAGATCCTGACAGGCGATGAATCATGGATCTATGCATATGAACCGGAAATTAAGCAACAATCGACTGTATGGGTCTGGTCTTTCAAGACGAGCCGAATCCAACAAAAGTTATTCGCGCACGAAGCGCAGATCAAAAATAAAATGCGAGGTCAACGATTTTCGACGCCTGAAGAAGCCGTTGATGCGTTCAAATCAGATGTTTTGAAGGTACCTCAATTGTAGTGAAAAAAGTGCTTCGAAATTTTTTTCAAACGCATCCAAAGTGTATTGATCTTCATAGATAATATTTTGAACAACACTTAAGCCATTTTCGATTATAAATATTTATTTTTACTTGTCTATCTAAAAAGTTAAGTAGCAACAGTCGTATATGTTTTAGAAATTGAACAGTGAACAGTCAAAAACTTCGAAATCTATCATTTTTGTTGACGAAAAGATTTTTAAAGAATATATGGTCAGGAGATTTCTGTATGTCAAACCTACATAAACTGAACATGCTTTTCAAGTAAACATTTCAAACAATTATTTGACTATATTGTACGCCCCAACAGAAAAGGATGATATATTAACTACACCTCGGCACTGCTATTTGTTTAACGGGGTTTTCTCGTTTTCCGGTTTAAAAAAATCGGTTTTTTTTAGAGATGCATTGAAGTCTCACAATTATTTTCCCAAAATTGTGTGCTGAAAAACTCAATAGTTTTCAAGTTACAGTCGAGTTAGTGACAGTGAAATTCAATTGTAATATTTAAAAAAAAAACTTTAAATAACGTAGACCTGTCTATCTCCCACCACCCTCCTAACTCCGAACACTTTTTATTTTTGTTAATAATTATTTTTTGGAGCATATAATTGAGTTGATGTTAATTGGAACATATATTTATATTATTTATGTTATAATATTTGAAATAACAAATAATTAACTTGTGTACTTTTAATTTATTGTAATGATTTAAAGTGAAAAATCTATTAACTAAAAAAAATCATGTCGAAATGCTTGAATTTGGAGGTCTTATTTTTTGCATTTTTCAAATAGTTGTCAAGCTTAAGAATAAATATGTTTAATGTTTTTGTATGTATACATCTTAAATTTTAATAAGATGCAGTTGTAATTATTCCAGAATTAGGCTTAAAAATGACTTAAAAATTCTGACTTCTTGGCTTTAATGGGTTAAGTGCAGGTTTTCTGCTATATATGTTATCGGAAATAAAAAAAATAAAGCATTTTTATAAAATATAGGGTTATAGTCATCGCCTAGCACATGGGTTTTTTAAATTTTGTTTTTATAACGTAAACCTGCCTATTTCCGACCGGTGAACTTCCTTCTCATTTCATTCTTTTGATATAAAAAATCAATTTTCAAAGACGGATTCTAAAAGCAAAATGTTTCTCGAATTCAAAACGGAACTTCCCGTGATTCTCTTTATATGAGAAATATCTAAAAAACATTATTATAAATGAAGGTCCTCGAGATGCACGCATGGTTGTATTTCCGACCATCAAAACTCTAACTTCCGATTACAGACCATTACTAAGCCTATTTCCGACCAAAAAGAAGTGACTGTAAAACTCGATTTATTCGTAATTAATAGGGTATTTCGAATTAAAAATTGTTACTATTTGAAGTAAAAAAAACAACTATCCTGATAACCTTTCAAAAAATGTCAACAATCTTGATCTAACACCTACTAAAAAAATTTATAGGCAGGTACAGTCACTTCCAAAAGTGAAAAAAATGGTTTATAATTACCTAAAATTCAGCATTTTCCCAAATTTTCTCCGAAATGCATGTAATTAGTACACTCTTTTATTTTTATTAGATTGCCCATCTAATCCTAATGCCCATCCAATCCTAATGCCTTTCCAAAAAGGTGCAACATGTCCACGTAGAGAAAATGTATAGAAATTTATACGTAGAAATCCTATCGGAGAATATTATAAAAATCAACAAATTTAAGAAATTAAACTCAAATTAATTCTAAAATGCTTTTTTTTAATTTAAAAATAATTACAATTAACCTTGAGTAACAAAAACCCTTCAAAATGTCCACCGCCACTTTCGATGCTATTTCAACAATCTCCTTCTAAGTCCCTGTTTAAGGCATATTGCAGCCAGCCTCTCAAGTATTGTCGTCGCTGAATTCCCAATTCGGCTAACTAAATTCTCCCTAGTGTTAACAGGGCTTGAATAAACTTCACCCTTCATTGTTCCCCATAAGAAAAAGTCCAATGGGGTAAGGTCTGAAGATCTGGCAGGCCAAGGAATCGGTGCACCTCGTCCAATCCAGCGGTTAGGAAATTTTTCACTTCACAATGTTAGCCGTATGCGCTGGTACTCTATCGTATTGGTGAAACATTCCCCTAAGATTATCCATATGATTTTCCTCTATAAGATCTGGCATTGTATTGTCCAAAAAGTCCAGAAACGCTCCGATGTCAATGTCGCGGTTCAAAAGCCAAGTGCGAAATTTCAGTCTTCTCTCGGAATGTCCTTCCAGTAACCTTAGATGACGACACTCCTAATTGCCTTGCGACTCGTTTTGTGCTCGTCTCAGGGTCCTGCCTCACAATGGTGATTATTTGTTGCTTGATGTCGGCAGAAGTTCCAGAAATTTCGGCTCGTGTATCCATGTTTTGTGAAGTTACACTTCCTGTTTATTTTAACCTTTGGGAAGTCCGTATAAATACCCCTCTTTGGAGTGCTTTCCGGTTAGGGAATCTCTATTGATATTCCAGTACAGCCGCTCTCTCTTTTCCGTCTACTACACCATAAATGTAAATAAAATCCGCGTATGCCTCAAATGTAAATTTTACCATTTTTTAATAATTTTTGCTTAAAAACACCCGTACTTATGGATTTGTTTCTCAACTATGATAGGTATTCTTGCTGACTGACCCTTTTTATAATACAATTTATATCAGGTACGAGTAATAGAACGCCAGGATACAAGAGTGTGAATTCTGGCTAACACAAGCTAATATCGGCAATAAAACAAAATTACAATAACATTTTTATTACCTTTTTGCAGCAATAATTCAAACTAATTACCTGTTAACCCAAAACAAACATTTCCGACCCTTTCTCTTATAAATTTTGTTTATGTAAAGAATTTCCTACCTAAAGTGCAGTAAAATAATTAGGTGGTCAGGGATTTCTAAGGATGCGGTTTTACTAATCCTTTGTCTACCTTGCCATGTTGCACCTTTTTGAAAGGTAATAAGATGGGAAATCTAATAACAATAAAAAAGAGGTGTACTAATTACAGGATTTTCCGAGAAAATGTGGGAAAATGTTGAAATTTAGGTAATCGCAAACCATTTTTTGCATTTTTGGAACTGAATGTACCTGCAATGGTAGGAGATAGCTCAACATTATTGACAATTTCTTAAAGGTCATTGGAGTGGTATTTTTTAGCGTTTGTTTAATGTGGCTGTGTTTGGTAGATCAAGAGATAACAATAAAAGATTAATGTGCATACCATGAAAAACTGAAATTTATGAATCACCCTGTAACTCCCAAACGCTTCGGATTGCCCCTCCCCCCCCCCTTGCCATTCAATTTTTTGTTTGTCTAGTTGAGATCTATCACCCCACTCATTTTGGCACGTCTGATCTGAAACACCCTGTATATATATAACTCTTGCAAAATAATTGGTCCAGTCGAAAATTTTGTAAAAAAAAGTGTCATTGAAATAAATTAGTATTTTAAATCAATGTTTTCCAAGCAGAATATTTGTTGAGTATCCTATTCTAATAAGGGTTAGTCATTTATTTAACTCAGTTAGAAACCACTTTGAACAACGTTGAAGAAGATTATTGAGAATCTTTTTAATGAGTCATCTATACTACCCTAAGGCAAAATGTTGCAATGTATCTTTCTACTTAGCTTTCCTCTGAGTATCTTAAAGTACATATTTGATGCGATTTGAAAAGCTTTCAGCCGTTTTCAAAATTCAAAATATGAACCCTGCATTATTTCAGGAGATATAGATTGCCTTCCCCTTTCCATTTCCTGTTCATTTTGAAAAGCACGTCCGTTCGAAATAAATGTAAAAAACAGGTTGCTTCATGTAATTCCGAGTAAATTTTGTGCGTTTTATGTTGTTGGGCTGAACCGTAGAGTGAATGTCGTCCTTTCGCAAATAGTAAAACTTTCGTTAAAGTCTAAACCCCCCAAAGAAAAGCATTGAGCGTTCTTCTCATGTTTACGTAAAAAGCTAAATGTTTATCTAGGAGAAAACTTTCGCTGTATTATAAGTTTCACTAAAAAGGGCAACAGAACAAAATTCTTTAAAAATTTATAAAAGTTATCCTTATAGATAGCGCAACCAAAGTGTATTGTCTTTACCTTTAGTTCTATTACGAATGCGTAAATATTAATGAAAGTATATGTAAAAAGGAAATTTTTAAGAACTGGAACCAAGAAAGTACGTACAACATAAATATATTAAACAACTTACTGATAAAACATTTCTAAGGCAATTTAGGGTTTACAAAAGTGAAAATGTTTGGCATTATTTAGATCAACCTTCTTTACTCAAATTTTCTTCTTTTAACAAAAACTACTTTGTGATAATAATATTTTAAAAAATCAAAGGATTTATACTATCAGGTTTGACTTTGTAATTGTAAGAATATAATTTTTACTTATATCTTTCTTATTTACGAGTTGCACATCACATAAATTATAGATATTCAAAATATATTCAGCACACGAAGAAAAAATGATATGAAATATTATTCTATTATAAATTTTCGTGAGACTATGTCGATATTAAAAGAAAAACCAGTATGTACTAACCAAATTTTTTTTTAATAACGATAAGGTCGGACGAAGGAATATAACACAGTAATTTTTAGTATACATTTTTTTGTGTGTACATATTTACAAATATAAGACATGCATTGAAATAAATAAATAAGGAATATAAAGAAAGTTATCTCACAAAATCATCGAATAACGACGTCGAGCAGCTTCCAGTTAAAGATGAGATTCAGTAGCTTACTCCCTGTCTCGTTGCAGCGGGGGCCTGATATTGATGCTGCCAAGAGTTCGGTCGGGCCTAAAACTTCGACTTGTGCTAGTAAGACTATTAATGCTGTGACTTTGAGACCTGTTGTGCATCCTCGTTGAGTCTTTGTCTCTCGAATTCATCCTGATATCACCGTGGAGGACGTCGTGCGCCATGTTTCATCACACTTTGGTATTTCGCATGACAGAATAAATTGCCGACGGATTGACAAGTCTCGCAACGATGCTTGCTCCTTCTTCGCTTCTTTTAAGATCGTCATTCCTGATGCTCTGTTTAACGCTATCGTCTATCCTGAGGTTTGGCCTAATGGAACCATTGTCCGGGAATTTACTCCAAGAAATCATTTTGACTCTAGACGTACTCAAAAATAAAATAAAAAATTCGGCAAGATTATGTTCTACTACGCTAATGTAACTGGCCTTCGACATAAGACAACCAGCCTCTATATTGCCTCTACTAACTCATGTGTCGACGTGGTTTGTTTGACTGAAACCTGGCTCTGTGGAATGATTGCCGAGGCCCGGAATACATAGTCTTTCGCCGTGATCGACTACACTGATCTGTCTACACTGATTGCGGGATGCTCCTCCTGGAACATACACGAATACTTCCGACTTTCTCGCTTCTCGCATTGACACTCACTCTTGTGCCTTGCGCCCACATGACGAACTGTTGCTCTTTGGAAATTTCAATTTGCCAACAATCATCATCTAGCGCCACTTATCAACATCGCGGGGATCTATATGTTTCATCGACTGCCTTTCTTCTTCCGGGCTGACGCAGTGTTCCAGCATTGCAAATGACTCTGGTAGATTCCTGGATTTGGTGTTCAGCACTGATCCATTTGGAACTTTGATCATTGCTTGGTTCCTTTGATCCCTGAGGCGTCTCATTATCCTGCTCTTCAGATTGTTCTGGTCTTCGCTCCGATGTCTGCAATACCTCCGATTCACAGTAATTACACTTTCAATTTTAAACGGGCTGATTTTTCTTTATTAAATAACTATTTATTAAATTGTAATTGGTCGAATATTTTTGACGAACGTGACGTCGATGTGCCGGTCTTCTGTTTTATGCAATCAAAGATTATACCCTAGGCTTTAGCCACATCGTATAAAAATTTTTTTTTCTATCTAGAACAAACAATTCCTTTCCTAGTCCGTCCTGGCTAAATAGTTCACTAAAACAACTCAAAAATTTTAAAAATAAAGCTTGGAAACGTTCCTGCTTGTCAAGGAGCGATGCGGATTTTTACCACTATTCACATTTTGCGTGATCAATTAATTTGAGACATTCACAGCTCATACGATGAGTACATAGTCAGAATGAAGTCTACTTTACGTGATCAACTAATCAGTTTTGGAAATTTGTTAACTCTAAGCATGATACTGATGGTTACGCTACTTTACTGAAGCTTGGAGATATCGAGAGTAGTGATCCCTTTAAGATTGCAAATCTATTTGCGACTTTTTTATGACTTATTTGACTGACAATAACTCTGATATTAGGTTTACGAATTTAAGTTGCTTGACAATGTTACCTCCGTCGCGAAACATATTAATAGTTTCGCTGATAGTTTCTTGTGTGGTCCTGCTCGTGTTCCTGCTTCTCTTCTAAAGAACTGTTCTTCTTCTCTCGTTCCTGTTCGTTGTTATTTATTTAATTTATAAATTTCTTGCGTTGTCTTCCCAAAATCTTGGAAGTCATCCCTTATTATTCCTCTTCACAAAAAGGGCAAGAGGTGTAAAATTTCCAACTATAGACATATTGCTAACTTGGAATTTTATAATTTGTGCTTATTTCAAATTGAAGCTGTAAGCACGTCGACTGTGTCTTCACTGATTTTAGCAAGGCGTTTGATACAATTAATCACCAAATATTGATTCACAAGTTAGCTGCCCTAGGGTTTCCATCCTTGTTTGTTGACTGGGTTCTTTCATACTTATTATGCCGAACCCAGCGTGTGTCGTTCCTTTGGTTCCTGTCCAGGTACATTTACAATACTTTCGGTGTGCCTTAAATAAGCCATCTTGGCTCGATTTTATTTATTATTTGCGTCAATGATGTGTTTTTTCTTAAGAAATTCCAACATTCTCTGGTATGCTGACGATGCCAATATTTTTCGTGTTGTTTCTTCTGTTGACGACTGTGAAATTCGAATCTAGGCGCAACAACTCCTATTTTCGCTTTTGACTGCCTTCAAGGCAATATCGACTCTCCGGCATTACTGGCATTTTTTTTAATACATCAATTCCAAGTCCCTTCTTGAGAAACTGAGATTTTCTTAAATTACCTCCACACCGTATTAGTTAGTCGGTGTCCCGTTATTTTAATTTTCATTATGACATAAATGATTTTAATTTATCTAAGTATTGTGTAAAGAGTAAACTTTCTTGACTGTTCTTTGTGTATTCTATAGTTTTTATTGTGCATCATTAATTATTGTTATGTTAGTTTAATTAATTATTATTGATTTTATTGTTATTTTTATTAGCTATTTGTGTTATTTTGTTTATTTTTTGTTGTTGTCATTTTTAGTAATCAGCCTTGGATGAATTTTGTATAAATAAATAAATCAGATCCTCCAGTTAGAATTCTGCTAACGATAAGGTTAAGGTGCAATGAAATCACCCTTAAGGGTCTAATTTTTTTTTAGGAAAATAGTAGTCCTGAAATAAAATACGAGCTTATGAAACGTAATAATCAAAGAATCATTCACTGACAGGGAAATGCACCTTATTGGGTAAATAAATTAACTAAATAAAACAGAACCCTCCAAGCAATATTACTACTAATTAAATCCTTTATAGGAAAGGTTGGATAATCGAAAGGTATGGATTTTACGGCAACCAAAATTTAAGGTCCCTAAATATCTATCAGTGTCACGGCAAAAATTTAAAAAAACTCCTTCTTTTTCTGTACTCTTTTACAAAATAAATTTCACTCTCATAATATATTCTAAATACTTTTTTTTTGGAATTTTACGATGAGGAAAAATTTGACTTGACATTAGAACAATATCTACGGAAATAGCGATAGAAGAGGACTTATAGGTAAGCGGTAATGAAATATTTATTACGTCTTTGTTGTACATTGCTACGGCAAATATATGTTCAGATCAGCTAATGTCGCCAAATATCTCAATGACTAAAATGTTTAAAGGAGAGGAAATTGATATGGTCGACGTCTGTAGCAGTACTGCAGGATTCCGCGACAGAGTAAAAGTAGTACGCGAAATTAAGGGTTAAGTATTCCGCGAATCTACTTAGACGATTCAAAGTGAGAGACAGAATGATATTAATGATTAAAAGAAAAAAAGTAGATATTACTCTGCCCAATACTTCCTGAATCGAACGAAGAGGTAAAAGGTTTTAAAATAAAAAAAAGTAAGACAAGAATGGACGTTGTTCATACTTCGAGGGTTCCGTATTTAAATTTTTTTTCAAAAGCAAAATTTTTTTTAATATTTTGTAGGAATTACATAAAAGCAAATTACAAATATCTAAACTTTAAAAATCCGAGGCAACGATTTCGAACTCAAAAGTTATGAAACACGTTGCTATGTTATTTAGTAGATCTCCGATAGAGCAGCCAGTACGGAAACTATCCTGGCTATCCTGGATATTTGATCAAGTTACCGTTAATAAGTAATTTAGAAACTTTAGATATGATCTGAGATCTTTCTTAGGTATTAGTTGTATATAAATAAATTTCACATCGAAAGTGTCCTATTTAATAAGACTGGTAAAAAAAAGGTTCTCCCTGACTTTAAGCCAAGGAAGGACTCAAGTCAAGTTTTCCAAGCATCTTATAAACCTCTTGGCGCAAAAGTGTGTGAAAGGCGCCTCCCTATAGATGCACGAAGATAGAGTTGGAGGGGACTGGGAAGTTAATTTTGTCCAATTATTGATTAGAACAAAGCCCCATTCGTGAAGCAGAAGAACATTTGAATTTCTTCCTAACTGCTTTAGCGAGTGAACCTTTTATGTAATATTAAAAGTAGAATTTAGTCCGTTAGATTCACCGTTATTACAAGTAATCTTATAACATCTATTACCTTGAACTTAGCCCGTTGAATATTAGATTCACCATTCATTTTTGAACGAAGGAGAGTTTTTTATTAGATTTTTAAAGATTTGCGGAATAAAGCTATACATCTCGAACTATACTATATAATGGATGTTGATGATAACTTCAGCGCACAATTCTTAGAAAAGCAAATCAACTAGCCCAAGTTTTTGATGAAATTATTAAACCTAACCATTCTGTTCGTTATAATACCGCGCTAATCTTTTGATGGAAGGTAGGTTAGGATAGGTCAGAAAAAAGATGATAAATTGGGCAAATATCGGACAATATTCTGAATTGTCTATAGTTACCAAAACGGCCAGCGAATATTTGTATGGATGAGATGTAAGAAAAAAATCTGGGCACTTACTCTAGGTATCTCCCAATTTTCGCAGATAGAAACGACTTAGAATACTCGTATAATTGGATGTGGCTTAGTGGTATATATTTCTCTCTCTCTCTCTCTGGCTCCTTTAACACATTGTGGGAACTATGGCGTCTACTATACTGACTCTCCATCTGGACCGGTTCTGCTCCAACGCTTTCAATTGTGTGTTTATCTGGGTGTATAATTATAGTTTAAGATCCGGTATTAGAAATATATACCCTCTTCTGTTATTTGACAAGGTGACAAGGATTATATATTGGATAATATATACATACATTGATAAATCGCAAATGGGTTGCATAGCTAAATCGCGTACCGATGCTGGTAAATAAAATAAATTCTATTTAACTTTTTTGGATCAACTTTCCCGATTTGTTAATCATAAAATTCGAGCATTAGCTGAAAGAATATGACACAAGGAATTGGAAAATTGCCTACTTTCACCGCAGCACAACTGTGAAGTTGCCAGATATAAACAGGTAAGCAAGCGTTATTAATATACCCTCATCAGTTATTTAATTAATTTTTTATTAAATGAAATGTTATTTCATATCCTACCCAAAAGTATTAGGTTGCCTCAGCAAAAGTTTGTCACATCGATGGTTGCCTACATTTTAGAGTTCTTCTGAAAGAAGATTTTTCCGATTGTGTAAGCGCGCTCTATTGATCAAATACTAGATTCAAGTCAGATTAAATATTAACAATGATATAAATTTTTTTTTACTTACACATATATTAATCAGCGATAATACATAATTGTGAAAAACAAATTTTTATATAAGAAACTTCTTCTAATTCTGACTCATCAGAAGTGCCTATATCAAAATCTAATTCTTATTCTTCATCGCTTTCTTTTCGCTGTAATTTGCTGAGAATATCCTCAACTTGTAAGGGCGTTGGGTCTCCTACGAACCACGTTGGCTTCACATAGCTATCAAAAAACCAACTACATTCTTCAGGACTTAGTTTGACGCAATTAAATAATAGGCTCACACTCCTTAATTCTTAACGTTTTAATTTGCGTAAAATTCACTAAAACTCTTAGTGGTGTCGTCGTCCGATAAAAACATCTTTGCGAGGGAAAATTTGCGTCTTTTTCTTGTTATAATATTAATTAAGTTTTAATATATTTATACTTGAACTCAAAACAAATATCAACATTTATATAAGTTTTCATTTTTATCATGTTTTAATATTTTGTCATCTTCTAGGTGAGAGTTAGAAAAAATGTGGTCGATTGTTGAGAATTAAGAAAAAGAGTAAGAAGAAATGTAAGTAATGGGAATCGTAAGACTATGGGCTTGTTTGTAAATGCAGGTTTGCTCGTCAGCTGCACAATTTAGTTAAAGAGAAAGTTGAATAATATATCTGAAAAGCAAATCTATATTTACGTGCATGAGCGAACAATACATGGCAACAAACGGAAATGCAACTAGGGGGTAGGCACACATTATGTCGGAGTCCCTAATAATACTGAGATGGTACCTATACGGACAAGGTATAAAATGCGAAAAGCCCACAAAACATTCAGAATTGAACAAAAAATGCATTTGGTTGGCATAAAATTTACTACGGAAAAACTACTACTACTACTACTAGTGAAAAGGAATAAGGTCACCTTCACTCCATCTTTTAAGCCCTTGTGGGCACAAGTCGTCCCTCTGCGCAAACCAACTCCGGTTGAGAAAGGACGAGGAAGACCTACACGCCATCAGAACATTTTGGGTCAGATCTTTGCGCTACACAAATGTACTCCCGGCGATTCTCAGGACAATTCAAGGAGTAGCCCTTCTCCTAGGAAAGTAGGCTTATAAACATTAAAGTTTATAAGAGGTAACTACAGTGGATAATAATTATGAAAAGCATTAGTATTAAAAAACATCCACTCCGTCTCTGGGCTGTTGTCTAGCTCTCGGCAATGCAAAAAAAGATCGGTTACACTATTTTACTAAAATATTAAATTAAATAATTTCAAGCGTTCAAGTTATTTTAAGAATATTCAAAAGTTTCTTTCCGGGCATGAATAGGATCTGTCTTAAGACCGAAACCACAACAATTTTCGCTTACAAAATAAACGGAATTTACATTTTGAAACGTGTGCGTATGTGTGTCGCGACACGCTTTGCGTCATTCGCGACAGACGAGGTGAAAATTTTATAAGACTAAATGCACGGGTTTTTTTTTTGTTTTTTTGTTTTTTTTTTTTTTTTATACGATGTGGCCAAATCCTAGGGGACAACCCTTTGATGCGTTAGCATGGTTTTGGCCGGAAGGGAATAAGGGTAAGGTAAGTGAGGAAAACTTGAGTCTTGTTTGCATTGCTGCGAGCTAGACAACAGCCCAGAGACGGAGTGGATTATTTTTTTAATTTCTTAATAAAAGCTCACGGTCATCTGGGCTCGAACCCGGGACCCATGGCATGGTGGTCTTGCCGCTCAACGCATTGATCCAACTCCGTCTCCGCGTTGCGTTATTTTAACAGTTGTTCTAATAGATGTGAATAAGTACCTCTATTTTCAAAGTATACCTAAATTATTTGTTTAAAACCACAAAAATGAATGTTTATTATGACAAATGCGACATTTTCTCACGAATCGTATCAGAAGTAAAAAATTAGTGAAAGCAGTAGTAGGCGATTTTGTGGGAAATTCTGGATGTTTCCGTAATGGCTTGATCCTTTATTACAAATAACTAAAAATGTTTGTACAAAATTAATTAATTTTTTTTTCTTCGAAATTTCCTAAATTAAATTTTTGCATTTTTTCTTAAATACTTTGAAAATATGGTCTGCTGCGCGGTAAAAGTAGAAAGCTTAAGTATTCTACTGAACGAAGGAAGAGCGCTTGTCTGTACATGTACTCGTATATGTTTAAGCGTTTTTCTTGTTGGCACGCTGAGGAACGGGATGTCCGGGGTTGTCGCCTTAGTTTGCCAGCTCGCAAAATCAAATTGTAGTCGCTAGTTCGGTCGACATTATTCGTGATATTATTCGAAATAAAAAGTGATTAGTGAAAAGCATAATAAAAATCAAGACTATATTAGTAGAGTTATTTTTTTTTAAATTTTGAGACAGTTTATAGACTTTAAAAGACAGATTTTTAAAATGAAGTGTGCAGTGCATTGTTGCAAAAATAATTGACGGCGGAGTCGTGGAATATCTTTTTTCAGGCAAGCAACTAGCATAAATATATTTATTGACATGTTTAATTTTAGTAGATTAAAGCATTAAAATACTTAAGAGAAAAAATAGTAACTATAAAAAGAAAAGTTTCGCTCTCGATTCTCAGTTTGTTTACATTCTGAGGGATTGGATTGTCGCCTTACATATCCAGTGACGGTCAGCCAAAATATATATAAATTTTAAAACTTATGTTTGCCCGTCCCGCGAAAGTCCATTTTTTTACTACTGCTATGGTGAAAACTACCACTAAGGTAGACTTCAATTATGTGAAGAAAAATGCTTAATTATCTAATTATTAGGGCACTTCATCTGTGCATTTTAAAATAAAAAGCGACAGTGATATTAAAACATGTCCGCAAAGAACCGGGGAGGTCTAATTAAAGATAAAAAAGTTATTTATTATTGTAAAATTAACAAATAATTTAAAATAGTACAAAGTTAATTATACAAAAAATATTAAAAAATAATAATGAAATAAATATTATTATATCTTCGTTATATATAACGACTGCGAAAATTATTTGGGATACTTATGACCAAGTTTGTTTAAGGGCATAATTTCAAATCAAAGCCAACTTTTTCAAATATTTAAATTTTTTTAAATTCAAATAGAACCTGATAAACCTCAATAACGACGATTTCAACTCAATTGACAAATTTGTTCATCCAAACTAAATTAAGTTGGCGTTGATTTGGATTTGGGGTCCATTTTTGAACAAGGTTTATTACGTTGGTTGCCCTTGGTTTTGATTTTAGTATTTATTTAGCATTATTGGAAGCCTAGTTTTTTTCACTTAGTAATAATGAAATATTTTTTTATTCTTATACATATTTGCAATTTAAAAACCGTTAAAACGACTTTGATTAAATAGAAAAAATAAGGGAAATTACTGATTCTGCCATTAATTTTGTTAACTTGGCTAATTTTATATATACATATGCCTATATTACAAAGTCAAATCTCTTTTATCAATAAAGATCAAGCAGAAAGGTACATTTAATGGCATTTACTTAAGAATAAAAGAGAATATTCCAGAATGAAATGAAAAAAAAAATTAATGAATGCAAAAATTCTTTTTATTGAGGAATAAAATTTATATCGGTTAATTTATTTTTTATTCTCGCGAATTTTATATTTTCTTCGCACGAAAACATATTTATACATATTTATTTAAGAGAATGGAAAATAGTAATCATTTGGATCATAGATCATTTTTGAGTAATTCACGAATGAAATTACAGACGATATCTTTTACATTAGATGAATCTGAATCTTTTTTTACAATATTTCCCGCACTCTGCTGTGGACTGATCGTTGACGGGTCAGTGCGGCCCTTCCTCTCACCAATCCTTTTTTTCGCGAATGAAAGGATATAAAATTCTCACTCACGAATTTTCCTAAATAAATTTTCATTCGCGAACAGAAACAATTTTTATTTTATTCGCGAGTGATACTTTCCGTACTCTGGGAATATTCTCACCTATCAAATTAAAAAGAGCTGTCAATTTAAACTACAATTTGACTGGTAACAGTAATAGGCCTTGATCAAGCAAACTCACGCTATTAAAACAAAAGAAAGTCATGCAAGCACGAAGTAAGCGCACAAAGTTACGTTCAGCATAAAAAACCACCATGAGCCATCGGGATAATGCTCGACGACACCAGAATAAATTCAGTTGAAAGGAATAAAAAATTTTTCCTTGTGGTAAA
This sequence comes from Leptarthrus brevirostris, assembly GCA_964036015.1. NCBI lineage: Eukaryota > Metazoa > Arthropoda > Insecta > Diptera > Asilidae > Leptarthrus > Leptarthrus brevirostris. The sequence goes on along the minus strand of OZ038371.1, from coordinate 101,374,803 downwards.
AGTATTGAAACTACCGAAAGGTACTTTGTCATATTTCCAAGGACAGTTCTGGTACACCACCGCATCTAGTGACAACATTTTCTCAGCTGAGGTGAATAACTTTATGTAATTTCTTCGGCTGACAGTAAAAATGCCTCCCCCCCCCTTTTTCGGTCGCTTAGTTTTATGGTGCAATCGAATAAATCCAGGCGAGAATTATCAACTCATATTTACCGAAAGGAAATGACGATTCATTTTTATCGAATAAATAGACAAATGAATGAATCTGTAAATTTAATTCAAATAGTTTGCACCGCAGACTTTCGTTAGGAAAGTTTACCGGTCCGGTTGACGTAGATAACAACTTGCGTAGGTATTGAAAAGTTAGGTGGTTGAGGCTCTCAAATCACTAGTTTTTCGATGCAAGAGAAGAATTAAAAAACCTTCTCATAATCGGTAGGGCATATTGCAAAAATCGACTGCCTATTTCAGTTGTAAGTCAATAATTTATTTATCACTTGTTCAAGTTCCCGAATTTAATTCTCAATAACGTACTTTATTAAGCTAAGTTAGCGGACAGGCGTAGTAATCTTAAAAATGTAAGTAATTGATTTCCGTGACTCCGTGCACTCGTTTTTGGAAACATTTTAATAAAAAATCACTTGCTTCCTCTTTTACAAATTAACTCAATTCTCTTTAAATTATAAATTTACGGCGACGGGTTTTGCCTTACTGGAGCATTAGCAAGCAAGGGCTTGATAAAGCCCCAGTAAGGCGAAACGCATCGAGAAAAATTTACAATTTAAAGGAAATTAAATTAATTTGGAGAAGAGAAACAAGTGATTTTCTATTAAACTGTAGTATTCTTAGTCTAATATCTAAAATAAATAAAAAACATAAGAAAAAATATTTATGAATATATCAACAGCGGTGACGAGCTAATTAGCACACACCTAAGGAGTGTCTTTTTCTATAGCAGAATATACTTTTCAGTTTATAACTATTAAAGCCTTTTAAAGATATGTCATTCATATCGCTTAATCACCTCTCAGGCGTATAAATGAGAAATAGTGCCATGTGTTATGTTACTGTTACAGTAGAAGTGTCTTTGTTGCTTTGGCAATATAATTAGCGCACCCTACCATTTAGGTGAGTTAACTTGAAAATAGATTTTTTTTATTTGAATTTAATATATCAAAAAGAAAGTGAAAATTTCTAGTGTTATTTTCGAATTTAGAACAAGAAAGAGAGGAGCCTTATTTGGAGTTTATTCCAAAAGGAGCGCAACGTAAGTAAAATAACCAGGACCAGCGGCTGAAAAAAAGAAAAAGAAAAAAAGTGCGAAACGATCGAGGCCAAAGAAAACTTCTAACGAGAGGACAGTCTAATAGTCAGGCACCACTTTCGCAACTTCAGTGAAAATAAGAGCCCATATGGAGGAAAATTACGCCTGAAGAAACCGATGGTTACACAAGGTAATAGAAGAAAACGTCTAGATTTCGCTAGAAGCCATCGATCGAAATGTGACTCGTTTTGGAATTCGGTCATCTGACGAATCCAATTTGAATCTTACTGGACCAGATGTACGAACTTAGGTGCGACATCCACCAAACAAGGAACTGGACCCCATGTACAGAAAAAAGACGTTTAAGTTTGGATGTGGCAGCGTGATGGTTTGGGGCACCTTCAGCGCTCATGGTGTTGAGCCAATAGTAGCAAAAAGGCAAATGGGTGGACCGATGTACAACAATATATTGGCTAACCATCTGGAAGCATTCTCAGAGAATTTGCCATTGTCAGTATACCGCCAATTGATGTTCCAGCAGGACAATGCTTTAAGCCATACATCTCGAATTGTCAAGGAGGTTGGTTTGAGGAACATCAAATTTCCGTAATGGAGTGGTCTCCTCAGAGCCCAGATATAAACCCGATCGAGAATTTGTGGGCCATCATCACCATGTGTGTCAGCAATAAAACCAAATCCGATAAGGACACCATCCGTCAAGAATGGTACAAAATTAGTGTTAAAAAAAAATGAAATATATATTGAAATAATTCAAATACTGAATTAACATAATATGTATAATTGTGATGTTTCCTTGCATTTTATCCTTAAATAACTTTATATCGTTGGGTACGCTAGGTAGTAAATTTTTCGTTTCCTTGCTTGGGCACCTAGCAGCTTAAGAAAATCTAATGTTTTAGTGCTACTGTTGAGGCAGAGTCAAAAGAATTTAGCTTTTTTTCTTTATGAAAAACGTGGTTCGCATTTTTGTGAAATATTTATATATCTTATTCTGCTCGAGTTTTAAGCGATTTGTTTGTCTCAGTTTTGTTTTAATTTTATTGAACTTTTATTAGAGTGACTGGATCGCAACCTTAAAATAAATAAATAAATAAATAAATAAGACCATTTTTTCAAAATTAAGTTAACGTTTGATTTTATATCTTCTATATGGTACCTTTCATACAGTAGGTAGTCCCAAATATTGTAAAAGCAGAATATTTAACGGTGAAAATACAATGTGTATAACGACTTTAGCATACAATGTACATGGCGAATGAACTATAAAAACCTCGATTTCTCGAAAAGTTAATTTTTGGACTTAGTGGTTATTCCGGAAAGCCACATATATATAGTGGCCTCTTTTCACTGTTTAGAAAGGATGGATCAGAAAATTTATTGATAAATGAACAGAAGAAAAGCGATTAATTAATAATATGTCCTATGACCAAAGGATGTCTTAACATCATGCAACGTAACATAGAATAACAAGCAACAGGTAAATGCGGTTGAATTAAGCCTTTAAACAAACGAAAGAACGTACGAAACATCGGAATTTCGGAATTCCAAAAAAAAGTTGCACTGAAATCCTTGTTAGTTTATTATGATTATTTTTAACAATGTCTTCACAACAGAGGATGCAACATTAGCAAATAACCATAATGTATGTAGATAATGCCAAAATAACTTTTGAATGAGAGAACTTTACCGATGATTAAAAGAAACAAGTAGATCAAGTCCGTAGAATGTGTACTGCGGTTCGACCATAACGATTGCAAGTGGATCTACAATTTGAGATGAATTCGGAATCACCGACATTACTCTGCAAAATCCAACGACGTTTTTTGTGTTATCATCAGAAAAGAACTATGAGTTGCTGACAGTGGATTATGAGTATTCCGATGGAAGGTCAACACGTTATCCTTTACTCCACTGACAAATAAATAATAATTCTACAAAATGTTAAATTTAATTCTATTATTTTGGGAAAACAACTAACTTATTCCGTTCACGAGCTGAAGAAGATCGGGCAGACCTTTCAGCAAGATAGCAAAAGAGCGGAATATACCTTGAGTCAATTAATGCTTTAAAACACTTTCTAAGAGATGTTAATCTTAGAGATTACCTTAGGAATCAAAATATCACGGCAATTGTAAATTACGCTAAATACAACCGTACGAAAGAGTGTGTAAATCGCAATTACAATTAATGAGGAAATTTTGTTTTCGTGGTGAAAATGTTTTACAAAGTTTTAATATTTATTATTTTCCAGTTGAAAACAGCTCTGACAAAAAATTAAATAAACATACTCTTAAACAACAACAATTTTATGATCGATGGTTGATGAAAGTATAAGATTTTCCCGGCCATATTTAACATTCTCACTGAAAAAACTCAATTTTTACCCTGGATTCTGAACGAGCATACCCAAAAATCTTAGGGAGCATAGTTCTTTATAAGATAATTCTTCTTTTTAAATTATGAGAATAAGTCAAAACGCTGGAATTCATTGTCGTTAATGGATTAATATACACAGTTGAATAGTTTTTGTCATTAGTTATTTAACAAGTTGAAAACATTTATATGAAATCAGTATCAGTCCTACATGCAAAACAAAAACAATAAAAGCTTTCCCCACGGGTAGAAAGGGCCAGGCATAGCAAAGATCGTACTAAGTAAAGACGAAGACATAAATGTTCTAAGATAAAAGAAGAAGAACGTAATGGCTTTATACATAAGAGGGTCAGAGGTGAATTCAACCAGTGGCTATGAATCTTGGATGCTTTCTGCTACTTAAAAGATTATTGCGGATCTACCTTAAATTGTAGGTCCGCTTAAAATGGTTGTCACCGAATCGGCCAAAGATTTTCTTCTGCCTCATACCCTATAATATGATGGGAACTAGAGGGTCTCGATTCGGCATAATGTTCGCTTACTCATATTTACTTACTTTACTTTATAGGCACTAATCCTGTATAAAACTGAACGAATTTACAGTTTTTATGTCAAAATAAGAAATAGATACAATGTGCCGTGCCCAAAATTTAAGGAAAGGAAGGAAGGAGTAAGGGAACGCACAAATTAATTTTTAGTTCGTGCGATTAAAAATCATAATAAAATAAATTATTAAAAAAAAATATCAACTGAAATTATTTTTTAAGTATTATACGCTATGTCACTCCCACAATTAAGTCGAATTTAATGACACCTCATATATATACATACGTACGCTCGAAAAACATTACCCTTCTCTCCTTCGGCAGTCGGGTAAAAAGACATTTTAGTGCTAAAAGTTTAATCAGAATCGGTTAGCATAATAAATAATATACACTTTATCATTTACAGAGGTGTTGCTTAAAAGTGCTTTAACATGTAAGTTTTCTAACAATATAACGACTTAAAACTGCACATTCATTAATATTTTTAGTAATTGTCTTAAAAATATGTACATATGTCATTCACAATAATCTAGTAACATTGACCAAGCATGGAAAACGATCCTTAATTTTATAAGATATTTCAGAATATATATTACCCCCTATACATGCAGGGTTGAACCTAGGTTGAACCTGAGTTCAACTTCATGTATACGCGGATCGAGTCGAAGTAGGGTTGACTCAACTCAACTCCGCTTAGCAGGCTGGGTCGAGTTCAAATGACAGCTGTGATTGCCGTATGGACGCGGGTTGAGTAGTCGAGTTTGGAACGGAATTTTGTTTGCTGTGTTTTTGGGTTAAAATATTTTTTTTTGTATTCTGTTTTTCGTGCTGCGATTTAAGAAATGGCCAGAGAAACATTTGGGATATTAATTATTAATAGGCGATATTAATTGTCTTTGGATTAAATTTAATTAACTCGGTCAAGCATTTACAATAATATCGTAATTATCACTGATGATTTTTACAATATTAAATATTTCCATAAAATCACACAAAAATAAACTCAAAGTTTTGAAGGTTACTTTCGTCTGTCACTTCAACTATATTTCAACTAGAACTCAACTCGATCTTTCAACCCTGCGTTGCCATATACGCGGGTCGAAAACTCAACCCAATCTCGACTCAATCTTTCAACCATGCATGTATACGTGATATATATATATATATATATATATATATATATATATATATATATATATATATATATTATTTATGCGTGGGACGATTTAGATAGGCCATTGGCGCAATGTGAAAAATTTTGACCTAAGGTGGGTGTAGGTGTAGGGAGGGGCGTCAAATAAGTATGTAACACTTGAACCAATTTGAATGATTTCTTTACGGCTATTCACCCTTTGTAACCTTTATACAAATGTAGTTCTTATGGTATTTGGGGGAGTTATTCCACTATTGCTACTATAAGAAAAAAACGAACTTAAGGTTCGGGTGGAAGAGGACGCGGTACTGAATTTCATAACGAGTGGACAGATTTAGATGATTCATGTCAAATTTGAACCTATGATGGGGATCAAAGGGAAATGTCGCCTTACTTCGTAACGTATGGATCGATTTAGATGACACTGAAACTGAAAACTAAAACGACTTAAATAAGAGTCAACTGCACAAAAAGCATTAAAAAGCCTGAAATGATATTTAGTTGAATGACTAAGTACTACGCCATTTTAAAGTCGGTTAATTAAACAAAACGAGTACCTTTCTACAATAAAAGATTCAATATAAAACTGTAGGTACTGTGAGAGATATTCTATCTATACAGCAATAAGTATGTAAAGCCTCCAACCTTATGATCTCGGGAACTAACATCTTTAGATCATCATCATCATCTTTCATCAACTTGATGTTTCTTTACTTAATGAATGTGTGCAACATAATACACTATATTAGTTGTTTAATTAAACATAACAAGTATATAATCGGCCGATTGGAAACAAATTCATTTGACTGAAGATTTTTAATAACCTAATACTATAAAGAATGCCTATTTTTTAATGGCACATTCTTCGTAAGCCCGTTTCTTCTCAACGTAAGTGCAATGTTTCGAATTTAGAGTATATTTTAGTATGTTTAACTTTAGTGACTTGTTTCTGTTAATATTGGTATGTGCTGCTAAAGAAACTAAGCAAATTACGGTCATTAAAGCTTAATTATAATATTTAATATTTTTGTAGTTCTTAACTCCTCGTAAAATATACTTAGACAATATAAAGATAACAATATATCACAGATTCCTCAGAATATATATTTGCACAGCAAAATTAAACAAATGCTGTAAGGTAAGGTCCGATGGGTCAAATAATTTCCCAAATTAAATTGAAATTTCAAGTAAACCCCCGCAGAATGAAAGGAACAGAAGAAATTTCATTAAAATAGCCTTAAATGTTGGGCAACTTTATATGGCAATCAAGTGCAAGGTAAGTGCAATATCCAAATGAAGTTACTGAACTGCAAGAGATGAACAGTTGGGGTGAATAAAAAGCACAAGAATACGATGCACAGCGAAATCAAGGCAAAAAAAACTTTGCAATGCGCGTGTAGTCGGTAGTAACCACTCTGATTTCACTTTCCCACTAAATGCAAGCAAAGTAGCTCCTTCCCAACCACCTTAGGTAAACAGCGCATTTTTTAATTAAATGGAAAATGGAACAGCAAAATCTCTTTAGGCGTGATTCCAACTTGTTGTCATCGCTAGTCAAGACTCCATGGTGGTTTTTTGCTATGATGGCGCTCATTAGAAAATATTTTGTTTACGTTTCATGCAGATATTTTTCTTCGCGTACTTTTTACATATTATGATAGCAGTTATTTCTACTGATAATTTTCTTCTACAAAATTCTGTTTTTCTTTTAAATAAAAATTTCACACATGGACATGCTAAACAAACACACAAAAATACCTTGTTAGGAGAAGAAAAATGCGAAGATGTCATAGAAGAATTAGAAGATGAAGAACTGAAACTAGCAGGAGTAGTGGTAGCGCTAGACGAAAATGTCGAAATAGTTGCAGGCATAAGAGTAAAAATTGAATTGTTTGAAAATTTTATAACATTCATTGGCAGTTGGTGATATTGTTGTAGAAGAACCTGGTGGTGATGTTCGACTTGTAATTGTTGCTGTTTAAAGTTTAGTGGTAACCACGTCACGTCAAGTGTTGATGATAACCGTGAGGTAAAAAACATGTCAGCATTCATTAATGATTGAAATTTACTAATATTTTTATAATATTAAATTTGTTCGCACGGTGCATTCATTATATAATTAGTACCTTACCATGATATCTTTGTAGCTTAACGGGCGGTTTGAGATGTAGCTGGTGTTGTTATTAACTGTACTAATACCGTTGAGTGGGTTGGCACTAAAAACAGCCGCCGTCTGCGCAGTTTGTTGATGATTTCTTAAAGAAATAGAGTCACACAAATTTATCTCGGTGTAGCGACTTAAGATTAATGTCGGTGTCACAGCACTAACGATGGGCGGCGGGCAACAGTGACCACAGTAGCACAGTGGAATGTTAGGATTTTGTTGTAATTGATTTATTTGAATGTTATTTTGTTGCGATTGGTTTTGTTGTTGATTATGCGGTATATGATGATGATGTATTGTACCGTTCAAAGTTGTTGTCGCGTTTGGTGGTAAAAAAGTTGTTGTCGGTAGTAAAGAATGTGTTAAGGTAGTAGAAGGATTATGGTTTATTATGTTTGATGTAACTGAAGAAGTCAATGATGTCTGCGATGGAGGAGCCAAAAAGGGGGGACAGATAGCGAGGCCCGGTGGGAAATACGTTGTGACCACAATTTTGAATAACGAAGTATTTTTACGTTTTTACTTTATAACTTACTTTGTTTTTAAACTGGTATGTATGTATATAGTGAATTAAAATATTGTCAATATTTAAGTGTAAATTAACTAGGTATTTTATCTCTCAGAATATTTGACCTTATAGAATAGTAAATTACAGTGGTTTTTAGAAGAATAAATTTTGACTAGTTAATGAGAATTAAGTAGATATTTCTTTAGCTAGAACAACCAAATTAATATATTTAAAATGAGTCTTTTAAGAGATTGTCTTGTTTTTATAAAAATTTTTGTATAATAGTATAATTTATAAGATTGATTGATGTAAATGATTGCATCGATAAAATCACATATGAATGAATATATGCAAAGAGTTCAAAACACTACAGGCCTATATGAAGAGATGTTCTCTAATAAAAATATGACTAAAGTCGTAGTTTATTTAAAATATAAAGTACATGGTACAGCTATACTGTATTGTACACAAAGATAAATATTCCACAGTTACAGATATTTATGTTATTTTTTTTTTCGTTTTATTAGATATATTTTTGAATTCTAGATTTTCAAAAAAGGAGATTGTCAAGAAGTTTTGAAGTTAATTTTGATTGATTGTTTTAGCTACACTAAATTTTTTGATTGTCGAAACGCTTTTTCTTACGCAACCTTAATATTCAAGATCAATTTGTCCTTTGAATCTGATTTGCTAATCTTAATTAAATTGTAAATTGTCCCTAAATTTATTTTTAATAGCTATTTTCATAAATATTTTGAAAAAAGAGGATTATATCTGTCTATTTAAGTACGAAGACTTGATACTAAATATATCCTAACGTTAATGTATAAATAAATATATCGATATAATCTAAGTTTCACCTTCAAATACACCTACTTACTAATATTGACTTCTGTTTTACTAATCTATAAATCACACTTTTGCCTTTCTCTTAAGTTGTTAGCCGAAAATAATTGATTGTTCCTCTGCGATATAATTATAACTTTTCTTTTGTATATTTTAGAAATTCACAAATTTAACGTTATATTTTTGTATTAATTGATTTTATACTAATCTTTACTATGTTAGTATATATGATATGTTGATAATAATTAAATATTTTCATTACATTCTCTGATTTAAGTTAAATTCGAGATTTTCTTACATATATGAAGTCTATACTTAGTTCACAACTTGGCTATTTTGTTGTGTTTTAGTTCTTTATCCTTAAACAACCGCTTGAATTAAAAATGTTTAACTAATTCTTTGGTGGAGACGGATTTTTTCAATTGCTTCACTTACTTTCCGCTAGTATTTTTCAAAAAAACAAAACTAGTACACCAATATGTTAATTTATTTATTTTTTATCACTTCTGTCTTGAAGCTTTAAAGCTAATTCTTCTATTATTTTTTTTCTTTTTTCTTAAATATTTAATAAATAATAATAAACAGGATTTTTCCCATAAAATGAACAAGTATTGGTGTAAATATAACTTACAAAACCAAAAATCTGCCTGTTTCGAATTCAGTCAAATTTAATAAAACAAAATTTCAACAATAATAACACAAATATTGCACTTCTGTTTTTCCTACTATATCTAACTCACAATTTCATGATTTGTCTTTCAGCTTATGTGTGATTTTTTGTATATATTTGGAATTTAAATCTTTCTAAAATACATTTATACCTTTTCTTACTAAACTTTTTACTTTAAAAATTTATTTTGAAACAATATATTGCAACAATTGATATAAATATATCTTTATTTTTGTTTTTCTCTTTTTTTATATTCATAAAAAGTAAAAATAATACTGATCGAGGTTGAACACTGAATTGGTCAAATATTTTCCTTTTAAAGATTATTTTGTTGAAAAGACACAACAAACCGGATCGTATTAAAGGAAACTATACAAAGTCTTTTAAAGAGGTTCACAACAGCAAATTAATATTTAAAGACAACGAAACTGATCCTTTATGGCTCAAATAATTTTTCTCTATTTTTAAAGGTGAAGAAATGTGTCAGGATGTAGAATTTTTTCAAGTATATGTGAATATCTTGACAGTGCAAAGCTTATTTTTGTCTATAGAAAGCGAATGAGTGTGAAACACCAAAGTATATCTGTAGATATTAACGTTAATAGGTATTTGTCGTCGGTTTTGTCACAGTAATGTCACTAAGAAATGTCACCACGATTATTTAGTTAAAGTTCGAGATTCTTTTTTTTTTACTTTCTTCTGTTTACTTTTTAGAAAACTGATTTTTTCGATATCTTGTTAATATTAGAAAATTCCTTTTTAAAACCACCAATTTACTACATTATTTTTATCTTTTCGGTAAAGATTATAAATCTTATTTTATTTTAAGCAAGAAATGTCATATTTGCAAGCTTAAGCAAAACTCACAATTTTTTAAAAAAATTTGACCTTTTTCCCGTTTTACTGAAAAGGTCAGATCAAAAGCGGAAAAACTTTCGAAGATAGAAGGAAAATTTTTTATAGAACGGTAGACAGCAATTTTAATATTTTGAACAATAATTATTGTGTTAATTTTTATTTTCAATTAATATTTTATTATAAGATGGTGATTAATTATATATGTTTAAGAACGGCGGACAGAGTTGGAACGGGTTAAAGCAAAGACTGTACGAAGACTGAAGTAAGAACCACTGGTGTTCTGAGGTATTATACTGTTCGAGGACGGGGAATACACCAAAGGCAATAGCAACATACTATCATCATAACATAAATTCAACAAGAAAAATTCTAAAAACATCTGAAAACGGCAGAGAGAGAAAGACATAAGTGGTAAGCAGCATTGATATAGAACCTTCTATATTACCATTCCAGACCTACAGCTACCTTTTCATTCCCTTTTCCCTACGTTTGCACGTAAAATTTTATGTTTGGTTGTGTTTATGAAGTAAGAGAAATCCGGGAGCTTTTAGCTGAACAGAAAACATTATAGTAACGGCGTTCTGCGCCGCTGCTGCAATTTATTCCCCATCCAAAAACTTCATGTTATTGATACAAAGCTATATACACACCTGGATGGTGCGCAGTTCTTTGCTCTTTAAAATCAAAAACTTGCCCTGGCTGTTTTATAAAGTTCAACACACTCGCAATCTATATACTTCTCTATAGATGTATGTACATAAACTTATGAAAAATTTAGTATAAAATAAATTTGCAAGACAATTTTTGATATTGAAATTAGTTCAATTCAATTTTCACCTTACCTTTTCTGATAATGATTTCTTAATGGTGTCTTGATTTATCACAGCAATATGCACTACTTGTTGAATTTCACCCTTTACCAATAAAAACAAAATAAATGATAGCACTAAGATTAAGCAAAACACACACATAGAACAAATTTACAATGTTTTTTTGTTATGCTCTTTTAGTTTCGAGCACTACTTTCTGACTTGGCTGGAAATTACACAACGTCATGAGGCCAAGGCGCAAGCAACAGATTGAAAGAGATATACCTATTTTAGCAGGCTCATATAGATAGCTATCACCGGAATAGATATAAGTACCACAATTGTATAGAGGAGAAGCAACAATTCTGCCTGAACAATCGAGTACAATCACAACAGCACAATGTTTATATACATAACAATTTTTGGGGTGGTGCAGAACACCTCATTTTGCGCACACAACTAAAAAAACGTTTTGATAACGCTTTCAATCCAAGTTCAAACTCAGTAATACTTTTAACTCTGGAGGTGATGAAAAGGGGAAGAAAAGCACTCCGTGCTCCATGAGCGCCAAAGCTTTCTCAACAAACACAAAATTTACACAAATGTTGGTTTATATTTTCGACTCCGTCTATTTATTCTATTAATTCTTGTTGTTGCCATCGAGGAATTTGCAAGAAGACACCACAAAGAGACAAGGGCAAAAACCCCATACTACCGACGTAACAGGTTGTAGGTAACGTAACAACATAACAACTCATCGTATGCGCAACTAGTGATCACATGGAATGGAAGAGAAATATTGTATTATTGTACATAGAGCAGACCAAACTAACACTGCTTACGCTTGGACAATATACAGGGCCTGCTAATACTATAGAACAGAGGCAGCATAACAAACGATTTATATGATTTACATAATCAGAAGCATTGCGCTTGGAAATGAAAACGGAGTAGTTGGCCAGCAAAGGAGAAAAAGAGGGAGCAACAATTTAATACAGACAGGTATGGCATACAATCAATTTCACCTGGGGAACTAATGCCGAACAGAACATGCCTACCTGTTTAGATTATCTTTGAAAGAGCCAGCAACAGCCTTACTGTATGGCGACTCATTCGTCTGCGTAGTTGCCATTCGGGCGAAGCAGAGAATATCGAATAATGACTTTACACTGTTATAAATTATGAATTGTGATGCTTTCTAGCTCTATATAGGATGAAAAGAAAATATGAAAGGATTTGTGGTGAGTTTTTGTCAAATATCAAAATGCATTATAAGTTCATTTCGGAAGTTACATATATCCCTGTATCTCATCGGAAGGAGTTATGTGGAAAAATATATCTTTGATGATATATTGCAGAAAATTTACTTGGAGTTGGATATGGAGCTTGTCATTTACAGGCAGACACTGCAATAATATTAAGTGCATGTAAAAATAAAATAATATAATAAAAATAAATAAATAATTTTATGAAAAAGTTTTTTTCCAATTTTGCATCAGATTCAGCTTTAAAGCTAGTGGGGCGTTCCAAAATGGTCTGATGGTTTGCAACCAGGTATGCATGTGCTATTAAAACAAAAACTCCCCGTCATGCTAAACAAAAAGAACATGCTGAAAAATTGACGTTTTCTTCCTGCATGCACTAGTTTCAGTTAATATTTTTGTGACTATATTTCATACATTTACGAGAAAATGCACTACTATGAAATCCACCGGTTTATTTCAAAGTCAATGACAATTTCTGAACACTCCCTAATGCATTTTCAACCATAACTGCACTCTGCATAGGTACACAATACAACAGCGGGACAAAATCAAACAATCAATTAGTCGGTTATGAATAGTAATATAAATTTGATCCATTATTGTTTTCGGGCTAATCGTGAACCCCAAATTTAACTTATCAACACTCCGTTCCGCCCTCTTGTGTTAATTAGAGCATTAAAACTGACCCTATCCATTCGGAATTGCGTGAATTATGATTTTTTCTAACACTGTGGATAAATATGTATTTTTGGAGTAGAAGTAGGGCAATGTTTAGATCATAATTAAAAAGACAATAATATCACTCCAGCCCTGTATAAATGCAATATAGATCTCGTCCTGGCGTCTTAAAGAACAGTCTTGTAGGAAGCTAATAGATATAGTGGAATCAATGAGTCGGAAAGGTATGCACAAATTCGAACACCTGCAAAACTAATTCCCTCTTCCATTTTCGAGGTCGCTATACCCGAATGACATGTTGATTCTACCCTCTCAGCGGGTGGAAAAGTGGTTTTCGAGGATGCTGATTACAAAGAAGTCGTTCAAGATGAGTTTAACCTTTTCTACCTCCTCAAACTGGCAGATATTTCCTTACAATAATGCTCCCCAATGCATGCCTGTAGAAAGAAGATACAAATTTTTGTTTTTTATTCAATATAAAATGGGTTCTTGTGTACTAAAGTCGAGGGAATTTATTACAATCGAAACTGGATGTGCGAGAACAACTTAAGAGAGAAAACTCTATAATTGCCAGTTCACGTCATTTTCGCCCTCGAAAACCTCTACTTACAAATAGAGTTACATTGCTGTTATCATCGTAATGCATCTGACATTCACTTTTATCTTCTTTATTACCTGCATCGTTCATTTCCGATTCGGTGTCATTAATCAAAAATTCCGAAATATAATTTAAAAAATTAAGGAAATTAACATCATCAGGATCGTTTTTTCCAGTCGGTGTTATATACCCTTCATCATCTACTGGAAAATTTTTGCAAACCGCTTCTTTACTAAATTTCTGCAAAAACTACTATATAATCATAATCCTGACAGCATAACCCTAACTTTATACATACACATCGTGTTGAACTTCCTGCTGTACAATTACAAATATAATCCTTCAAGAAGAATTTCGGAATTAAATTATCTTGTGAAAACTTGAGTACTAAGCTGTCGTTTCGTCGGATTAATTTCATTACCAAACCATTAAAAATAAACTCTTAAAGCATGTTCGCATGCGTGCTTTTTGTATTGGGCATCGTCAAAAATGGGTTTGGATGGTGGGGTTGTGCTTACAGCTTAAACTCAGAGGACAGATAAAATGGAGGCGTGTCCTAAAGCTATTCTCCTTCCTTATCATTCAGCTAGTGTCAATTTTCGATCCTTTTCCATGTGAACAACCATTGCCGAGCATTATAGTAAAGTAAAATGTGAAAGGGATGGTTTCTGCCTGTTTGAGGGGGTAAAAAAAGGGCTGAAGTCATCTGAAACTATCATCCTCTAAAACTTAAATTAGGTAGATCAAACCACTTTTCAACCCCCTCGGAGAGGGGCGACCATGGATAGCCACAGTGATCTCCCTGCCATAACTCTTCTCCTTTTTTTTACAATGTGGTCGAAACCGAGGAGCAATCCTTTGATGCGTTAACATGGCTTTGCCCGGAAAAGAAAGGTGAGTAAGATAAATTGAATTGGTTATGTTTTTGCATTCCAGCGAGCTAGAAAGCACCGAGAAGCAATGGATTTTTTAATTCTATTTTTAAAAACCCATGGGGAGACCGAGTTTCAAACCCGTGACCCATGGCGTAGTTTTTTAACGTTTTGTACGGAGTTAGGTCAACACTGTTGACAATTTTGAAGTGGTCGTTGCGATAATAGTTTTTTGGCGTTTGTTTGACGGCGCTGCGTTGAAATTAAAAGATAAAAATGAAATATCATGAGAGAGGTGAGATCTATCACCTCACTTATTTTAGCACACCTTAAGTGAAACACCCAGTGTAATTAGGTCCAGTGTCCTTAGAGGTACATATATCGCTTTGCCAACACTTTCAATACTTCACTTGGGCATATCTGCATTATGAAGAAGGTAGTAGCGGTTAAGCTGAAAAACCGAAACTGATGTTATGACAAAAAATCTCAGCAAATATTATACTCCACTTTGAAAAACCTAAGATGCACACCGTCATAACACCGACAGCTTTACCCAGCGAAAATAGGAAAAGGCGAAGAAACGTCTCATAAGCGGTTGTAAATAAAATATAAGACGATAAAAGAGCGAACGGCAATCATCTAGAGGCAGTCATCAGTGACGCGATGATATGAAAAATAAAAGAACAACAGCAGATTAAAGAAACAATAATCCTGAAAAATATATTCAGATAGAACAATATCTCAGAACGATATATTGTTCTGCACAGAAAGGCTTCCAAACAAGCTTTATAGGCATGAATAGGTCAATGACATCAATACTTTGACAAAAAAGACAGAAAATGGCAAAAGGCGTTGACGCAGCCTCAACTACCGGATAGACTATTTTGCTAAAATCCTAAATTACGTTGTAAGACTATCAGACTTCCAACAAAGTTAACAGTTGAGGACGCAATAACTAAGATAAGGCTGCAGGAATAGATAAAGTTTCTGTGGATTAACGAAAGGCGGATTCAACTGCTATTTTTAACCGAATTCACAAAAACCGAGAGGTTCTACGTTCGACGTTTTTTTTTAATTTTTAAAATTTTTTAAAATGTTTTATTTTTATGTATGCCCGGGCATAATTTCGTAACGCGTGGACCGATTTTGATGATTTTTTTTGTTGTTGAGCAGAGTATGTTCCCCGATTGGTACCATGTTAAAAAAGATTTGGTGGGGTCGGTGGTGGATAATTCTTTTTTGTTGTAAAGATTATGACCCCCATTGCTAATAATGAAAAAAATTTGGTCCTAGGTTGTGGTGGGGCGAGGGAGAGGTAGTCTAACTTCGCAACACGTGGACCGATTTGGATGATTCTTTTTCTGAAGTTTATTCCCGTTTGGTACTGCTTCACTACTTTAAACGGTGGGATAGTCAACTTCTTTAAACTTAGACCGATTTGGGTGACTGGGTATATTATATAGAGTATAATCCCCCGTTGCTAATATGAGGACAAATTTTGCTCTAGGGTGGTGGCGGGGAGAAGGCTAGGCTAACTTCGTAACATGTGCTCCGATTTGGAAGATTTTCTTTTGATACGTAGAATATGTTGCCCCCACTGGTACTATAATGAAAATTTATGGGGGTGGGTGGTGTGCGGAAGGGACGTTACCCAATCTCTTAATGCATAAATCTACTTGGAAGATTCGTTTTTGTTTGTAGTTTTTTTTGTTGTACAGAATAGATTTACGTTTACGTGATTGATAAATAAATTTCTCAAACTCGCCAAAAACCATGTACAGCCATCCTTTCGAAGGATATTGGTCGACAAACCAAGAAGCACTGATTGTGATAAGAACAACCAGCAGCCAGATGCTTTTGGACGACCGAAAATGATCAGCACTCAGTGGTGGGTGGTGGGTGTTTTTACATGCAAAGTTCTCCGATGCAATACGAATTCGAGTGACTGGAATGGTCGGAAGAACAGTTAGTGTAGCCAGATTATGTCTTTTAACAGTAGGTTTGTAGATATGCTTGAATAAAATATAAATTAGATTTTACTTATTAGAAATTGTTTTGAATTATTTATTTTGAAATATGTTTATATTTTTTGTTCAATGTTGCACAGCTGTTTATAAAAAAAAGCCCTAATGAATGGTTATGGATTCATCAAGAAACTTGTTATATTAACATGCTTCTGATATGGCAAACCGATTCCACGGGGAAAAATCATAAAATGCTCTGAGTTGAAATCGTAGCAACAGCGTGCTGAGGAAGAGGGATGGATGCATAGGAAAATAATGGAAAAATAAAGCAGACAGGAATAGTCCATAAGAGCCAATATTTTTGGAACAGATTATAGAGTGAATACGATGATTTTCTGACTATGAGGATTCTGTCTCTGCCTGTATAGAGTAGGGCCAGGATAAGAATTTTGTATGTAAGGTGAGGGTACGAAAAGGTGACCGTGACTAATTTCGTAATATGTTGCTGGATTTAGATTGCAACTTTTAAAATTAAATAAATTTAAAATAACAAAATAGCTTTCCAAAAAAAAAAAGTTGAACAGACCCAAAAAGCGCTAAAAAGCAGCAAATAATTTTAATTTTTTATCTTATACGACATATTGAAGTCGGTGCGAATTCAACAAACAAACCAGCTACCCAACCACAATCGCAAATACCATATAAAATTACGTAAACGTTTCTGATCACGGGATCATAAAGAAGGACGATTAAAGATTGATCATAAGGAGGCGGTTGATTCGAGTAATACGAAAATAGTTTTAAAAAAAAAATTAAACCGACTTCACCAAAACGCTAAAAAGCATAAAATAATTTTTAATTTTATATCTATTACGACATTTTGAAGTGGGTGCAAATCAAACAAACCAAACTAGAACAAAAGTACTTAATCGTCCTTTCTTATGATCACCTGACCTGAAACGTTCAGGTAGTATTATTAGCTTCAATTGTGGTTCTGTAGTTGTTTTATTTGTTTAATTTGCACCGACTTCAAAATGTCGTAATAGATATAAAATTAAAAATTATTTTATGCAGTTTTTGTGAAGTCGGTTCAACTTTTTTTTTTTAAAAACTATTTTTTTCACTTTTTAGTGTCTGCTTCTCTATACAACGAAGAAAGAACCAACCAAATCGGTCCACGCCTTAAAAAGTTAGGTTTAACCCCCTACACCACCTCCATTCCAGAAAAGGAATCATCGAAATCGGTCCACGCGTTACGAAGTTACTACCCCTATCGATTTGAATCGACGTCATCAAGATGTTATCAAGGAAAAAAGGAACGCGAATCAAATCAAATTATTAAATATAATATGAAGTGTTCAACTAATTATGTAATAAAATTAGTTCGCTTCTTGGGTTGTAGATTAAATCCCGAATAACGAAATGCAGAATACAATATCCCGAATATCAAGCCCATAGTGAAATAGTGAAATAGTGAATAAAGCCATCGAGTGTTCAGATGTGCCTTTTATAAGATAGGATAAGATATTAGGAGTTCTATTGTAATTCAGTTTTGGCCAAAGACTGTGTTGTGAGACAATAGGTAAAATTTTCCCAACGGAGTTTGAGCTGAACTACTGACGGGGACGGACGTGCCGCCGTGTCTTGCTCCCCAAAAATTTTTTAAAGCGGTTGCGAAAGCGAATCAAATTAAAAAATTTCAAAGTGCTAGTGCCATCTTGCCGAAGGGAAGGGCTTTTAAGCTCTATTTGAAAGCACAGCCTGGTGAATCCGTTCCTATTTATTTCTATTTTCTTCCAGCCAACATTCAATGTAGTACAAGCGTACTTCATTGAATGCGTTTAACGGGTCTCCACTGCTGAGCATTTGGATGCCTTCATTGAGATCAAAGTTCAGCATAGCAGGCATAACACTGCTGCTGGCTTTGTTTTCACAGAGGCGGCTTTTGCATCTGTGAATCCCGTTCGTCAGTCCTTGTGTTTGTGTACGTTTTCGTTTTGTTTTGTTTTGGGCAAATTAAGACCGGGACTATGCAAAATTTTTTATTTAATTTTTGCAACATTCGTGGCTTGAAAAGTAACCATTTTTCGGTTTACTGCCACTTGATCGCGGAAAATCCGGCAGTTTTTGCACTAAGCGAAACCAAGGTTGTTTCCGATTTTGATATTAATCAGTATCACATTCCTGGTTATCACTTAGTGCCGCTCTTCTCTCCTCAGAGGGGAATCGCGGTTTATATTAGAAATGATGTGCCATTCTCCCATCTCCCTCAATTCTCTTCTACTAATCCAGAATTTAATTATGTCTGGATTAGATTTAAACTCTAGCGGCACATTATTCACTTCTGCTTTTTATACCGCAGCCCGAATATGTCCGACACTGACACTGTGTGCTCCTTCGATAAACTGTCTTCCGATATCGATAAGATTTTGGAATTATCCCCCTCTTCTGAAATCGTTCTTGCTGGAGATTTCAACGTCCACAACACACAATGGCTCAGGCATTCTTCTACCACAAGCATGTCTGGAAGACACGTCGAGTTATTTAGTGTGTCTTTTGATTTATAGCAACTGGTTGAGTGTCCGACTCGTGTTCCTGATACTTTGGGGCACAACACGCATCTTTTAGATCTATTTCTAACATCGCATCCAGAAAAATACTCGGTTTCGGTGACGTCTCCCTTGGGTAATTCGGACCATTGTCTAATCTCCGCCCAATTCTCCATCTCCTCTCTGACAACCACTAACCTAAACTCCATCAAAAGATTAGTGTGGCATTATAAAAATGCTGATCGGGCGGGACTTAATAAATATCTCAGAGAGCTGGATTGGTCTGATTGCTTTTCTATGAAGGACGTTAACAGAAGCACCGATTACATCTTGAACATCCTATGGTTTGGAATGCATCGCTTTATTCCTCATAGCTTCAATAACATCAAACCAACTAACACCAATTGGTTCAATAATGACTGTTTCGCAGCCATTATAAAGAAGGAAGCAGCCTTCCAGGCATATAAATTTTGCCCTTCAGAGGAATTGAGACGTATCTATAGAGATGCGCGGAATATTTGCAATTAAGCAATTAGCCGGGCTAAGTTCAATTTCGACCAGAGCATCAGACGGAAGGTATTTTCTACTCAAAAGGATAGTAAGGGCTTCTGGTCTCTAGTAAAAACCGTAAAGAACAATTGCACCTGTTCGTCAACACCACCACTCATTTATAATGGGAAGGTTTTTACTGACTCATTGGACAAGGCCAACCTGGTTGCTGCTAATTCTGCTGCTAGAATATAATTCCCATATTTGGGCAGGGGCAGGACACACCGCATTGTCCGCGTTAGACAAAGTTCAGCGTAAGGCTGTTAAACTTATTGGCGATTCCTCAATCTCTGAGGGCCCTGACTCTCTGGAGCATCGAGGGAATGTCGGTTGTCTCTCACTTTTTTATCGCTACTTCCATGTCCATTGTTCTAACGAAATTACTAACCTGATTCCTTGTAGATTCATTACAACGCGCGATACAAGATCTACAAGTCGCTCCCACCCCAATACTCTCCGGGTCAAATTTGGACGTACCGTCAAATTTCGGGAATCTTTTCTTAGCAGAACAACACGAATGTGGAACAGTTTACCATTTTCTGTTTTTCCCTCGCCTTATGAGCCTGAAACTTTCAAACGGGGCGTACATCGACACCTCCTTCACTCAACCTCCTAACCCATTTCCCTCAACCTTAATTCCTTTCGATCCTAAGGCTGTGCTTTAGGATCATTGGGCATCCCCTGAGCTTTGGCAACATCATATATATATATATATATATATATATATATATATATATATATATATATATATATATATATATATATAAAGTCTTAATGGAATGCTTAAATCTACATAAATTTAACAAAATTGCAAAAAGTGCTTAGCGAGTTAAAGTTTTAAGGATGAAGTTAATAAAGCTTGGCAAAAGAGGTATTTTTTTTAAAGGAGACTTATTGTTGCATCATATTGAAGTAATGCGCAAAGGTTTAGAAGAATTTATAAATTAAATTGTTGGACATCCGCCGGCACTGAATGAGAGATGTTTACATATGCGGTACATAATTAATAAAAATTACGTTCCGGAAAATTTCGAACCACTTAAATAGTTATTACTTCAACATCAGATCCCAAGGTAAACAGTGAGAGATTCAGTTACGATTTTTTTAAAATCTCAATTCGTTTTAAATTGTAGCGCCCCTATTTCGAGGTCAGTCCCAGATACGGCAGTTCCTTCGTATATGGCAGGCCATCCAAGCAATGATGAAGAACCCGATACGGGGGAGAAAAGACATCCGCCAGGCAGTGAGAGTTGTGCGTTGAACCCGACAGGATGGGAATTTAATAAAGTTTAAAAAAAAGAAAAAAGAAAAAATTGGTGGAAAATTCTTTTGAACAGACAAAAAGCAAAGAACCTAGAACATACCATTATTCTTGGTAACCCTTTTTGGTTGCCAATTGTTATAAAGTCCTTGAAATAAAAGGCGCAACTTTAAAGTCCTCAGATATGTATTCTCTTGAGGCAACTCTAGATTCTACAGGACTGGAGATTAGTTGTTGAAACCCACAGAAGAGACTCACTCACTCCAACCACTCAAAGAACTTAGTACCATTACGGTTTACTGTGGCGTCTTTCGAATTTCTTTTTACTAATATACCTGAGTTAAATATTTCTAAGCTAACATCCAATTCCTACAGGTCACCCGTGCGGGCATTAGCATCTCATTAAATTAGATAGTTATTTATGCGACAATTAACGAACAATTCCTTTAATTTCAAAAACTCATCATCCCATTTGTTACAATTTAAATAAATAGGCAGAATTGTAATTGGATTCCCGTCTGCTTTAATTTCTATCGTCACTGTGTTAGCATGTTCTTTAAATTCAGCATACGTATTATCTTTTTAATACCTATCATAATGCCTCCGCTTGGTCTACCATAAGCTCTTGACTTCTCTGCATATAACCATTTTAATTTGAAATCGGAAAATACTTGTAATATTGCATGCAATTGTCTTTAACTATAAAAGTCTCCGCCAAAACTTTACTACTTATATGAAAAAAATATTTCGTTCTACTTGAAGGTGAAAACACAGCTCAACATGTTTTGCAGGCGTTGGAAAACCTAAACCTGGACATAACATTGTGCCGAGGTCAAGCATACGATGGAATTCATCTCTTCAGAGAAGAAATGCAAGCTTATCTGCCAAAGGAAAAACGAAATACATTTAAAAAAAATGTGTGAGACCAGATGGGTGGAAAGACATGAAGCGGTTTTGAAATTTTTGGACGTGTTGCCATGTCTTCCTGGAATTTTGCAAAAAATGGCTGATCAAGGTGACAGGCATGCGACACCTGCATTTTCGCTGCTCCAAGCTATAATCTCGTCGGAATTTCTTGTAAGCTTGGTAATCCTCGCTGATATTCTGGAATTCACACTCCCTTTATCTCGATCATTACAAGCTATTGAAATTGATATACTTTCCGCAATTCAGCTTGTTGATACGATCACAGCCAGCCTGCAGAGGCAACGTGAAACTAGCACGGACGCATTCAAAAATCTTTTCAATAAGGTTGTGGCCCTCGCAAATAAAATTGGAACAGAAATCACGGTCCGCAGAATAACCGGATGTCAAACAAATAGATCGGACATTCAGACTCAGTCTGTTGAAGAGTATTACCGACTTTCAGTGTATATTCCTTTTCTAGATTATTTGTTAAATGAAAGGTCCTCCAGGTTCCCTAGAGCTCAGCTGGAAAGAATCGGACAGTTGCAAAAGTTGCTATCCCATAACTTTAGTGACGAAGATATAGAGGATGTTTTGCAAGGTGCTGAAGTATATAAAGGAGATATTTCTTGTTTTTAAGCAACAAATTTGGCAACAGATGTGGTCAACAGCCCACATTAAGGGAATTAAGAACAACAACGAACGAACATCAAACAACTAGGACATCAGCAACAACAGATAAGTTTTAATTAAACATTATACTTGGTTTTTTTCTTGTTATTAATATACACTAGTTAAACAATTTTTTTTTTTTAAATCTTTGCAACATTTAAATAAGTATGAATGAATTGAGCGTTCAGTGAAAGCCAATAAGCCATGCCTTCCTGACCCGGGTCAATTGATTGCACCACTTACTCCACTTTCTGCTTCTCTAGCTTCGTTGACCGTAAATGCGATCGCTGTCAAAACCATAACTTTTTGGCGGGCAAATCAGCAAGCATGGTTCCCCCAGCTCGAATCTCAATTCGGCCTGGCAGGAATAAACCAGGATCAGACGAAATTCAATCACCAACGGTTGAAAAATATGTAAAGTTTAAAGAAACGTTAATCTCACGTCTTTCGTCATGGGATAATTTCAAACTAAAACAATTGTTGAATGAGTTGACATCTCAACTTCTACGAGAAATGAAAACATTAAATTCGGGAAAGCTATCAGACGACATTTTAAAGTCTCTTTGGCTATAACGATTACCTGGAAACGACCTACATTAAAATATACAAATTCAAGATCACGATATATAGTAGCTCGAGAAACCGTAGTACGTCAAAAGGAAAAGAATTGTGCTGGTATTACACTACTGGTATGTGCTGCCTTACACTACATTAATATCGAAGGACAACCCATTGCTTCGAAAGTTCGTCGATTAACCAGAGAAAAACTTTCGGCCGCAAAAACGGAATTTAAATTTCTACTGGAACAAGGAATCTGTCGCCCTTCTAGCAGTCCTTGGTCTTCCCCGCTGCATCTCGTTAAGAAAAAGAGTGGCGAACCATGTGGGGATTATAGACGGGTCAACGCAAAACCGATTCCGGATAGATATCCTATGCCGCAAATCCAAGACTTTGCAAATCAATTGGAAGGAAGTAAAATCTTTTCAAAAATCGATTTGATTAAAGCCTTAGATTATAGAATAAACCGGATAGGCCATTACGTGTATGAGCCGTATATGTGATACCAGCCAAATTGCTCGTGGGGAAGGTGAAGACAACGAGGAAGATGAAGTTGAACTGTCAACTTGTACTTGGTATAATTTCCGTCTAAAGCGTTCGTGTAAAAGACTTTTAGAGTTTATGTACAAATTAGAAGTGAAGTATTAATTCTGTCAAACTAAATAGACAAAGAACATAATAAAATTTGTTTTAAAAAACTCTTCAGGAACTTAAAGTGTTGTTAATAAGTCAATTTCCCAATAAAGTGCTCAGTTTTGTCCTGTGACAATAATCGCTGCAATTCGCCAAGAATATCACTTTTTAGGAAGGTTTTAGTTATCGACTAAATTCTTATGATTGTTTATTGTGCAAAAAAAGTGTGAATTCTGAAAAAGAAGTAATAATAAATAAAAGTTTTTATTTGCAATTTCCATTTTGTTTACATCTGAAATTAAGGCAGTTCGTGGTTATGTTTTGAAAAGGGGCATGCACGATTCAATAGATAATGATTTTCCGTCTCCATTCTGTTTTACGCGATTTGCCATTCTTTTTCGTTTATCTAGGCGATGTATTAATAGCCTTTGAATCAGACAAAGAACACCTCAACCATCTTAAACAAATTTTAATAAAATTTGAAGAAAACGGGCTATCCATAAATTTAGAAAAATGCAAGTTTATGAAAAGGCAACTGACGGCATCAATTCGACAAAAGATGCAATCGAAGCTTTCGAAGAAACAAAAAGAATCAACTTTACTATCATAGTTGACGCTTCGGCATCGGAGCAGTAGTACAACAGAATTGTAATAACATTTGGCAACCGATAGGTTTTTTCTCTTCCAAATTAACTACAGCCCAAACAAAGTATATTACGGACGAACTTCAGGCAATTTACTACGGTATAAAATATTTTAGATTTCTTTTATATGGAAGAAATTTCACTATACACACAGATCATAAACCATTGGTTTTTGCTTTCAAACAAAATCCTAAAAAAGCATCACCTAGGCAAGTCAGACATCTCGATATCAAGCACATTTCAGGTAAAGACAATTATTATATGATACATTATCAAGGCTTAACGAAATTGGCATAACTGGAGCTATTGATTTCGAAGTAATCGCCGAGGCACAAATCGATGATGTTGAGCTTCAATTTTTGATAAAAAATTCTTCATTTAAGATAATTAAAGTGAAATTAATTAATTCGGAGAAAGAAATTTATTGCGATGTTTCTATTACCAAAATACATTCGTGCAAATTTTCGTAAAGAAATTTTTTCGGCAAGTCATAATTTAAGGGGGTCCTCTACTCTCGCGGTTTCAAAAAATCGATTTTTTTTTTAAATTTCAATCTATATGTATCTGAGAATACGCCACAGAAAGGATTTCATGAAAATCACATTCCTTTGCATGTTTCTGGGAACAGAAAGGTACCCGTCTCCGGCCGTTTCCGAGAAACTAAGCGCGGCGCGCCACGACGGCGCTTGTCCAGTTAAAAATCATTGTCTAAAGAATTTACCGGTCCGTTCTTGAGAAGAATGTGGACAACCAAAAACATCAACGTGATGAGGAAAGAGAACTCTACGGCCCCGGTATAGCAGATTAACTCGTAAGTTACTACAATCAAGTTAAACACCGTAATTTATCATTAAACGCGTTTTCCCGAAAGTAGTTTTTTTTAGCTACCGAGTAAGACTTCTCATAAAAGTATTGGGCCGATTTCAATAATTTTTTTTTTCAATTGTTCAGAAAACATACCGCTATGTTTTCCCGAGTACGATTAACAAAATTTTATTTTGTTCCATTTTTATAGCCTCTAATAGGTCATGGGCGGTAGTAATGAGGTGATTCCATTCGTCATGCCCTCGAACACTGGCCTGTCTGGTGTTGATGATGTAGTACACTCTGCCGTTCCTCGTTCAAGGTCTGTTTTTATATCGCGTCTAACGCCTGGAACCTCCTGTAACATGATATTGCGTTTCCTTCGGTTTAGGAGTGTTGACACGTCGGACGTGTCCTGTAAGAAAATAAGTGGGCAGACAAAGCCCTAGGCATCTTTCTTGTTGTCGGCTCCGTCTCTGGTGGCTGATACTTTGCTCAGTGATAATTTCTGGCCCCGGGATGTTTTTTGTAAGGTCTTCGTTCCCAATTCTCACCGCCGCACTAGGTCAGTAGTGGCTCAGTCTCCTAGTTCAAAAAACTCTCTGTACTACCAGAATGTGAGAGGACTAAGGACCAAAACAAATAATTTTTATTTTTCGTCTACTAACTGCGATTTTGATGTGATAGCCCTATCTGAGACGTGGTTGCACCGGGGTATTTCGGACGCGGAACTATTTAATGGCTCTTATCAGGTTTTCCGTAGGGATAGGCATGCTGCCTCGTCCGCACGTGGTGGGGGTGTTCTCATAGCTTGCAGGAGTTTTCTTAATACTGATCATCTAGACCAGGGGTGGCCAACCCAAATAAACTTGCGGGCCACTTTGGAAATGCATCATAACTCCGCGGGCCGCATATAAAATTATATATCCCCATTTTAGATTTTGACCCACCATAGACATTTTTTGGGGTGAAAAATTGAAACATAATGAGTTATTATTATTGTGTTTACTATCATTCTTACATGTAAACATAGTTAATATAATATAATTATACTAAATGCACATTGTAAAGAAATACATAACACTAAAAATGAAATCATTAAAAAATATTTGTTTTATTAGTGCCATATTTGTTTCTGCACTCTTTCACTTAGCTTTTGCAAATTGGTCTCAATTTGGGTATTTGCACATCGTAATTGGTGTTGTAGATTAGCGTCCGTTATGTTTGAGCGTGTTTTGTTTTTGGTCAATTTGATTTTCGAAAAAAACGATTTGCAGGAGTAAGTTGAACCAACTTTTTGCACCAGACGCAGGAGTAAGTTGAACCAACTTTTTGCACCAGATTTCTCAAATTGGAAAATTTCTCTTTTGTGACGTAAGTGTTATAAAAATCTATTTTTGATTCTGATGTCTCAAAAATGTGTTTTAATTCAATATTGCACTGTAAATCAACCAGTTCCATTTGGAGATATTCTGGGGCCGACTCGATTTCAACGTGAAAGGGAGATGAATATATTTCAAAAATTTTGTTGTATTTGTCTAACTCTAAATTACTGAATCGGCTTTCAAAAGCAGCTGTAATACATGGATGCACAAATAATGTATTTATTTAATACATTGGTTTTCACTTCTTTGGCCATTATAAAATAAATATATTTTGTAAAAGTGTGATAAATTTCGCGGGCCGGAAAAATGGTCAAGGCGGGCCGCATGCGGCCCGCGGGCCGCGGGTTGGCCACCCCTGATCTAGACACTCCCTCATTTTCTGACCAACTGGAGCTGAAACAAGTTTCAGTGAAAATTTCATTTGATTCGAGAAGCCTCTTCTTGATTTGTTGTTATATTCGGGTTAGAGGTAATGACTCCGCTCCACCCTGGTTTGACAGAGAACTGAAAACTCTTAGGAATAGGAAGAACAGACTTTGGAAGAGGTATCTTCATGTTGGCAGTGCTGATTCCCGTCGGGAATTTAGTATTTGATATGAGCATTTTGTATGCCGATCTCGCTCTCTCTATGATGAATACCTTCAAAGTTTAAAGAACAGATTATTCTCTGACCCCCGTGCATTTTTCGAATATGTCAACCTAAAGAAAAATGTCGATAACTATCCATCGACAATGGAGTTCGGGGGGATTTCCAGCAATAATTCTAATATTATTTGTAACTTATTTGCTGAATCTTTTAAGGGTGCATCTGATTTTATCCCGGATAGTGGAAACTTCTCGCACATAAATAACCGAATTTCCATCTGTCACGGAGGAGATCTTGTTGAAGCATATTAGTGCCCTTCCTACTGACTTTTCTGGTGGTCCTGATGGGGTTCCTGCTGCAGTCATAAAGAAATGTTCTTCGGTGTTATTGGGGCCTTTGCGCTTTTTATTCAGGAAGTCTCTCTCGCGGGGCCATTTCCCAGCACTTTGGAAGATATCCTTTTTAATTCCTATTTTCAAGAGTGGAAATAGAAGTAACATTTCCAACTACAGGCCAATTGCTAAGTTGTCCTGTATTCCTAAGCTCTTTGAACTGTTAATTCAATCCCAATTATCCGACGTGTGTAAGGGATTAATCTCCACCCGGCAGCATGGTTTTCTCCAGGGGAGGTCCACGGTTTCAAACTTGGTTGAGTTTGTTTCCTGTACTGTGGGTGGTTTCACAGATGGTTGCCAGACTGACTGTATTTACACTGATTTTAGTAAGGCCTTTGATAAGCTGTCTCACTCTATCATTGCTTTTAAATTGGCTAAGTTCGGTTTCCCGCCCTCGCTTATTGTTTGGATAAAGTCGTATTTATCTAATAGGACTTATAGGGTACGCTTTCGTGGCGCACTCTCTGATGATTTTGTGGCTCATTCTGGTGTTCCCCAGGGCAGTCATCTGGGTCCATTGTTATTCATCATATCTAAAGATGATATCTCGTATTTGCTTCAAAGATGTAAAATTCTTATATATGCTGACGATATTAAGATCTTTCTCCCAATCAAATCTGATGCTCAGTGTGAGATTTTGCAATCAGAGTTGCACATTTTTTATGGGTGGTGCCGGAACAACAATCTCAAGTTGAACATTGAGAAGTGTCAGGTTATGTCCTTCTCGAGGTCTTCCAGCCTCCGTACTTTTCAGTACATGTTTGAAGGCACTGTTATAAAGCGGGTGGAAGGGGTCAGGGACTTGGGAGTGTATCTTGATGTTAAATTGAACTTCATCTCCCATATTAATAACGTCGTTGCTAGGGCAAACTCTATGCTGGGATTTATTCTTCGATGGTCCAAGGAATTTCCAAGCCCTCAAATAAGACTCCATCTTTATACGTCCCTGGTTAGACTCCTGCTTGAATATGCTAGTCAGGTTTGGTCTCCGTTTTACGGATCCCACATTAAACGTATCGAGTCCGTCCAGCGTAGATTTGTGCGATCGGCCCTGCGTTGTTTGCCTTGGAATGACCCTCTTATTCTACCACCTTATGAGGAGCGTTTAGGGTTACTGCAGCTTGTTACACTTGAGAGGCGTCGTTGGGTTGCAGATTTGATATTTTTGCATCAGCTTCTGCAGGGAAAGATAGACAGTGTTGTGCTTGCTTCCAAAGTGTTGCCTAGAGAACTTTCCTATTCCCTGCGTGATCGATTAGTTTTTCAGATTGCTTTTTCTCGCACTAATTACGGCATGTTCGAGCCTATTAATCGCATGTGTAGGTCTGCTAATGATATTGGAGACGTTTTTGATACTAGTGTGGACAAAGTGACTCTTAAAAGGAGTATCTACAATTTATAATTTAGTCTCTTGCTCGCACTGCTTTTTGTTTTAATTTCTCGTTTTTGTTTGTTATGCATGTCGACCCTTCTGTATTTTGAATGAAAACAGTGTTATTATTATTATTATAAAAGGCATGTATCGAGTCGTGTATATGTATCCTCTTTTTGACTTGACTGGGATTTACTTTAATGATATCTGTTGACTATGCACCTCATATTTTTATGTGTGGCGTATTTTATTCGTGTGTTAATTACTAATATTATTTGCATGGGTGTGGGAGCCTCATTCGCCTCCATATATTGTTATATGGGGCGAATAGGTCAAATGATTCTAGGCTTCTGCCTATTAAGTGCGCCTTCTGAGTTAGAAGGATTAATTCTAAAAAAAAATAAAAAAATTAAAAAAAAATAAAAAAAATACGTTAAATTGGACATTTTTACAAATTGTTGCATAACTTTTACATATTGCAAAATAAAAAAAATCTGTCTCGGGAAAAGATAGCCAACGTAACTATGACTATAAAGAATATAAATTTTCAGATTAGAGATTACCCAATTGGCCACAACTTTGCTTAAGCGGGACCCATGCAGTTTCAACATCAATGTCATCAATGACATTTCAAGGTCGCGAGAGTTATTTTTTTTCATCTTCAAAAGTAAAATTGAAAAGTCAAAACATGTATCTTCGAAATAAAAAAAAATTTTTAAATGTATTCAGTAGATCCTTCGCAATTTATTCCCCAAAAAACCGCTCAATTTCAGGCCTCGAGAGTAGAGGACCCCCTTAAGCCATCCAGAAATTAAATCTTCAGTTTAAGTACTAGTCAATAGAGTTATCTGGCCGTCAATAAAAAACAGATGTAAAAGAATGGAGTAGAAATTGTTTAGCTTTTCAAAGAGCGAAAATATCAAGACATGTTAATCCTCCACTCGCCGATTTCCAACACGAAACTGAACGTTTTAATACAATGCATTTAGATTTGATGGGTCCATTGCCAGACTCGGAAGGTTTTAAACATTGCTTGACAATTATGGGTAGATACACTCGGTGGCCAGAAGCAATTCCAATTGAAAACATATGTGCAGAAACGGTAGCAGCTGCATTATTAAAAAACTGGATTTCATCACAGACCAAGGATCAGAATTTGAGTCATATTTGTTTAAAGAACTTACAAACTAGGTATCAAACGTAGTCGCGCAATAGAATACCACCCTCAAGCGAACGGATTTATTGAACGCTGGCATCGATCTTTGAAAGCATCGCTAATGTGTAACCAAAATTGTCAGTGGACAAAACATTTACCGCTCGTGTCATTAGGTTTCAGACGGATTAGCAGCGATGAATTTCAATACTCCCCAGCTAAATTAGTCTACGGAGAAAACATACGTCTACCCGGTGATTTTTTTAACCAAGCAATTTTTTGAATAACCAAACTAAGTTCATAAAAATCTCGAACAGCAGTTTGTGAATATACGACCATCACCGGCATCTCGGCATATTTTACAAAAAAATTTCATATTCAAAGATTTGAAAAATTGCCCGTTTGTTTTCATTTGTGTAGACAAGTTTAAAACCTCTATACGAGGGACCATGCCAAGTATTAGACAGACACGAAAAATTTTATAAAATCTCAGTAAAAGGAAAAGAGATTAATGTTTCTCTGAAGACTTAAACCTTGCTTTAATAACTCAAAGGACGATAATTTGCAACACACTTCATCCAAGGCACAAGAACAATCGCCTAACGCCACATACAGATAAGATTTGCCAGTGTTAAACGACCGTGTAACAAACAAAAGTGTGTCTGTTCAGCGAACGCTGGAAAACACTCAAAATTTTGACAGGTCAAAGTCAAATTTTATTCAACCAACCGACATTTCCCAACAGTACAATAGAAATCAAAGGATGTTAGAGCCAGTGATCAACGGTCCACTACAAACCAGCCGAGCAAATAAAAGGGTGTATATCCAACCAGTGAACCAAGAAGTAACGGCAGACACAAACAATTCAGCCCAAAACCATCAAATTCAAAATGTCATACCAAAAATTACATTTTCAAAAGACGGAAATACCCTATTTCCAGCCAGAAAAACCAGAGAAGGACGAACTACGAAACTTCCGGAACGTTTCGCGGAACCCTTAGGATTCGCTGGCGGGGGAGTAATGTGGTGATACTCTTAATTGACCAAAAGTATTTACATTTATAACGTTTTAAATTAGGTTCCGTTTGACTCAATTACGTTCTGTATTCACTTGTTGCAAAAGGTTACCCAAGTAGGTTGGGATAATTTTATTTTAAATCTTGTCAAAAAATTTGTAATAAATGTTCACTCTTTTCTAAAGTTAAATAAATATATTTTTCTTAAAATAATCCAAAATGTTTTTTAATAGTAATTATTAAGTTCTCAGAGCTATATTCTCTTGAGACAACTCTAGATTCTACAGGCCTGGAGATTAGCTTTTGGAACCCACGGAAGAGAATCAGTACATTGCTAGACGGAGTCCCGTACGGAAGGCTACTATTCAGTAATCCGGACAGGAGCAACATACAGAATACTAATTAAGACGACCCCATTGGTATATTGGCGGATGACGTAGCTGTACCATCAGTACCACACACGTGCAAGCCACATCCCCAAACCTCTTCCTCCCAGAAAACCTAATAAAAATTGTTGACGTGTAAAAGCCGAATTTTCCCGAATGAGTGTTTTTAAGGTATTTAAGCAATTCGCCAGGTTTTTAAGGCCACTTCACTTTAACTCCACTCCACCCTATCGGCACCCCAAAGGCACTCACAGGCACGCAATCGGTACGCTAACGGCACTCATATGCAGGATAAAGGCACGCTAACGGCAGTCCGCATGTCAATAGACAGTTTTCGCGTGTCAATAGACAGTGCCTTTTTGTAGGTAATCCTCTTCGAGAAGGTTATTCCTACATCAATATGAGTCTATTTTTTGTTGTGAAATTCCTAAATTTTTATTTATGAAAATATTTGTATATGCAAAGTATTATTTTATAAGACCAGCAATTGTACATCCTCACCTACTACTAATGCATGGATAGGTGATACAAAAAATGAAATATTCATGGGCTTCTCCCTATTCAGCTATGCAATTTTATTCCAGGTTATATAAGCCTTCACAGTGGAGAATATCAGTAAATAGTGTTCAAGAAAAAAGAGTATAGTATAGTAACGGCACCGGACCCTGCAAAATTAAGAGGAAGTCCAAGAGGAGCTTTCACTACCAATATAAAATTGACGAAAAAAACTAACATCTATAATTACTCAGCCTCATATAGTAATTTGAGATTATTTGCTAATTAACCTGCGTATGAATTAGTATTGTCACCCACTCAGATACTACACCCATATAGATACTATAACGTATTTCAGTCGCAATTTTGCAAACAGTCTACCAATTGATTGGTTTTGGAAAAACAAAATGAAAGTAGTCTATACATTGATATATATTTATTATGAATGAATTTCTATATAGTATAACACTTAAAGAAGCATATTATTGAATTTGTTACATATATATTTGGCACAATCTACGTTGATTGAGTTCTCGGCCTGTCGTTGGTCTACGGGTTGCAATTTAATTGAGTTAAATTTAAATAATACCGGAAAACTAAGAGTGTACCAACTCTGGGAAACTTTCCAACATTACATTTACATTTTGTCACTTAATACCCTTTTGCTTTTAGGTACGGATATAATTTGGTGTTGTTAGTTATCAGTGAAGGATCATTCCAGCAAGTCGTGTCAGAATAACAAAACTAACAACTATTTAATTTAATAAACTGCTACGGGGAGAAACTCGGACGGATAGTGCCGGACGTAATAAGAATAAAAATGCATAAAATGTTAGGTATATTACACACATTATATACATGAAGTGATATCTTGAAAATTTTGAGAAAATTTGTTTTGACAATATACTCATTGAAAATTACTTTAATATAAAAAGTAATTATTTTGAAAAAAAATAAAATCTTTTATAAATAGAAAAACCTAGTAGTAGACTAATGAAAAATTTAAATAGTTAACATATATATTTACTTTTACATATATTTACTGAGAACTATATTATTTAGAAACTTAATGATAACTGAATTAAATATGAAGAGACAAAAAGCACATAATTATAGTAATAAACAGCATTACCATAAGGAATCATAATCAGAAAAAAAGAAGTGTTTTCGTGTATATGAGAATGAATACCAGTTCTAGCGGTATGGATTTTTTTTTTTGATCTCTCATACTAATTTTTAACTAGTATTTTAACATTTAGCCATAACATGATCCGTTATTTCTCGGTATTGTATGGCACGCCGTTTTACTATTTAATAGCAAGCCTTTCATCGTGAAGAAATTAAAATGAAAAGAAAAATGAATTCGAAACATTTTTATTTTGTTGTAACATAATAATAATTAATTAAAATTGTGACTTGTCATAAAACTAATTCGCATTAAAGGATAAAAGAAATTAATTGAATTATTATGATACTATGAAGATAATTTATTTCTCAATTTCAAATATATTCGAATATCAAATCAAATTGTCGAATTATAATTATAACATGCCATTAATTTAAATTATCATTGCTCCATACAAAAAATTTCAATTAAGGTTTTACAGTATATTATGTTAGAATGAAAATTCAATCAATTGTTATTATGTACATAATTTAAATTCAAGAATTTAAATTATGTATATAATTTTAATTCACGAATAATAAAATTCTTATATT
This sequence comes from Leptarthrus brevirostris, assembly GCA_964036015.1. NCBI lineage: Eukaryota > Metazoa > Arthropoda > Insecta > Diptera > Asilidae > Leptarthrus > Leptarthrus brevirostris. The sequence continues at coordinate 101,341,132 of OZ038371.1, read as the reverse complement.
AAAATTTTGTACATAAACACTTACGTTTTACTATTTAATAGCACGCATTTCATATCTAAAATTAAAATTATGTACATAATTTTAATTCGAGCCAATTAAAATTTGGATATCATTTTAATTCGAGTCAATTAAAATTTGGATATCATTTTCATTCGAGTCAATTAAATGTATGTAACCAGAAGAAGAATTAAAATTCAAAAAATCAAGTGCAAGTTATTAAATAGCTAAACTAGCTAATAACTTACACTTGATTTTTTGAATTTCAATTCTTCTTCTTGTTACATAAATTTAATTGACTCGAATGAAATTGATATCCAAATTTTAATTGACTCGAATTAAAATGATATCCAAATTTTAATTGGCTCGAATTAACATTATGTACATAATTTTAATTGGCTCGAATCAAAATTATGTACATAATTTAAATTCAAGTTATGAAATAATGTGCATAATGTTAATTCAAGAATTAAAATTTAAGGATTAAAATTATGTACATAATATTAATTGCGAACTTTAAATTATGTACATAATTTTAAATTTGAATATTTTTTAAACATTGTCATAATTAGAATACCATGAATTTTAATTGTACTTCGAAATAAATTTAATATAACATTTTTATTGTGTTAAAGTAAAATAATATTTCGCCGAATTAAAATTTAATTTCAGCGTAATAAAAATTGTACATTTAAATTTTTTCTATTTATAATTTTAATTTATTGAGTTAATATTATACCATAACATAATTGTAGTTTATTTTTATAAACTGTAAATGTCCTGTGAACAATTATTATTTGAAACTTTTTCGTTCGGAACATTTATTTTATGTTAATAAATAGCAAAACGGCGTGCCATAGTATTGTATATTTATGCATATTATTCGTTGACTCAATTAAAAAAAAGGGAATAAACTCTAAAGGGAATTGAAATATTTTCGAAGATGTATTTATTTCAATATTAGATAAAATTACTTTTAAGGCGTTATCCATCTTTGATAATGGAAATACATTTTGATGCACCATAGTTTAAGGTGACGATGGTTTAGAAGGTTCTCTTTAATCATCCTGGTCGTAGGAGGAAGCCTTGTCTGCTTTTTGTTGCAATTTTAAACTATGAATTTATTGCGAAATAGCGAACTATTTGGAAAATCTTCGAGTTTGAATACTGTATCTCGGTGAATAAATATAAACATTATATCTTCTTGTAAAACAGAAAAAAGTGGGAACATATTATTTAAGTTATTTAAGGCAACACGCATTTTATGAAAACTACCTTATCGGAATGTCAAAAAAAAATTGTAACAATAGGCATATAACTACTGTATGCATTGTATGAGCTCATCAGGTTGCCACAGTCAGTTCCTAATCACAAATACTCTCACCTTAATTAACAATAGGGTATTTGAGCATAAATATGAATCTTTGATAAAAAGATTCCTGTTCAAAGCGTGAAGTTATTTAGCTTTTTCTTTGCAAGGTGCTACGTGATGTTATAACTATGCGCAGGTTATTATAATTTAAGGGGGTCGTCTACGTATGAAGATGTGAGGAATGTTATTTTCAAAGGATTTGGGCAAACTCTTAACGGTTATTAAGCAATAGAGCGTTGAGCACGCTCGCTCAAGGTGTTTCCGCGCGCTCCCCGTGACCGCGGCTACACCGAATTTTCTATTTCCTCGAATCCAACAAAGAGAGGAACTGGTAGCACAACAGGAACATCTCCAGGAAGAGGAAGGTGAACTCTACGGCCCCGGCATAGATGATTAATCGTAAGATCCTTCAAAAATATTTTTTTTCTTGTGTAAACCTTTAAACGCATTTTCCCGAAAGTCGTATTTTTCTAACTTTTTTTTTTTAAGAAAAGTTTTACACGTATCGATTCAATTTCTTTTTTTACTTGCTCAGAAAACATGTCGCTATGGTTAGACACGAGCTTTTGACGAAATATTGTTTTTTATTATTATAACAGGCAATAAACATTTGAAAAACAAGGGAAAAATAACTTTTTTTTCAAAAATTTCCACCATTTCGAGATTTTTGAATTTTACAAAAACCTTGTGTCTAAGCATAGCTGATGTAATAACAATTATAGATTACATAGTTTCATTTTTTGTTGTAGGTTAAATGGTTGTCCCAAAATCTTGCAGGAAAATTGATATCAAAATTCTGATGAGGGCACATTCAAGGTCATCCTGCACTCGAATATGTACAAATATAATTTCAATGACTTTCCCTCTTGAAAGATTACGATTAAATAAACAAAAAACAAAAAAAAGTGAGTGAATATCTTTTTTCGTTCCTTCGTAATAAATTTTGAAAAACAGGCTCGAAAATCAAGCCGCTACGTAGACGCTTAAGTTAAGTTTCAAGTTTAAATATTAATAACACCTGAAGTAAAGTTACAGTTGTACATTTAACCATTAACGTGTCCACTGTAGAGTAAAATTAACAAGTCTGAAAGCTTTTGGGAAAAGAAACTATTGCAAACATCACGTCTAACCAGGTACTTATGCATCAAGCCTGGGAACACCTAGTCGCATAAAGCAAACCGCTTGGTTGAAAATAAATATTAAATAAGCCAGAAAAACATAATCTAGATGTAAGGGAGCACAATAAAATTGAATAACGTTAAATTGCAGCACAGTACGCGCCGTACATAGCAGATAAGCTCGAAATCTTATGCGATTAACATTTTCCCTTTGATCTGGCAGCTTAATATCTGTCTGTAAATGTATACACTCATGCAATGATTCGACCAGGGGATTCGTTCTTTTCTTTTTGCAAAGTCATCATCAAATATTTATATTCTCTCCTAAAACAAGGGACTTACAGCGATCACCCAGAAATTTGGTGGATACTACGGTGCGGGTGTTATTTTCTTCCTGTGAAAAAAACTCTTTAACACATCAACGTTATTTCAGGTTTTTCGCCTTCACGAAATCATTTGATACTTTATTCTCTTTTTGTGATTTTCGAGATGTTTTCAATTTACGTACATCATAAATATTTAAAGAACGAAGAAATTCAGGCCAATATTAACGCACATTCTAGTAATTTATGTCAATAAAATATTTATGGAATTTATACTCGCTCATCATGTGCACATATGTACCTCATGCAGCAAACATGAAAGTTTGGAAAACCTGTTGTATTCTAGGGCCAAATACGTACGTGTGATTACAAGGATCATTCGATATTTCTGAAGATTTACGTGAGTGACAGTGATGGTTTAAAGAGTGCACAATGTCCTCGCATAAATTTATGTAAATCCTTTGATTAATAATAAAAGGTTTTATATGATCAAAATAATATCATCAGCTTTGCGGAAGTCAAAATTTAGCAAGCTCCTATTTTACGTTTGCAAATGAGTAACATATAACAAGACATTTTGAATTTTTGAATATGCATCTTTTTCAGAAGGATTCTCATGCCGCTGTAAAAAACTTCATCTAGGTCGTTGAAAAAATAATTGTAAAACAGTTTATCTAGATTCCATTATATCGGGTATACCCACCGTACGGAGTCCGAGTTAGGCTGATTATGATTATAGAATTTTCAGATCATATTCGTGATTCTACCCAAATCGCTTTCTATCTTCTTGTCACAAGATTTGAAGAGAATTCATATTTTTCCACGATTCGGCGTAATGCCAGAGGCCCATAAAGGTCACAGTATTTTTGGAAGATAGCTAGCTCAAACTACTGGGCATTACAAAACCACATCAAATGCATTGAAGGAAATTAAAAACGAGGAGTCAGAAAATATTAATATAACCCTATGTTTACTAATACGTTCTTCTACTAAAAACGTACTAGTAAACATATGGCTATCTCTCTATCTTTAGTTCCTGTAACTCGGGGGCAACAGAATTCGACCCAATTCGTCGATGTGGATCCTCCAAAATGGAAGCCGACACGTGATCACTCCCACCACCGACGAATATCTACTCGTTTTTAAATTCCACTCCTCCCCCTCCACAAATGCTACTTAAAGTTAAGTTAGGAGCATAAAATAGGGTTAATTTTCCGATTTTCTTTATACAGAATACTACATACAACTACACAAGCACACACAGACATATATATATATATATATATATATATATATATATATATATATATATATATATATATATATATATATATATATATATCGACGCTGAAAAGCAATCTTGTCGTCTTGAAAATGGAGGTTTACAGTAGAGCTCATTACTCTTTAACCAAAGATAGAAAGGTAATTCTTGAAGAAAAATTCTGAAATAATGGTTATTAGAGAAAAAAGATGAAATTATCCTTAATTTAGAGTGACATGGATTTAATACTAGATACAGCATAAATTGCATTTATACAGGGTGAACCGTTTCTAGAGGTCAATACGAATACAAATGATAGCTCTCGCCTGGATAAGGGCAGGGGTGGGGGCAATCTCAACCGTTTGGGAGTTACAGGGTGATTCATAAATTTCAGTTTTCCATGGTATGCACGTTACTCTTTTATTTTTATCTTTTGATATACTCAATATAGCAACAACAAACAAACGCTAGAAAACTACTACCCCAATTACCTTTCCAAAAATGTCAACAATATTGATCGCACTACTACCACAGTCACGGCCGAAATTGAAACAAATGTTTTGAAATTACCAAAATTTCAGCATTTTCCCAAATTTTCTCCAAAATATATGTAATTAGCATACCTCTTTTTTATTTTTATTGGATTGCCCGTATTATTACCTTTCCAAAAAGGTGCAATATGTTCACGTAGGGAAAGTATTTAGAAATTTATACGTAGAAATTCTATCGGAGAATATTAGAAAAATCAACAATTTAAAGAAATTAAACTTAATTATACAATTAATCTTAATAAGTAACAAGAGCCGTTAAAAACGTTCACCGCCACTTTCGATGCATTTCAACAATCTCCTTCTAAGTCCCTGTTTAAGGCATATTGCAGCCAGCCTCTCCCGTATTTTCGTCGCTGAATTCCCAATTCGGCTAACTAAATCCTCCCTAGTGTTAACTGGGCTTGAATAAACTTCACCCTAGCAGGCCAAGGAATCGGTGCACCTCGTCCAATCCAGCTTCTCCCTAGTGTTAACAGGGCTTGAATAAACTTTACCCTTCATTGTTCCCCATAAGAAAAAGTACAATGGGGTAAGGTCTGAAGATCTGGCAGGCCAAGGAATCGGTGCACCTCGTCCAAGGAAATTTAGGTTAGGAAATTTTTAACTTCACATTGTTAGCCATATGCGCTGGTACTCCATCGTGTTAGTGAAACGTTCCTCTAAGATTATCCATAGGGTTCTCCTTTATTAGATGTGCCAGTGTATTGTCCAAAAAACTCGCATAAATTTCACAATTAAGCACTTGCGGCAAAATGATTGGTCCTACCAAATGGTTGCCGATGATACCAGTCCAAACATTGACACTGAATCTCTGCTGGAATAAGGTCACCTTTGTCCTGCGTGGGTTAGTTTCCGACCAGGTATGGAGGTTATGGAAGTTCGTGATACCATCCCTGGTGAATTGAGATTCATTCGTCCACAGAATTAGTGGTCCAGAAACGCCCTATTATCAATGTCGCGTTCCAAAAGCCAAGTGCTAAATTCCAATCTTCTCTCGGAATCTTCCTCCAGTAGTCTTTAGACTGGGTTATGGTGCTATGGACGTAATCCCCCTCGATGAATAACCCTCCAAACCTTAGATGCAGACACTCCTAATCGTCTTGCGACTCGTCTCGTGCTCGTCTCAGGGTCTTGTCTTACGATGGCGATTATTTGCTGCTCGACGTCGGCAGAAGTTCCCCAAGTTTCGGGTCGTGTCTCCCTGTCATGTGAAGTTATACTTCCTGTTTCTCTTACTTTTACGTCCGTGTTAATACCCCGCTTATAGGTGATCGCGGATTAGGGAATCTCCTTTGGTATTCTAGTACAACCACTCTCTCTTTTCCGTTTACACCATAAATGTAAAGAATATCCGCGTATTACTCAAAACTAAATTCTGCAGTTTTTTACTAATCTACTAAGCTATCATTTGTATTCGTATTGACCTCTAGAAACGTTACACCCTATATATATATATATATATATATATATATATATATATATATATATATATATATATATATATATATATATATATATATATATATATATATATGCCTATTACAGGTGTCACATGGAAAGGATGAAGTGCTTCTCTTCTCACTCACTTCTACTCCACACGCTAAGCGACTTGTACTTATAGTAGGATCAGTCCTCATTGCCTCAAGCATTTTCTCCTCCATATTCCCCGAAATTGGCGCAAAATTGACCTCCGTTTGAGTCAAAACATAATGGGATTTCCATTCCAAGTATACCATAATCATTTCTTTCTATGGGAATGTTTGCAGAATAATTATTTTATGACCTACAGTAAACGTTTTAGTACCACACGTCGACTACTCCACTTATATTAAGTTATTACCAAAACACAATTTGTAGGCAGGTAGATTTTTTTCTTAGAAGGGCCGGTATGAGCTGCAGTTTGGCCATGTACGTTGAGAGTGGTAAACCCACTTTTAAATAAGCTTAGTCAACCCCGGTTGGGTGAACATTTGTTAAACAAATTTAACTTAATTATGTTTACGATTTCTAAATGTTGCGGTCTTTAGATGTATTTTTTGATTCACTAAACTTATATTGGCCGGAAATATTATAGAATATTATAAATAACACCATTAGTTAAGAGTTGAATGAATTAAAATATTTTGAAAATTACCGAAGATATATATTGTTTTTAATTTTTAAAACTGTTTGATTTTCGTACCAATCGTGCATTTTTTTTTTTTAATTTTTCCATTTTACTATAGTCGCCCCCATCTTTTAGTAGAATTAAGGGTTGGATTTTTATAGGGGATGTTTTACAATTTAACTGAAACACCCCAATATATTTTAAAAGTTGTAGTAGATAGATAAGAGATATAGTAAAGTAATAAAATTATATTTATCACGATAAATTAATTTACTGAATCGAAGGTTTAGCACCAATTATTTGATTGGCGTGAAAGTGTGCAACGTTCACAATGTGTATATATGTATATATAAAAATATCATAAAATTTAGAAAATTAGCCTTTTTGTAGAGCTTACATAGCTGCATAATATCGCACTTAAAAAAATGAAATGCATATATTAGGAAAGGTTTAAAAAATTAAATTAGGGTTGTAAATGTGCGGACTCGCTGAACTCAATTGACTGACGTAAACTGAAATGTCGAGTGAACTTAAATATTTATTTGGTGGCATAAAAATTGTGACTTGAAGGAACTGAAGTGTTGAATTAAAAGTTTTCAAATTTTAAAACCTTATCCGAAATTGAAAAAAAAAACGAGTGAAACATAACGTTTTCAGTAGTTTGTATGACAAATTTTTCCTCATTTAAACCCAAAAAAAAACATAAATAAACTTTATTCAACATAGCTAGAAATATTTTTGCAGAGGTTTATATGCCTAACAAACCCCATTATTACCTTTCACTGAGTTTAAAAAATGTATAATATCAGTGCCTTAAATTAGTGACATGAGTCCGCTCCACTCATAAGTTTTAAGTTTGTTCACCTCAGGGTTTGAGTTCGCACAGAATTTCAGTTTATCCATGCTATTAACATTTCACCAGACTCACTGTTTGAGTTGAAACATATTTAAGTTTGCCCCAACTCTGCTAAAATCTTATATATCTTATAGATGTAACATTTTTAACGTTAATATGTTTTTTATACAAATAAAAGCTTACAAAAGGCAAACCTGTTACAGTTATTACAAAACAATGAATCCCAGTGTTTTTATTCTTACAATACTCAAAAATATAACAATTATTTCTGAGTTTTACTTTTTCTTATTTTTTTAGTAAGAAATAAAACTCAATTTGTGACTTTTATATTTTCACTCGAGTTATAACGTTGGGTTTTATTTTTCGCTCACAAATAAAACTCAGTACTACTTATTCGAAGAGAACCTCCGCAAAGGGTATCCTCTTTCTTATACAATCTACTGCAGAACTACAACATAAAAATAATAGACACCCAGAAGAAACATCAGACATTAAGATTGCGCAAATTGTATATGATATATGAATGATATAATCTGTCGGTAAAAATTAGAAATATTTTCAATAAAGAGCTCATATAAATCACATTAATCCTGCTGTTCGAAGAGTACCTACTGAGTTTTATTTTTAAGCGAAAAAGTAAAACTCATCTGATAATAGTTATCCCCCGAGTGATAAAATAAAAATCACCAGTTGAGTTTTATTTCTGAGCGAAAAAATTTTATTATTATTTTTATGATTTAAGAAATACAACTTTTAAATTAATGTATACTAGATGATTTAAATTATTCCTCTCGTAATGATTGCGGTGTCTGGTTTTCTTGCTTTATCCCCATTTAGCTTTCAGATGTTATTGTGAGGATTTTCAATTTAAAAGGTTTCCGTTTTTAGTCCGAAGTTTTTAATTCTAGGACTTCGTTATGACCCGAAAATATTTCTAGAAACACCTCCTTTTTAAAATTACAGAGAACTAGTCAGGGAAATGTGGTGAATATTTGATGACTGACTGGACCGATTTGAACAACAGTCATGGAATATAGCTTTTGACGTACATAAATTAAGCGAATTAAAACCCGAGTAGACTCACCAGTGGAGTAGCGTGGATGAAAATGAGGTACTATTTTATTAATTATTTTATTAAAATATTATTTTCAGCCTAAATTTATTATAGCAAACTATTTTTTTCCTTTTTAGTACATTTCTATATTTTATTGTTAGATAAAAGCTTTTTTTAAAAATATTTTTTTATTGTGTAATTTTATTTTTCACTTTTTAGTTTTTTGAAATCTTGCAATCAATATTAGATCTATTATTTGTCAACATTTTTAAGTTGTTTAAAATTTGTTACGATAATTTTCACAGAAATTTTACTATTTATTAGAAATTGCATCCATAAATCAGGTATTGTTTATTAGGCAGTGTCTTATACTTTCTTGAGACTTTTGCAACCTTATCTTCTTATCACTTTGATGGCATCTTCTATCGATCTGCGTTGCCTTTCCAATGAATGTTTCGGATTAATAGGTTCCACCACGTGAAGGTGAAGATTTACTGTCACATGAGACGTCTGCCATATTGGATTTAGAATGACGTCGCTTTACTTATTGTGTTTCGCTCATCAAGCCCTTTCATTTAATACCCATATCATAGGGGTTACTATGGAAATTATAAATCGCCATTTTGTGACGTCCGCCATATTGTGTTTCGCTTATCAAGCCCTTTAATTTGATACCCATATCATAGAGGTTGCTGTGGAAATGATAAATCGCCATTTTGTAACGTCCGCAATATTGGATTAAAAATGGCGGCATTTAGGTAATCGTGCATTGTCACGAGAACCAAACGTGTGTGCAAAATTTCAGCCCGATAGCTTCAGTGGAAGTGGGTGATATATTGATTACAAAATTCCAGGACATACATGGGGCAAAATTCCTCAAGTGTACCAGGTGAAAAAATTCGATGTCTCCGATTTTATTCATACTTCACCAAAGTATTGCTACTGGTATAGGTAATATTCTGCTAAAGGATTTTAAAAATAAAAATTTTGTGCAGAAGTTACAGGGTGGTAAACTTTTGCATTTTTGCACTTTTTCTCGTGATCATACCTTTTTTGAAAATGCATGACTATCGTCGTCAGAATAAAAATATAATTTTCAGAAAAAACAATTTTTTCAAAACAAAATGTGGACTTTGAAAAATATTTTTTGGTTTTTAACAAAATACTTGATCATGAATTTTTTTCATATTTTTTCAAATGCATCATTTAGAGTGGCAAAGTAATGTTAATTGTAAATTTTTGATTTTTGAAAGTCCGCGTACGCCTTTTTTGCTTAGAACAGATGAACATAACATAACATAACAAACTGTAGATGGCGCGTTAAAGAGTATTCTCACAGTCAGTATGCAGTCAGTCAGTATCACTGTCAGTATATATTCAGATATCGCCACAATTAGTTAAAATGCCATACAAGTTGAAAGATATAAAGTATTGTTGTAATCCTTTGAAAGAGAAGAATCATACGTGGAAAAACACGAGTCTGAGAAAAGTGACTTCACAAATTTGTAAACCTTTTCCGACCCTTCTTGTCAAAAGTGTGTGAATCATGCAGAAACAAAGTGAAAATGAAAAAAATATTTTATAGGTGTATTTTTTCATTTTCCCCAAAAGTCGTTATTCTCCGAGACATTCTAGCTTTAAGATTTTAATATATAGATGTACTACCCGTCGAAATGACGTCACCTGGCGGGGAATTTCAAAGCGCTGCATCTCGTCCAATTTAGAAATACAAACAAACAAAAAATACGTATAGAATATTTTTCCTTATTCTACAATTTAAGCATTTAAGCATTACATATCTCATACTTTTTTAGAGGCCGGGAGTCAATTTCTTACTGTATCCCCATTATCATAAAAAATTAAGTTTTTTTTAAAAGCCTTCAGCAGAATAATTACTTATACCAGTAGCAATAATTTGGTGCAGTTTGAATAAAATCGGAGACATCGAATTTTTTCACCTGCTACACTTGAGGAATTTTGCCCCACATACAAGTGAAGTTAAATAAAATTTAATTTTAGTTAAAACGGCTGCTGAGTAAGATTTGTTACTCAGCAAATTTTCAATAAAACAAAACAACTGAAAATCTGCCGAAAACAAGTACTGTTGCTCTGTGGCAAAAAGCGGGGTACTATGTACAATATTTAATAACTTTTAAAAATTGTGGTGTTCTTACAACAAACTTTGCAGTGAAGGGAGTATGCCAAATTTAATGGGAAGTGTTTCGAGTGTAATTAGATGTTTTAGTCTTTAGAAGATATAATTAGGAAAATAAACGTTATATGAACTTTCATACAGTCAAAACTCACGAAATCCTTAATTTAAATTTGGAAGACCCTACTAAATAAACAGAAGAAATTATAAAATTTATTTGAAAGAGACGTTGCAACATATTGAATGCGCTATGGAGTAGAGGTGCAGGCAGGAAACCGTGCATTTTCTTAAAGAACATAGCCCACGTCATTTGCTATATGTAACCATTCACTCTTTTATGACGTAGCCAAAACTTAAATTCGTGTCTTAGTATGGCTTAGGCCGGAAGGAAATTATGGTAAGGGAAATGAGGGTAACTGAATGACTTTTGTTTTGCATTGTTGCGAGCTAGACAACACCTCAGACACGAAGTGGATTTTTAATTTATTGCATTTGAAAATTAAAAGCTCACAGGGTGGCTGAGGCTCGAACCTGCATCCATGACGTGGTAGTCATGCCACTCAATCAATGCATCCAACTTCGCCTCCAAGGAAAAGAAAGAAAACACTGCAAATTTCGATCAAAGGTGCAAGCTTAATTATTTTTGTGTGCATTATGAATGGACCAAAACTGTTTCTAAAATGTAAATCTTAAAATTAAAAATATTAAGCTTAAATTTCAGTCTTCTAAAATTGTCAAATAACTGACCACGTGCAATATGTTGAAGCATATAAGGTTGTAAGTCGTTAAGTCGTCGTTGGAATAATTGATAACGTGTTGGCCTGCCAAATCCGGAGGTCCCAGGTTCGAATCCTACCGATGGTGACCCATGTTTGTTTTCTGCTGACAACAGCTTGGCAGGAGGTTGCAGAGAAAATGTCAGTAGTTCAGAATCCACTTTAAATTGTAGTTCTCACAATGTGTTATGGGAACTAGAGTTTTTTTGAGTTTGGTATCGTTGTTTGTAAGTCTCATAGTCGATATCTTTTTATATTTTGTCATTTGGAAAAATATGACATTTCAATCACAAAAAGTGCTTTTCTAATTACAAAAAAAATTAATTTAAAGTTAATCTAAATGTATATCTGGGGCATTCGTTGATATTATTAACTCCGACATAACCGGTCTCTAGCCCAGTTGTGAAAGATAGAGTATCTAAGCGCTATATTAATACACTCTCGGTGACTCCCAGGACTCCTCAAGGAGCAGCCCTCCTATCTGAAAAAACTAACCTACACACGAAAGGTGCGTGAAGTTGGCCCGGAAACAATTCAGGCTAGGGGGTAAAACATTCCAATTCCATCATAAGTCCATGTTTTTTCCACAATTCATTTCGTTTTACCGCCTCCCAAAATAAAGTTATTTAATAAAAATTTTTTTTCCAAAAATACCATAATTCGCTGTAGTATGGCGAAGGAAATCTTTTAAGGGTTAATAGCGTTGAAGTACGATATATTTAAGCGAAAAAACATTTTACGACCCCTTCGGTAAATTTTAAAACCCCTAAAGAAAGCGCAAAAAACTAACATACTTTTAAAATCCGGGCTAACTTTACAAAGTCAGTTAAATCTAAGGCGTTGATCTTTAGGGGAAAACACACATCACACGAAACGTCTAGTACGCTTCGAATACCTCGGACTGGTTTTGTGATGACGACCTATGGCTACAAATAACGGACTACGATCGCACTATGAAACGTGAGAACTATGTGTGACGAGTGCGGACACGCTAAGATCATGGAGGTATAGCGGGAAATGGCCCATTATAAAATAAATATTTTGCAATTAAGCGAAACTAGATGGAAAGGAAGTGGAGAGCTTATATTACCCACATCTGAAATCGTGCTGCTATACTCTGGCCAGGAAGAATAAGGTACACTCCGAATGGCAAGTGCAGGATAACTAAGCTTGCCCGCCAGTCACCGACCGAATTATGAAAGCCACATTCCGGACCAGGGTACTTCACACCTCAATAATTCAATGCTATGCGCCGACCGAACAAGCGGATATAACAACTAAGGAGGCCTTCTACCAGCTCCTTGGTGACACCTTTGATCAAAATAATCATGGGGGACCTCAATGCTTAGATTTGCTCTGACAACGTCTGGCTGGAACATGTAAGGGGGCAGTTTGGAATCGGAAACAGGAATTCAACTGGAAAGTTGTTTGTTGAATTTTGTAACTTGGTAACTTGTCAACAGTGGATCCTTATTTAACCACAAAAATGGTATTTAACATCCTGAATTTCAACAGACGGTGACCATATTTCTGCTTTGAAAATTTGGAGAAAGTATCTTCAAGAAGTAAGGTCTCAGTGCGGCACTGATATTGGCAGCGAGCACTACCAGCTATAATCTGTTCCAAAAAGATTTTCCTATGCCTCCATCCCTCTTCCTCAGCACGCTGTTGCCACGATTTCATTTCAGAACATTTTCTTATTTCGTTGCCTACTGCTAAAAGATATAATCTGGCTACACTAAATGTGCTTTCCGAACGGCGACCATTCCAGTCACTCGAATTCGTATTGCATCGGAGAACTTCGCATTTAAAACCACCTACGGCCCACCACTTAGTGCTGATCACTGTCGGTCGACCAACAGCATCTGGCTGCTGACAGAATCAGTGCCTCTTGGTTTCTCGACCAAGAAAGATCGAAAGGATGGCTGTTCACGGTGTTTTAGCGAGTTTGTGAAATTGGCATCATAACTTCCCATTTACCGTGTACTGCCAATCTTTTTGGAACAGGGTATAAGTCTTAAAACGCCGAACATCCGCATAAGTCTGAAAAAGCCGAACATCCGCAGCGTATATACCAGCGCATTGCAGATTAAAGACCGCATAAATTCTCTACAAAAAGGCGTCCCCAAAAAAGTGTGAGACGTGACAAGCGCAATTAATTTAAAGCAAAAATTTCCTTTACTATTAACATATTTTTCATACCATTTCTATTTAATTTGTATACTAAATACTCATTGGTACTACATTTGGTTCAAGCGAAAACCCAGAAAGATTTAATCGAAACTGTTTCCATATTGCACAAAAAAAATTTCGATACAATTTCGCCATTTTAAAAATATTTAATGGGCAAACATATTTCTAATTAATTATCCCATCCAAATTAGCTGTTTGAAAGAAAATGTTTGCGCTCATTAACTAATGAAATTAAGCTTTGTGCAGGTCTTTATAAGCTCACACAGTAGCAGCTGAGTTATTTCATCCCAAAAATTTAATTCCACTGAAAAATATGCCCACAAAAAGCTCCGAATAATTACTGAACATCAACTTTCATATACATATTTTGGATACCCAAGGAGTCTTATTTTTACCGAATCTAATATTAATATATTGTACTTTATGGCTGAATAGCTTTTAATGTTAATAAATTAATTTTCCAGATGCACTATTTTCAACTAGTCACAATATGTATTCTGTAGGCATACAGAGGATCCTTTCAATTATGAATTGAGAGTACTTACACAATATAAAATGTCGAAATTTAATTTTTTTCAAGTACATGATGTTGTTTAATAATGCATTTAATAATGTTTAATAAAATACATTAGATGGTAAATTTAACATGTGCTAAACAATTTTACTTGAATGAGTATCATTTCGTGATTTCCTTTTACTGTTATCATAGATAAAATAAAAATAAAAAAGTAATTAATTGTAGAATTTGAGCCTTAAAACGTTGAATAGAAATTGTTTAAAATAAAACTTCGATATTAAACATAATCACAGAATTATTACCTACTCGTTCAAGATCTCTTTATTAAAGTAGTTTTATCACTGGTGGAAAAAAGAATATAGGTCATTCCACGAAAAATCGACCAAGGTTCTGAATCGACCCTCTTCGATTTTTACAAAACTTTGCATATTGGAAGAGATTTATGAGAATAGTAATTTTATAATTTTATTTCAATTTTAACCTTCCTTTTTTTTGAGATATGTGAGAATGAAATTTTGAATAATGATGAAATTTTTGCATTTACCGGAGAGTTGAAAAATTCATAACTTTGGTTGCTCTTATCCTACAGCAATAAATGAGGTATTAAATTAAAGGGGATGAGGTATTAAATCAAGGGCGATGCGTACAATGCAACAAAAATATTGGGAGAACAATTTTTTAAGGTTAACAATACATAGTATTATATATTATTAAATATCTCAAAATGCCTACCTTTGATTTTTTTTAAATATCTATTATTTATTGAATCATTACGCAAATACAGTGAAAATTTCAAGGTGGCACTCCAAAGGATATGGGCTTAGTGAACAGATATAGAAGACTCTTTCGAAATTTTTTCTTGCTGAGTCGAGTCACTTGTCTTTTACTATGACGTCTTTTTATTGAAAAAAAATTGGGAAACTTTATGAGTCATACAGAATATAATGAAATATTTACTCTTTGTAAGTTATGTGGTGGTTCTGAAAAGAACCCTTGTTTTGCCTTTAAATTTTGGTATTCGACTTTTCAAGGCTTAATTCACTTAACTTGTACCTTTATTTTTGCAAAATGAGTTTTCGTTATATGGTATTTGTAACAGGGTATGTTGTGGTTTGATTTGACTGTGAATATAGTCTTGTGCATACAATATCTTTCTCCAAAGGAACGACCGTGTATACATTTCGAGTTCCTGGAATAGGATTCGCTAGAAGAAATTTTTCTCCCAAAATATTTTCTTCTTCAAGGTATTCTTTTGTGGGAATGTAAATGAAATTCATATTAATAATATTTTAAGTGAGTTTTTTGAAGGCACTTGTTGGAAAATTTTATTTTGTAGAAAAATAAAACACTTGTTTTGTTCCAAAAACTTAATTTTATTCGCAGTTTTTACAAACTTAACGACGCGTTTCGCCCTACAGAGGCATCATCAGGTTACTAACTAACTTACCCAGCTAATCTGACCTTGCACTAGTTATTTTGGTATGTTAGCGGCTCTAGTAACGGACCATTTGAATATTCGTCTAGCTGGTCATTAAAAATATATTTATTTGATGCTATAGCTTCTTTTATCTCAAATTGTTCGTATTTATCTAAAATAACGGCTCCATTTTGTTGTTTTAATAATTTTGTGTTGTTAATATTTATATTATGTCTCATATTTTTTAAATGTTTAGATAAACCCGATTGTGCTCTGTCATTTTTGGCCCCAGCAACATGCATCTTGTTTTGATTTTTCTTTATGTTTTGCCGATATACAGGGTGTTTCATATCTGACATGCCAACATGAGTGGGGTGATAGATCTCAACTAGACAAACAAAAAATTGTATGGCAGGGGGGGGGGGGGGGGCAATCTCAACAGTTTGAAAGAAACGAGAGAGTGCGGCTGTACTGGAGTATCAAAGGAGATTCCCTAACCGGCGAGCACCCGCATTTACACGGACTTTCAAAAGGTTAAGAGAAATAGGAAGTGTAATTTCAAACGACATTAGGACACAATTCGAAAATTTGGGAACTTCTGCCAGCGTCGAGCACCAAATAATCACCATCGTCAGGCAGGACCCTGAGGCGAGCACGAAACGATTCGAAAGGCGATTACGATTATCGTCATCTAAGGTTTGGTTATTCATGGAGGGGGATTACGTCCATATCGCCATCACCCAGCCGAAGGACTACTGGAAGGAGATCCTGCGAGAAGAATGAAATTTAGCACTTGGATTCTGGACCGAATTCTGTGGACAGTTGAATGTCAAATCACCATTACATGGATTTCGGAGAAAATTTGGGAAAATGCTGAACTTTAGATAAACGCCAACCATTTTTTCACTTTTGGAATTGACTGACTGGAGATAAATTAACATTGTTGACAATTTTGGAAAGGCCATTGGGATAGTAGTTTTTTAGTGTTTCTTTGATGTCGCTATTGTTAGGTAATTAAATTAACGGACACACTCGGCCATTAACCCCAACACCTCGATCGCGATTTACCCGGATTTCGCAAAAGTGCGGAAGTTCAATGAAAAATATCCAAAGGAAAGTATAAATGCAAAATGCAGCTTTGGACGTGCTTTCGCTACCATACGAGCATTATAAATACAAAACGCAGCTTTAAATGTTTCACGTGCTTTCGCAATCATATGGAATTTGCTTCACCAAAGTAGAACAAGTAAACAAGAACTTTACTTTGAGCAAGCTTTTCCGATGGCGAAAGCGCGTGAATGTTGGCACACGATCGGTTTTGAGGTCTTGGTGGTCGTGAAGAGTGAGTCGAAGATCAACCGCGGAGTAGTTAAGTTTAAGTTTTGCCGTTTGTATTGATTTAAATAAAAAGTTTAAAGTTGAAAGAGTGTCGATTTGTTTTTCTGGAAAAACTCCATATAAATTGCATTGATCCGGTCACGTTCTCAACACTATGTTGGGTAGATCAAAAGATAAAAATAAAAGAATAATGTACATACCATGAAAAGCTGAAATTTATGAATCACCCTGTAACTCCCAAACGCTTGAGATTCCCCCCCCCCCTGCCAGACATTTTTTTGTTTGATATCTATCACCCTACTGATTTTGGCACGTCAGATCTGAAACACCCTGAATATGCCCGAGCAGTCGCCACAGCTAATCTCATACACTCCCCTCTTTTCCACGGTCTCTACTTTAGGTTTAATTTTATTATTAAAAGATTTTTTAAATTTCTATTATTGAAAAAAGCTGGTTTAGCAACATATTCTTGTAGAATTCACTTTAATTTGTCTGATATTCCTTCAATATATGGCATTTTTTTCCATCGTGTTAATTCTTTTTCGTTCTTGTTATTATCTTGTGGAAAAATTATATTAATTGCTCGATTTTTCCCTTTATCCCGAAGTAAATTGTAAATTATTCTTTTTAACTTCCCACATATAGGAAGTTATTGTAATGGGCCCGATTTTGAAAATTTGTAGTTTAAATTTTTTTTTACATTTCAAAGTCACCATAGTATTGTACGCATGTTTTTGAACACATGTATGTGTGTGTGTGTGTGTGTGTGTGTGTGTGTGTGTGTGTGTGTGTGTGTGTGTGTGTGTACGTACGTACGTTCGGACCCACTTTTTTCGACAACGAAATCTCGCGAACAAAAAATGATAACGACTTCGCTATGGTGCCATTCGAAGCATATTATTGTCAATAAGAGCTGAAAGAAATTTAATCAATTTCGGTTCAGCCGTTTTTTTGTTTAAACAAAAAAACTAAAAAAAAGTTGATTTCAGACTTTCTTGAAAAGGATTTCTTCGATGTAATTTGTTCTGATGACGATCGGGACATCAAAAAGTCGGATAATAACAATTTATTATGAACAGAAATTGTTTATAATAATGAAAAATTGTTTATAACAATAAATGATTGTTTATAACAATAATAAATTTATAATTATAAAAAATGGTTTTACCTGGTTGAAAATTGATTATGAAAATTGGAAATTGAATACAAAATTGCAGATTGTTCATAGCAATTGAAAATTCTTATAAACAATTGAAATTTTTGTTACCGCAAAAAATTTCTTTTATGAATAAACTTTGTTTATATCAATTAAAAATGGTCTATAACAATTAAGAATTGTTTATATCAATTATAAATTGTTTATAACCATTCATAATTATTAATAACAAATGAATTCCAAACAGAGTGCATTTATTTGGTTTTCATTAAAAAATAGTGCTATAACGGAATATTTTTTTAAAAAAAATTTTGCATCTAATTACAACGAAATTATCATGATAAATTAAATTCATTAATTTATTTATTTATAAATTAAAAAATAATTAATTGGTTCTGATACAACTCGATACTTAAAAAAAAAATCCAGAACTTTTATAGTTTTTTGTAACATTAAAAAAATGTTAAAAAAAACCACAAATAGTTGATATTAATGATAAATAAAACGATAAATCGAATAGTATTAATTTTATTGAGTTTTCACTTACTCGTAATATAATTGAATATTATTAATAACAATTGAAAATTGTTATTAACTGGGAAGTTGTTCGTGTGGACCTCAAGGGTCGCACCAATGATGCGACTCCCAGAATCTGGACCTACCCCACTAGTTTTTATATCCATTGTTTCTAGCTATTTTGATAATGGTTGCAAGTTCAATATTAAAATTTGGCTGGTTAAGTGAAACATGTAGGAGACGGTCTATTATAGCGTGAAAAGCTGCTAATTTAGTATTCCACGGGTGTTGGGAAGCCACATGAATAATAGCTTCCGAGTAGGTTTCCTTTCTATAAATATCAAAATTAAGTTTATTCCTATAATTGTTATGCTGACGTCAAGAAAATTAATTTTACTTGTTTCTTCTGTGAATTTTATAGACGGTTATAATTTATTTAAAATATATTTGACGAATGTGTAGATTTTCTCTAATAACTAAAAAACATGGACAACTGCAACATTCGCGAAAAAAACAGTTTATGTAATTGAAATAATTTAATTTAATGTAATTTCTGTAATTGAAAATTACTGACTTTCGATTTTAATTTGAACAATGTTTTTTACGCCCTATTACATCAGAGCAGACACAAACAGAATGCGTCCCACTTTCTCCCGCCAAAATACCGTTTTTTGGGCGAAAGTTTTATGGAAAGATTATCTTTCTTTCCAGGGACAATTCTGCTAACGTCATTGCTATTGTAAAATGCAGTCACCACGTCAATTAAATTTGTGTCAAGATCTCTTGATTTTCGGGGGCCCTTAGAAATTATGCCTTCCTTCCTAATCATTTGCTTGGTTTTTTTTAACCATATAGGTGGTCACACCAGGAAACTGATCCTGTATTTTCTTTACACTCCAGTCTTCAGGTACAAGTGTAAGAATCGAAGTCAATTTCGTCCTCTTCTTCGTCGTCGACAATATTAAAAATCTTTATTTTAATGCATTTTATTGCCAATTTTAACTTTTTCCTGATATTATCTTTATCACAAATTCGTTTTTATCAATTTCTTTTTCACTTAGATATCGAAGGCAGTCATTAAAACTTTGCAATGCTAGATTAGGCTGATAAAATAATTGATCATGTCTATCTACTTCCATTTCCTCCATCTCTTCCAATTGGAAATAGTTCTCTGGATATTGAAATTCATCCATGGAAGAAGTTCCAGGTAATTTCCTAATTTGTTCACGACATTGTCCACAAATCTTCGATCTTAGACTTAACTGCGATCTTAAAATTAACTAGTTTAAAATCTATAATGACACTGAAAAAAACCACAACTGTTTTGTTAAGTTTAAAGTAATCACTAAAAACTAAAAACTTAACGGCAGAGCAAATGTACAACGCAGATGAGATAGGACTATTTTGGAGAGCCTTACCTCGTAGCACTTTGGTCTGTAGCCACGAAGTTTCTGTTGATGGATCCAAAGTCTCTAAGGACAGATTAACAGTCATTGCCTGTTCAAACGCAGCCGGATCTCTTAAGTGCAAGCTACTTGTAATTGGGAAAAGTGATAATACACGCGCCCTGAAAAATGTTAAAGGACTTCCTGTTTTTTCCCATTTTAGATTGGTTCAATAACCACTTTGTTCCAGAAGCAAGAAAACATTCAACAAGCAGCAAACTCCTTTTGTTGCTCGACAATTGTCCCGCCCATCCGGATATTAGCAACTTCAAATAAAAACTTCAAACTTCGTTAAATATTTACCACCCAATTGTACATCGCTAATTCAACCATTATACCAAGGTATTATAAGGAGTTTTAAATGTCAATATAGGAAAGAATTATTGCGACATTTTATAAATAGAGATGACAAAACCATTGGACAATTTCAAAAGGAATTTAACATTAAAGATTCCATTTGGTGTATGTATTGTGCTTGGGATAGAGTACAATCTACTGTCATGAAAAATACCTGGAACAATATTTAGCCTTCTCAAAATTAAGTTTTAGAAGATAATGAGCAATTAGTCTTAGAAGAACAAAACACATTTCCCACACCCTTAATTCCTTCCCTGCCAATGCTGTGCTTTAGCATCATAAAGCATCAACTGAGCTTTGGCAACAACAAATATAAAAAAAACAATTGATAGAGAAGATAAGGTCTTACGTTAATACCGCTGGGGTGAGTAAAGAAATAAGCCAATAAAGCCTCAACGAATGGATTAATTGTGACACGAATGTGGTAGTGTACGCTGTCCTTACAAATGACGATATTATTACCATGTGTTCGAATGAACCGAATGAAGACAAAGAAAGAGGAAGAGAAACTGAAGACGTTGAAATTGTTTCAAATAGTATAACAATAACGGAAGCCATTGACACTTGTGGAAATTTAATAGCGTTTTTATCTAATCAAGACAAATTAATCAATGAAAAACCAAAATTGCAAAACCAAACTACTTTGGATGAATACTTTGAGAAATGAACACAACAACATTATTTTCAACTGTGCTAATTGGGCTTTTATTTTCAATTTGAAGATAATTAGTTTAATATGTATGCGTACATAATACATTAAATAATGCATATGGATACATTTTTTGAATAAACTTATAATATTATGTTTTTACGATTATTATTAAAGATTAATTGAAATTACATTAATTATTAATTGTTTAAGGCGTATTGCAGCCAGCCTATCCCGTATTTTCGTCGCTCCATTCCCAATTCTGCCAACTAAATCCTCCCTAGTGTTAACATGGCTTAAATGAACTTCATCTTTCTTTGTTTCCCATAAGAAAAAATCCAATGGGGTAAGGTCTGGAGATCTAGCAAGCCAAGGAATTGGTTCACCTCGTCCAATACAGCGGTTACGAAATCGTTCACTTAGTATTGCCTTCACAATGTTAGCACTATGCGCTGGTGTTCCATCGTGTTAGTAAAACATGTCCGTTCGATTATGAACAAGGATGTCCTCTATAAGATCCGGCAGTGCATTTTCCAAAAAGTCCGCGTAAATGTGACTGTTGAGCACATGGGACACTTGGTCCTACTAAATGGTTGCCAGCCCAAACATTGACACTGAATCTTTGCTGGAATGAGGTCCCCTTTGTCCTGTATGGGTTAGTTTCCGACAGGTATGGAGGTTATGGAAGTTCGTCAAGCCAAGTGCTAAATTCCAGCCTTACCTCGGAATCTTCTTCCAGTAGTCCTTGGACTGGGTGATGGTGATATGGTAGTAATTCCTCTCGATGAATAACCTTGCAAGCCTTAGATGAAGACACTTCTAATAATATTGACTAATCTCGTGCTCGTCTCAGGGTCTTGCCTCACGATGGTGATTATTTGCTGCTCGACATCGGCAGAATTTCCCAAAGTTTCGGGTCGTGTCACCCTGTCGTGTGAAGTTACACTTCCTGTTTCTCTAAACCTTCGGAAAGTCCGTGTAAATACCTCTCTTTGGGGTGCTCGCCGATTAGGGAATCTCCTTTGATATTTCAGTACAGCCGCTCTCTCTTTTCCGTCTACTACACCATAAATGTAAATTATAGCCGCGTATTCCTGAAAAGTAAATTTTACAATTTTCTAATAATTTCTGCTAAAAAACACCCATACTTTTTGATTTGTTTTTCAACTATGATAGGTATTCTTGCTTACTGACCCCTTTTTATAGCAAAATTTCCATCAGGTACTCAGGCTAACACAAGCAAAAATTGGTACTAAAGCAAAATTACAATAAAATTTTTATAAGTTTTGCAGAAATAATTAAAATTAATTACCTGTTAACCCAAAAAAAATTTTCGAATATTTATCTTAAAAATTTTCTTTATTTAAAGAATTTGCTACGTAAAGTGCAATAAGATAATGAGGTAGTCAGGGATTTCTAAGTAAGCTGTTTCTTAATCCTTTGTCTACGTTGCACCTTTTTGGAAAGGTAATAAGACGGGCAATTCAATAAATCAATCAATAAATCACCCTGTAACTCCCAAACGGTTGAGATTGCCCTCCCCGCTGCCGTATAATTTTTTGTTTGGCTAGGTGAGAGCTATCATGAATCATTAACGACTTCCAGATAAAACTATTTCTGCGAAATACAGATTATCATCTTTATTTTGCGTCATGCACAAAAAGGTTTTATATTTTTTAAGAGAATTATTCAGTTACACCTTATCTAAATTGGATAATGAGCAAACGAGATTTTTACCATAAATTTAAAATAAAAGACACTTGTATATCAACGCTGAAAAGCAATCTTGTCGTATCTCAAAAAATGCAAGTTATGCTGTATCTAGTATTAAATCCATGTTACACTAACTTTAGGATAATTTCATCTTTATTGTCTAATGACCAATATTTCAAAACTTTTACTCCAAGAATTAACTTTGTATCTTCTCTGGTTAAAGAGTAATGAGCTCTACTGTAAACCTCCATTTTCAAGATATGACAAGATTGCTTTTCAGCGTCGATATGCTCACGTAAATGACCTTAAATTCGACACTTGACGATTAACTACTTGCGTTTCGCATTATATAATATAAACATAATCAACCTGCAATTTTCAAATATCTTGGCGTAGATACCTTTGTTCAGCACAACTTTTCTTCCGTTGGTAAACAAATAAAACACTGTAGAGGAATACTTAATTACTCCTGATTTATGTATGTATTTTAATGGTAGCCACGAATATAAATATGAGTTCGAGCCTCAGTCTCCCCGCGAGCTTTTAAAAATAATATTTAAAAAAAATCCGCTCCGCTCTGGACTTTCGTTTAGCTCACAGCAACAACAATACATTCGTGTGCGCTCATTCCCCTTTCCCTTTGATTTGGCTACATCAAAAAACAACATCAAATTGAGATTTGTCAACCAAAGGAAGCGTCATTTGTGTTCGTATATCAGCACCTTTATTAACTGAAATAGCGTAGCCAATGTATAAACACCAATCAACAAAGATGGTGTCAGTTCGATTTATTATCGATTTTCATTGCATTTCGCTTACCTCATAGAAAGTTAGCGAGGCATCTCCCAAACATAGCATATTTTTCGGTTTTTGCAAAAAAAAAACATTTAACTTAATATTTGCGTTCGGGCAACTTGATTTATTTGTGATGTAATTGATTTTGTCATTAATCGATTTTCGCTGCAAATAAACGATATCAATTTTTTCATATAAGCTCAGGGAAGCATCTGTTGAAAATCGCGTAAACACAGCTTTTTGCAACACATTTTTTTTTCTTAAAATTTGCTGTTTAGTCTACTCGATTTAGTTATGTAGTAATTTATTTTCTCGCTATTCAATTGTTTTTGGATGAAAATCTTCAAAGTCTGCCTGCAGTGCCACTATTGATATCAAAATAATTTAAGCCACATCGAAAAATCAGTTTCACCCAATTCCTCTTTTAGCCAAACTTGTTTCGCTAACTTTATGTACGTCTCTTTTTACCTTTGCAGATTATCAAAAATGCTGGTTTTATTCACACGGCTTGTAGACAATATTACTGTTCCTCTAGTTTTGCTACATACATATATATCTAGTAACAATAATTCATTCAAATTTTTGTGATTAATAAAGGCTTCAAGGATATTTTTTGTTATTTATTCCTATCTAAAAAATAAGATGACTCCAGCAAACATATCTATAATAACATACTTAAAGACATTTTGTATAAAATTTGAATTCGATGAGGTTTAAATACAACTTTTCCTTAATAAGCAGGCAATAAGAAGTTCTACAAATAATTTAGAAAATAACTTTTAATTGGTTTTCTTGGCGAATAGCATAACTTAATAAACTACCCAGCAAGGAAGCTTTGGACTAATAGGTACCATATACACGAAGCTACGAGTCCGTCAAAGCAGCTTTCGTAACTTCATTTCAAATCATAATTTGTTATTGACTTTATTATAGAGAAACTCCCGAAAATTATGATACACTTTTCGTTTGAGAATTTTAAGTCACGGGGTATGTTAAACTATATTGTAACATATAATTAATTATAAAGGAAAAAGTATTCACGTTATTAAGTACAAGTAGGCTATGTACATGTAAAAAAATACATGCGAATATATTTAATTATAAATAACATTTAAACACATTAATTATTTTTACAATAATTTAATATCGTTGATTTTTTAAGGCCTAAAGAATGATTGAAAAATTGATCTAAAACTAATTGGAATAATAATTACTAAGTGTTTATTTTCAACCTACTAATTTATTTTCAACTCCCTCGAACTTTCTTATTTTCTACGTTAACTACCTACTGTTCGTTTCGAGCATCTAATTAATCCCAAAAAGATTTACAGTTCGATATGAAAATTCGTTTGATTATAAAATACAACATTCGTACCTCTGATTAATTTTCTCTGGTTTTATCGCAATTTATGGGATTAGTTTTACATTAATTTATTTTTACAAACTCAAACCTAAAATAAGGTATATTATAATAATTTTTACTAATCCTTCTCTGTAGTAACCCCATGTAGTGGAAGAAAACCTTCACCCGATTCGACAAGATTACAAGTAGACCTATAATTCATTATTATATTATTAGCTGCCACCAATCGCTAAATCAACCGAAACTTGCACTTATCCTAGTCGACGTCTAAATGACCTAAACTTGTACATTATGTACGTTACCACTCGAATCAAAAATATACATATGCCCACCACTTAATTTTTACTGTAGTGCAATAACAAAGAAGACAAAAAGCCAAATTATTTTTGATAGTCTTATTTCTTTATCATTATATACAAAATCAGTCCCTTGTGCTTTCTTAAAACATAAAAAAATACAATTTTATTTTAAAAATAACAATATTCAATTAAAAGTACGAAGTTAGTTCCATTTGAAAAGAATTCGCCTATTCAAAATATTTAGCCTAAAATAACGGTTTATGTTTTGACGTGACAGATTTTGCCGAGTTTAAGTCTGCTACTTGTCCAGCAGCATTAGCAGTGAGAAGTGTTTCTTTTAAGTGCAAATATGTTGCGTGGAAAGTCTGTTGACTTTAATGTGAAATAATTATTAAATCATCAGAAAATCAGAAATCTGCATATGATATTTCAATAGAACTGGTAATTTCTCGTTCAACAGTGAGGGACATCATTTCAAAATTCAAAAACGACGCAACAGTTATTTCGAAAAGCAAATCTGGTGGTCCACGTTTAGTAACACCAGGAGGACAGAGGTTTCTAAGAGCCATTATAAAAAAAGATTGACAAGCAACGTCCGTGAATATAGCCCTTCAGTGGAGAAATATTACTAAAAAGAATATATCGGTATTTACCTGTCAAAGAGAAATTAATAAGATGGGTTTCAAATTCTATAAGGTGTGATAAGAAACTTTCAATTATACATTCACATGAAGTTAAATAACACCTTTTTTAATACTTATGTAAAGGAGGAGCCTTTTTTGACTACCAGACGAAAAAAAATAAATAAATAAGAATTTATTAAATTACCAACTAACAAATGTTCGCTATATGTTTTACTTTGAATGATATGGTCTTTAAAAAATACTACGATTGTAAAACATAAGTTCTCAGGGGTGTGAATAATTTTGTTACATGTTCTATCTATTGATCGAAACTGCTGTACCCTAAATTCTACATAAACTGCAGTAATGGGTGGCAATAATTATTACGATTTTGCCTCAATTATCAAATAGTTGCTAAGTTACTCAAAATGACTAAATAAATACATTAATTTCAAATCCATATTATATAAACAAATTAACATCTAAGGCCGCGCACACATTGAAGAGTGATAAGCGGTGAGCGATGTGCGATGAGCGATTAGCGATGGTGTGTGCACATTGGTTTGATGCAATTTTTAAGAGTTTAGTATTTAACCGACTTCAAGTTCGATTCCACTGTCACTGATCTAATGAGATCAGCTCTGCACACTGTTACTGATTGGTGTGCTAACGAAGATCTTACGATCAACCCTGCCAAGGCTGTTCTGGTGCCATTCACCAGAAGGCACCATCTGGACCTTGATCAAATTCTGTTCCAAGGCACGGCTATTGAGTACTCCAATGAAGTCAAATACTTGGGAATTACGCTCGACAAAAGACTCAATTGGAACACTCATCTCAACACCACCCTAAATAAGGCTACACGAGCCTTATGGACCTGTCGAAGACTCTTGGGAAGCACTTGGGGTCTCACCCCGAAGATGATTTTCTGGTTATACAATACGATTGTCAAACCGATTGTTTCTTGCGCAGCCCTGGTCTAGTGGCCTAAGGTCCAGCAGCGGTTGACAATCGACAAATGCAACAAGCTATAGCGGCTTGCCTGCCTCTCCATAACAGGAGCAATGAGGACTTGTCCTACTGCTGCCATGGAGGCAGTGATTGGACTTACTCCACTGCACATCTCTAAAATGAAATCTGCTGCTATCAGCGCCCGGAGAGTGCAGCTCTCGACTATTATGCCGGCTAGCGACAAGGGTCACATGTGAATCCTCCAGCGCATCCCTGGCATAGATGAGTGCACCGTAACGGATCACATGAGCAAGGAGCTGCGCTTTGGCAAAAAGTTCAAGACTTATCTCATGGAGTTTCTCCTCGAGGATTACTAGGGAGTGCTTCGACACCCTCCAGCTACTGGCCACCCACAACAGGTTCACGCTCTGTTGGATACCAGGTCACTCTGGTATCGAGGGCAATGAGATCGCTGATGAACTAGCCAGGAAGGGCTCATTCTCTCGTTGCCAAGGTCCCGAACCCTACTGCAGCCTTAGTTGGTCTTCGACGAGAGCCGTTGTAGAAATCTGGGGTAGGAGTCAACAGCTGCTATAATGAAGAAATGTCCCTGGGCCTCGCCAGGCCAGGCACTTGTAAGACCCTACGCTTAAAATGATATTACCGCCCTAAGCAAGGCGGATCTCAAACTGCTATCAAGCTACCTATCTGGCCCCTATGGGCTTAGGTATCACCTACACCGAATAGGTCTGTCTAGCGTGACGGAATGTCGGCTTTGTCCGGAAGACGACGAAACCACATTGCACATTTTGTGCTCTTGTCCTGCATTAGCATGGCTTAGAAGGATCTTCAGTCGTGAATTTCTGAGTCCGGCTTACGTTAGATCCTCCCCTGTAAA
This sequence comes from Leptarthrus brevirostris, assembly GCA_964036015.1. NCBI lineage: Eukaryota > Metazoa > Arthropoda > Insecta > Diptera > Asilidae > Leptarthrus > Leptarthrus brevirostris. The sequence continues at coordinate 101,313,335 of OZ038371.1, read as the reverse complement.
AGAACTCCTCGCCTACCTCAGGGTGGCTGAGTGTCTTTTGCAGTTATGGGGCTCTGGCACAAAAGACCTCCTTGGTCAAAGTGCCCACCATTTGGGTAATCCCTCCTCATAATAATAATAGTAATAAAAAGCATAAATATTTTACTATGTCATATAATAATTTTCATATTACTGCGTTCCGTAAACTGAAATAAATAAATACCTACAAGAAGTAAAAACTGAACAAAATATAAATGAAATAAATAACGGTAATGAATGATTCACCTTTTCACTTCAAAAATATTATTGAAAGATTGTTTTTCAATGCTAAGCCAGTACTGTCATATTTGAATGCTATTGACTTGCAAATACTGACCTGTTTATAGTGCCGGTACTGACCTGTTTGTAATGTCAACACTTTGTCCGTACTGACAGACAGCATAGCCTAGCTCCGAACAGCGTTATAATTTTATGATGATGACAGTGGGTCCAGTATTATTTGCCAATAGAACCAGAGTTACCAATTCGGGCGATTTCTCGCCGATTGGGCTACTTGAGCCGTCAGTTGGGCGAGAAAATTTTCCTGTCTGCGACTAGGCACTTTTGGGCGATTTTTAATTCTTGCTGGGCGCTTTTGGGCTATAGGCTGAATCAGAATGTACGGCAGCATACATCAACAGTTCATATTGGCTAATCGAAATCACATAAGCCGACGTGACAGTAGAACAATTTTTGCTGTCGAGTCATCTCAAATTCTAATTTTTCGCGAATAACTTTTTAATGAACTCCGAACGCAATGGAATTTTTTCGCTCAAACAAAAAAGTATGCTCAATGCCGTCGTCACGTCGTGGATATCTGATTCTGATACAGTCGACATCAAAATTAGGGATGGGGGATCGAACTGAGAAAATCGATAAAGTACGGATCGATCTGTAATTTTTTTCCGATTTCGTAGATCGATTAATCGCCTTAAAAGGATCGATATCCATAGATCGAACAGATCGATTCAGTTTATTTTAATATTTCAATTTATTGCAATATTTTGAAATTGCAAGTAATTAAACCTGTTTGTACATATAAAAATATAAGGTCTGTTCTTTACAGCCACTCCGAGTCAAAAAGAGCCAAAAAGAGCCATTTGCTACTCTAGTCGGTGTTCTTTGAGAAAAGAGTAGGAATCTTCTTGCGCTTTTTATGTTCTTTGAGAAAAGAGCAGCAATCTAGAGTGTTTAAGAGCCAACTTTTCTGCTCCTACTTTAAACAAGGTGCAGCTTTCTGACGTTTAATATCAAGTTATTTGAAGTTAAACTTTTTGACGTTTCAGATCGATCTACTTGGAAGTATTTGAACTTTTATTAATTAAGTGTAAATTAAAAGCATTGTTTTACGAAATGCATAAAGTTACAATGGTTAATTCGTTTGGAAAGATATTTTGTGTGTCATGCTCACCAAACACTAAGAAATTGAAGACAGGTTTATTATTATTATTATTCCAAAATAGAAATGTCAGTCAGTTGTCAACAGTGCATTCTGGTTTGCTACTCGGATTGGAGCAGAGCTCTGCGCTGATATTTTATTTCCTGCTCTTTTTGCCTCCGAGCCGAGATCTACTCTACTCGGAGTGGCTGTAAAGAACAGACCTATAGTGTAATACCAATTTATTAAATAATAGAAAACAGCCTTTGTAGCTTACAAATCTTGGGTATTTCAGAAATGTTGCTTCATTAAAGTAACATAACTAAACATGTACACCTGAAAAGTAAAAGAGAAGCACAACTTTTGTGCCGCGTATTTGCAAGCGCAAACATTTTTTTACTAATATCACATGTCCCAGAAACCTTCCAGGAATATTTTAAAAATACGTCCCCAAGGCAATTCTATGTTTGATTTCAGAAGCGATTTCAGGACATTTTATAAGAATGTACGAAGAAGAAGTTTTCTGGGAAGGTTTCTGGTGTAAGCCTTAAAAATGTATATCTTGCGGACGTTTTTTGAAAATATTCTGGGAATGTTTTATTCTTTCGTTTTAAACGGAAATCACCGCAAGTTAAAGTTGACAGTTCACCTTTATCTTCCTCCCTGTCTTCATCTTGAGAGAAACATGACTACCTCTCAGTTGAAAATTTCAAAATGGACGCAGTTATGGTTTCCTATTCAAGTGCTAATTGTGATCGAAAACACTCACACACTTTTCTTATAAAAATGTTTTATTAAAAGACTATGTAAGATTTTAAAGCACGCAAAATAAATTCTTCATCTTTTTAAGTTATTGTGGAAAGATTTTTTACACAATTCACCATTGCTTAAATGTCTAAATCCAAATTATTTTAAAAGTGTAAAATCTGCCAAATTTGAGACTTTAGATTAAAAAAACTATTGATAAGTGTTAAATCTTTGATAGAGTAAAAATGGGCAGAACTCAAAAAGATATATATGGTTCTTTCAGGAGATTAAGATCTACGTCGCATCTATGTGTATTCCATGGGTCGCAGGTTCGAGACCAGGTCTAACCGTGAGCTTTTATTAAGAAATTTGGGCTGTTCTCTAGCTCGCAGGAATGTAAAAACAAGACTTTAAAGTTCCCTCATTTCCCTTACCCGAATTCCCTTCCGGCTTTAACCACGTCGGATAAAAAAAACTAATATGCATAACATCTCGGATGTCGGTATACAAAATTCAATTAACTTTGGAAGCAATTACAAGTTTCATCGTGTATTCCAAAACCAATTTGTATAAAAACTTAAAATCGCATATTCGAATATCACTTATTTAACATTTTTCTTTAAATAACTTATTTCTTTCTCATTGTTGAATCACCAAACCAGAAATAAAACATAATAAGCCACTGATGACAAAATCATGCAGTAGTCACTAAACTACACAGTTAACACTAAAATATTATAGGGATCTCAAGTGCATTCACCTAACAATTACGATTTTTTAACACTTTTTTACATTTGTCGGATTATTACACAAATGAAAGATAAAATGCAAAAAATTTAACGACATAGCTTGTTTTTTTGGTACGTCTTAAATAGATCGAAATCGGAAACAAATAAATCGATTCGAGCTGAATCGGTCCCACGTAAAATCGATTCAAAAATCGGCAGATCGAAGGCTTAAAGATCGATCTCTTGAGATCGAATCGAAGATCGCGCATCCCTAATCAAAATTGTTCTTCTGTCGTCCCTGCGGTTGCTTACCGCCCCCGCCAGGGAATATATTTGTAAAGTAGTACATAAAAGTACATTAAGTAAGTAAAAGCGAAACTTTCCTGAATTCAAAACACAATTTTAAATTTGTGTTACTTGTATCTGTTGTTGTGATTACTGTAATAAATATTACATTAAAGTTGTACAAACAACAATTTGAAAGACTTGATTGATTATAAAATCAAAAGGCGATTTTTGAGCGATTTCAAGTAATGGCGCGGCGACTTTGAGCGACTTCAGCGCCACGGCTCGGCGACTTTTGCTCCATACCGTCTGACATCTCTGAGTACAACGCGGGGAGCAGTACTGACGAGGTATGGGCCCATGCCTGTATTTCTTTATGGGTTGTAGCAAGTGTTCAGTAATGGCAGTATTAATACAACCTTAAACTGTTGATCCGCTTGCAATCTTTTTCATCAAATAGGATGAAATTCTATTCCGCACTGCGGGCAACTAAAAATTCAAATCCGCAGAAAACAAAGTAATTAACTTATCGGTCAAGTCTTAAGTTCTTCATACGGGAACAAACAATACTCCAATTTTATTTTGAATTTGTAAGAACTGCATGCATTTCTAGTGAAATTCTTTTCTGCGAAAGAGGCTTGGTCAGTTAAATCTACCACCACCTAAGTAAGTCCTAAAAACCAACAACTAAACCTGATGTGAAGCCAATTTCCAATACCCGATGTGCGGCACCTCGTAGTGAAGTATGTCTTGAAAAGTTGTAGCATTGATAGGCGGTTACTTTTGCACTGTCAAAACATTTAGGGACCCTATCTTAAACTAGAACTGAAAATGCTGCGAAAACACTGGTTTTGTATGTATATTGATAGTAGAATCAAAGAAAAGATATATCTCTTATCAATTCAATCTACCTACCCGACTTTGCATGCCATTATTCCAAGAAAAGCAATCTCTTACAAAGTTATCGTAAACGATTTTCTTTCAACCAGTTCCTACCAGTTATACTTATGGACCAGATAAAAGAAATAACAACAATTAATATAAAGAATATTTGGGAAGTAGGAGCACAAAAATAAGAACTTCTAGAATAATAAATAAATTGAGATCTAAAATAATAAATAAATTGAGGTCGATAAAAGATTATTAGTGATTACATGCAGCTTCCTGGTAATTAATGTAGTATGCCGAGATTTCTAAAAAACTCCACAGACGGAATGCAACAAAATGTATGTGCAGACAAGATAAGAGCAATCGAACCTTTGAACAAACCCTCCCTAAGGAGGCTTTTCGTAATAGTGATTCTTTGTTTTGGTGAACTGAACCATAGATTTATCCTTATTTAGATCTCAGCAAGTATTATAATCATTTTCGGAAAATATATGTGGCGTGGAACGAGGAAACGTACCTTACAGCACCAAAAATCGAATTTCAGGTTTTTAATGAACCTGCATGAAGAAAGTACGTAGAATCGAATGAGCATACCTTCAAGTTTGTGCGATAAAAATTGAAAAATCTATAGCGCATTTTGTAAAACCTATTTGTGAATACGAGCTTCGCGCGAGGGGAAAAGGTCCACTCCCTCCAGCCGGAGATAGACCATCGAAAGACAAATATTGAAAATTTTTTTATCGAGTTCTCCTTTTGGTTTCGCGTTTCCATCGAAAACTTTTACTTTACTCCAAATGGAGGGGGAACTCTCGTAGGAGAAGTGTTCTATACCTGCTTGAATGGGACCCACAGACTCGTCCCTTTCAAACACGTTTTTCTCGAAAAGCTAAAAGGTGCTGTAAGGTACGATTCCTCGTTCCACGCCACATATTATGATTATATGTATGTAATATCATCATGCATCAACTCTATACGAGCACTACGGCCCCAATATTTGTATTCTTAGGTCCCCTGACTCTACAATCAAATTTAGATTATTCTGAAAATACCATTGTTCTCTAGGTAGATTGCGATGGATTATGTGTATTACCTTAGTAGAGCTTCGCTGAAAGAAAGCTTCTCATTAAAAAAAAATGCAAACAACAAATGAATTAATTTTTGCTGATTAAGGGTAGGTTCTAGTCGAGCAATTTCAAAAAATTTGATTTTTCGTTTTTTTTTGCATATTTTAAATCCTTATAGTGTCTAGAATAACCCTCTAAAACGATTTGACGAAGATCGGAAAAATGTAAAAGTTACAGCCGATTTAGTGCGAACGCGTACTGGCCGAAAATCATCCCTACGTTCGGGCGAAATGCAGATGGACGCGCGCCGTATTGTTTGCTTAGCAGGTATAACAATTATTTTATATGTTCTGTTTGGACAAAATAATGTTCCTTGAATATAATAGTTAAAATCAGTTTCACAAGGAAGAGGAAGGATTGCTCTATGGTCCAGGAACAGCTGACTAGCTGTGAGAAACAAAAATTATATTTTTTTCGAGCCGACCCATTTTCACGAATAGTGTTAATATAATTTTTTTTCTATCTTCAGTTAGGCAGTTAATATGGGCTCTTTGATTATTGCCTTTAAAATTAGCTAAAAGCATTTTCATAAGACCTAATAGGGAGTCGAATTTTCCCTAATTTCAATATGTAAGCGGAAAGCAAATACTATACAGGGTGTTTCGCATCCCGTGTGCAAAAATGAAGGATCTGGTAGATCTAAAAAAACTTGCATGGGAGGTGGATGGGTGTAACAGAAATTCCCTCGAATCAGAGCGTGAATATCACTGGCGATTTCCAGAAAGAAAGCAATCGTCGAGAGATGTTTTTCTAAGAGCGCTTCAAAGGCTTCAAGAAACTGGAAACGCACATACACTTTCGACACAAGAGGGTGAAGGCGCATAGCTTATAGCGAAGGTGTTGGTATAGCGACGGTATAGAGAGTATTGCGAAGATAAGGACTTCATCCTTTCCATGTGACACCCATACTGGAACTTCAACCGCAGGACAAAATAAGCTGTAGATAATTTTGTAATTTGATAGTTGAAGAAGACTTTGGTGACTGGATAAGATTCTGACGGATGAATCACAATTCACTAAATGTGGTATAGTGAATTTGCGTACAGACCTCGTCCTAAAACAGATTCTCCGTAAACTTGTGGACAGGACTTGTAGGTAATCGATTTATTGGTCCACATATTTTACCAGCTACATTAAACAGCGACAAGTATGAACTTTCCGCAAGACGATCAAGATATTTCCCTTTAATATGAAAAAATTGATTGTTTTTCTCCGAAAATTTAAGTTTGAAAATCAATTTTTTTTTAAATCTTAGCAGTAAAAAAAATTATACAGTCTTTAGCACCATTCTGTTAGCTGTCAATTGAGATATTAACAACGTCTCCGGCACTAAAACTTTAGAAGATTTACGTTAAGAGTGGTTTTTTTCATCGTAAAATCATTTCAAACCCCTATAGTTGGAACCCCTCTCTCCCCTATCATTTTATTCGTTTCTCACCTAGATCTACAAGATCCTTCATTTTTACACACGTGCTGTGAAACACCCTTAATAGACTCAGTTTAAATGAAAATTTAAAAGGAGCAATTTAAGGCTTTCGAATATGTTTATTGATGCAAAAGATGTCTGGTTGTTTAATAGGTATTCGGGCACTTACTTAGGTTTATTCGTAACAAAGACAGTTCTTATCATAAAAGACAGCAATTAAGAATACCCTCTGAATAAGACTCTCATAAAACTAAATTTGTTCGCCTGAAATGATTGCACGCGCTCCTTAAATTGTTGTATAAATAAGTGGCCCTTTCTTCCCTTTCGGTTGAACTCCCACGAAAATCTCTATTTAACCTCACTAAGGATGGAGCTTTACACAAACTTTACGGATATGAGGGTATTTCACAACTTTATAGTTGCAAAAGTACAACATTCGGCAGATGTTATACGAAATTTTTACTCAAAACTGAACCAACCATTAATTAGTTATCTTTTAGACTGGGTTGAATGGAGTATTATACCTTGGGTTATTTAATTAGGCAGTCTCGTGAGATACTTACACTTCATTATAGATTTTTGAAATTGTTATGTGATGTTTGCCATATCATAGTTAATGTTCTGCCATTTTAATTATTCACTCCAAATATGATTTCCTAAGTGTATGATTTTAGTTTAAATTTCAAGGAATTATTAAAAAAAATTATTGTGATCCAAATAATATAATTTATATATTATATATATGTAACGAAAGTTAATCCTTTTAACAACGAAAACGATATCCTCTCTCTAGTTCACTCTATAGGGATGGCAAAAAGAATTCAATTTAATTGTGCAGAACTTAGCGAAACCTCTATGAACTGTGTATTTAAAATTTGAATTTTCATGTCGATATGCAGGCTTCTCACTAAAGCTTCGTTTCCATTTAAATAAAGTTTCTAGGTCAACAAATTAAACTAAATAGTTGCCAGCATCATTCGCCACGTGCTGACCTCCAAAATTGATAAATGAAAAAGAGGCAGGTGTCCGATCAACCTATCGTACGCTCAGAGCTGATGCTACTAATGCAGAAACAGTTATGAAGGTGTTTTAACAGTTTGTGCATCTAATTATATCAGTCTAAGTAACATTTAACAGTTAAAAACTGCTTTTTCATAAGCTTTTCTTTATTTTACTTGATAATTCTTACTTTAATTTCTTTCCAAATTTATTATTAAGTGCGACGAGTTTGGAAGATATTCGTCAACCCGTCAACGGTTTTATTAAAATTACTAGCTGCACGAGCCCAGCGTTGCTCGGACTTGCGTTAAGTGAGCTTCGTTTTCGATTATCACCTTCCCAGTATTTAACACCTTCGGGATGTCATTATTCATCTCGGATACCGCGAAAACTATAGATTCGATACTAATATCCCGTGTTTTTGATTATTTTTACATGCCTTTCCCTTCCCACTTCCACCCATAGGGGTGCTTGACCACCGCAGTACCTTACGACATCGGTAGTGTCATTATTCATCTCAACGACCACGAAAATTATGGATTCGATACTAATATCAGTAGTTTTTGATTGTTTTTACATGTAACTCCCTTTCTACCATCACATGATGACTAACTCCCACTGTATCTAACAGCATCCAGTGTCTATACATATTACCGACTCGAAAACTTATAGATCCGGTACCAATATCAGTAGTTTCTTTTATTATTTTTACCCAACCCCGCCCAGGAGTGCCTAACGCTCACAGAACCTAACGGCAGCGGCAACATTATTATTTACCGCAGCAACCAGTTGTCACTCCACTCCCACCTCCCCCCAACCATTCATGACATACCTCCACAGTATCTAACAGCATACATAAACTAACAAACAGACAGACATAAGATACTCTCTTTTATAATCTGTATTGATATAAGAATTATTGAAACTCTTACTTAAGAACCTTAAATATTTAAATAATGTTTCAGTTGATAAGGCGGAAAGGTAAAACAATGGAGTAAACATGACAGGTCAACCACATGCATTTGCTCGCATGTGTAAGCGGCTTTTTCCAATCTGACGACCTTAGAATAAAGAACTAGAGGAAAGGACATCATTCAGAAAAATGTAAGCATTTTGCTATATGTAGTAGAACCCAAGCGATGTGTGCGTTTCGACATGAAAGTAGTAAAATTATGCTTGTATACAGGAGGGGCCAACTCATTTTGATAATATTTTAAATTAGGTGTTTTTAAAATATATTCTTATAACACTTTTAATATAATATAACTTTGCCCGAACATATTTTATTAATTTACTTAATTTAACTATTTAAAAACACTTTGCTTATGCCCCAAATATTTCAGTATTACGGAGACGACTTTGATTTCAAGGCGACATTCGGTCCAATTTGACATTTCAGGCGTCATTCCCCCTTAACCCACTCGCCACTTGGCGATGAAGCGAAAATGCTTATCACACGTACAGGGTTTTTACTTAAGATAGCCTTTCCTCTCGTTCTTTATTCTAAGATGACGACTAATTATGTGCTCCACTTTTCTTCAGATCGGAAAATTTTCATTTAAACTTTTCCATTTTAAAGCTTTCGCTTTGCATGTCAATTCATGTCAATTTTTGTTTATACTTAAAGAACTCACACATTTCAGAGTACAAATTTTCTATCGTTTTTTGACTGAATAATTCAAAACTTCATCAGGGATGAGAGGAGAATTTGTCGGTGCACCACAATAGAAAATATGAGATTTAATCGCATTTTGCAACAAAAACATTCCTCGAGGAGATAAAGAAGTGCCGAAAATACAATTACGACAAACTTTTTCAGTTACTTATCCATTCACGTTTTATGAATACTTTCGTCGTCTTGCCCTATTTTTATTTGAAGGGGTTATAGGTCTGGGCGCTTGAGGAAAATCGGGGTTTTTTGAAAGTTAATTTCCAACCCTCCATGAACTGTAAATCATGTGTCATACTTGACTTGCTTAACAATACAAAAAAATGAAAAATATGTTTCAGCTTGCAACATTTTGCTTGACACAAAGAAGTCATGTGTTTTCAAATCCCAAGAATTTTCTCCGATATGGCTTAGTATCATATTTTCTGGTATTTGAATTGACATAAAATTTTGAAATGGCACTTTGTTCCAAGATACGAAAAGGTTTTCAACGTGGTGTGTATGTTTATAATTAATTAATTAAGACTGCGGGCTAAGCACATATCTATAGTTTAACCTAAAGTTCTATTTTATAGGTAATTGAAGCAACTACATAGAGCGCTTAATTTAATTCCACCCAGTTATCTATGTGACACTACTATTACATGTCACTGTATTTATTCTATTCATCTCATGCCTTTCTGTTGGTACTGATAAGATTTATGCAGCTATAAAACTCATATAAAAATAAAAAATGTAAGACGAAGCTTTATTTACGCCAGGCTTTTCAAAGTTTTATGTTTTCTGAGCCTTGCAAAATCTTTCAATATAGACTGATTTATTACATACATTATTTTCACCAGTCCTACGAAAAACGTAAAGCAGTCATCTAGAAGGGTTTAAGAAATATTGATCGAAAACATTGAGCTAATAACATCCACTAAGCAAAATATTTAAGAAAATATGTCTTTCCTTTGTTATTCATCTTATCTATTGATGATATTACTTATTTACTTCAAAGAAGTAAAATTCTTATTTATGCGGCCGATATTAAGATTTTTCTCCCAATCAAATCTTTGTGGATTGTGAGATCTTGCAGTCGGACCTTCGCATATTTTATAACTAGTGTGGCAATAATAATCTTAAATTAAACATTGGCAAATGTCAGGTTATGACCTTTTCGAGGTCCCGCAACTACCGTACTTTTCAGTGCAAGTTTGAAGGTACTTGTATTCAACGGGTGGAAGGAGTGAAGGACTGTCAAGATACACGGCAGACAACTTAACTTCATCCCCCACATTAATAATATCGCTGCCAGGGCCAACTCTTTGCTGGGATTTATCCTCCGATGGTCCAGGGAATTTCCTAGCCCTCACATAAGACTTCATCTTTATACATCCCTTGTTAGACCACTGCTGGAGTATGCTAGTCCGGCTTGGTCTCCGTTTTACAGATCTCACATTAAACGTATTGAATCCGTACAGCGTATCGTGCTCTATCCTGGAGTGGCCCTCTTATTCTGTCACCATATGATGAGCGGTAGCTACTCTCGAAAAGCGTCGCTGGGTTGCTGATATAATTTTTCTACACCAGCGTCTGCAGGGAAAGATTGACAGTGCGGAACTTTCTTAAAAAATATTACCTAGAGGACTTCCCTATTCCCTTCGAAACCATTCAAGCTTACAGATAGCTTTGTCGCGCACTAGTCATGGTATGTTCGAGCCAAAACCTCCGTAAACTACAAGCCATGAACTGACGAATTTCACGCACACACATTAGGGCCAAAATGGTCTGGTTTTTCGATAAGTTTACATTGCTGCTTATGGCAGCCGGGGGGTGATTTTTCTTTAAACTCATTCTTATGCCTAAACTATAACTTCTATGAAAAAATTGTTTTGTTCTACTTGAAGTAAACAAAACAATCTTTCGAATGAAGTAAAAATCTTCATACCCTACGTAAGAAAATAATAAACATTTTTAAGCCTAAAAGTGCGGAAGTGGAAATTTAAAGAAAATACAAGCGACAGAGCATGGTCGGACCATGACTTACTGCTTGCGTTTAGGATGAAAATTTGGTTTGCAACTAAAATTTCACGTTTAATCAAAGATTTCTTGTTATTTTGCTTAATAAGGTGTACATGTTTTTACTTAATTAGAAAGATCATTTAGTCTACTTTAAGTTAATATAAGACTAATTTTTTCATATAACTAATAGTTTTGGCGCTAGGGCGAGTTTAAGGAAAAATGACCCCCTGGCTACCATAAGAAACAATGTAAATATGACCATTCAGTCAGACCATTTACGACCGCATGTAAAAGTCCAGTTCATGGCTTGTAGTTTACGGTGGTTTTGTTCGAGCCAGTTAACTGCATGTGTAGGTTTGCTAATGATGTTGGTGATGTTTTCAGCACTAACGTGGACGAGGAGGAGCCTCTACTACTTGTAATCATTTTGTTGTACTTACTAGTTTTTGTAGGGGTTTTGTATGTTGGTTTGGGTATGTTTTGTATTAGCTTGGCTTAAGCGTTCTCTGTTGCATGTGCACCCCTGATTGTTGTGTTTGGGTGTGTTTTGTCTTTTGGGTTACTGATCTTTTTTTGTATGTTGTTCACCTCAATATTTTGTTATATTTTGGTGGGTAGGTCAATTGATTCCTGGCTTCTGCCTGTGAAGTGCAGAAGGCGCACTCACAGGCAGGGAGTTAGAAGGGTTAATTCTAATTATATGAAAAACGAAAAATTTCACCGAACAGTAATAATTTTTGTAAATGTTTTTGTTTTTTGTATTTGTTTATAATTTGGCGTTGACGCGGAAAAAATAGTTATGCAGGATGTTTCTGGTGTGCTGTATCAAAATAAGCGGGTTGATAAATCTCACCTAACCAAACTAAAAATTGTATAACATAGTGTGGGGAGGGCAATCTCAACCGTTTGGGAGTTACATGGTGATTAATAAATTTTCAATATTCATGGTAGGCACATCACTGTTTTATTTTTATCTTTTGATGTGCTGAACGCAGATACATCAAACCAACACCAAATCACTACTATCCCAATAGCCTTTCCAAAATTATCAAAGTGTTGATCTAAATTCTGCCATTGTGAAAAAATGTTTCCCGATTACCTAAAATTTAGTATTTTTCCAAATTTTCTCCGGAATTCATGTAATTAATGCACCTGTTTTTGATTTTTATAAAAGTGTACGTGTTTCCAAAAAAAGTACATGTGTTTCCAAAAAAAAGTACAAGTTCAAGTAGAGAAAGGATGTAGAAATTTATACGTAGAAAATCTTTTTATTGAATTTGAAACTTATTACAATTAATCTTAGTATGTTACAAAAGCCGTTCGAAATATACACCGCCACTTTCAATGCCTGTCCATCAACCCTCTGTAATGCCATTTTTATGGTTTTTATGGTGTATTTTAGCCAGCCTCTACTGTATTTTAGTCGGTGCACTCCTAATTTTGCTATTCGTCTCTATTGTTCTTAAGTGCAATTCATCCTTCATTGTTTTCCATAAAAAGAAGTTTCATGAAGTAAGCTCTGTAGATCTAGCAGGTCAAGGAATCGATGCACCTCGTGCAAGGCAGCGATGAGGAAATATTTCGTTCAGTATTGCCTTTATAATGATACCAAAATTCGTTGCTGCTCCATCGTGTTGGTAAAACATTGTCCTTAGATTAACCAGAGGGATGTCCTCTAGTAGATCTGGTAGTGTTTTCTCCAAAAATCCCACATACATTTGACTATTAAGTACTTGCGGGAAAAATGAATGATCCTATTAAATGGGTGTAGATGATGCCAGCCCAAATATTGGCTCAGAATTTAGGCTGGAAGGAGGTCCCCTTCTCCTATGTGGGTTAGTATGCGACCAGGGATGAAGGTTGTGGAAGTTTGTGAGAACATCCCCGGTCAACTACGATTCACTCGTCCACAGAATTCGGCCCAGAAACGTCCCATTCTCCATGTCGCATTTCCGAAGACAAATACAAAATTATAATCTTTTCTCGAAATCTTCCAGTAGTTTTGGGATTGGGATATGATGTTATGGCCGCTACCCTGCTGGATGACTAACCCTCCAAACTAAAAACACTCCCAGTCGTCTTACAACTCCTCCTTTTATATTCCAGTACAGCCGCTTTTTAACCGACTTCCCAAAAACAAAGAGGATCTAAGTCGACGCGTATTATTATTTTTTTTGTATGTCTGACCGGGCACAACTTTGTAACGCGTAGAGCGATTTTGATGATTCGTTTTTTGTTGGGTAGTGTGTGATTTACTCACAAATAGAAAGGGTGCCGGAATCAGAACAGCCCTAAATTGGTTCAAAAATGTTTTTTATTTCAACAATAAAAATCTTAAGGCTAATATCACACAATAATTCAAAATCACAGAAGTTCAATAGAAAATTCAACAATTCAATAAATAATAATATAAATAAATTCAAAATTCAATAAAAATTCAAAATCACAATACGAGGAAAAAGTCCTCCTGTTTTCCGCTTGGGTGGAATAAGTCAACGATGCAAATTTCTCCTACTGTCCACTAGGTGGCACCTGTAACAAATAATAGTTAATTAATGATTGCACTATAATTAAACTTTCGTGCAATAATTGGTGGGTGAGAATTCAGATTAAACTCTGAATGATGGATTGCAGATTAAACTCTGCCTGGGTGGTAGGATGTGTCTAAACGATAAATGGATGGAAATTCATATAAAACTCTGAATATATCGGGTGGGAAAATTGCAGATTAGACTCTGATTAGGTGTATATAAAATATTCAGATTAAACTCTGCATATTGCAGGTGAATAGAATTGCAGATTGAACTCTGCCTGAGGATAGGAGCGTCCAGATTAAACTCTGATCGAGGAATGGATGCTTTTCGTCTAGTTCGCTGGCCTTTTATACAAATTTTCACTATGGCCATCTTATTTCTTCTTTTGGCGAGAGTATGTGGCATCATTGTTTTGCCAATTCGCTTTATGGCAAGTGAAGTGCCAGCTGTCAAATTTTATTTAAGAGACAGGAAAGTGACAGGAGATGGAATTGTTGGAATGTTTTGGTAAGTTTATTTAATTGAAATTTTATATAATTTTAATGATTTTCAATATTTTCAGAGGGAGAAATTAATTGCAGAGATACTAGGGAAGGATGGGGATCATAAAATGCGTTTCCCGTGCATTATTAGATAAGTCTTTTCGCCTTTAATTAAAGTGTCGATACTTTGTGTTGGTTTTGATTTTTGTTTCAGATTGGGACGACAATTTGGATTACATTTAAAGGAGGAGGATTAATATGGTGTCAGGATAAGTATTTGTATCGGATATATTTTTATTTTTGCCTTTGCTAACTTTTGTTTTGTTTGCAGGAATTTGTGAGTGGATCGAACATCCTCCCGCCTCCAAATTAAATAGATAAATTTATAAATAAACTTACTTTTGGTAGATGGAAAATGTGTATTTTGCCTTGCTTCGTCTTCATTTTCATGGTAGTTTTTCCTGGCAGATCCCATTAGAAAAAACCTTTGGCCGTTCTAATATTGTCCCACGGAATGTTGGCTGTTTTCAATAGCTCCAGCTTAATGGGGCTAGCAACGATGCTGTGCTCCAAATCTAGTGGAATGCCTATATTGTGTTCAGGTGGTTTAATGCCATTCATTCGATTGTCCCTGAATTGGACTGGTGGCAATGTAGGCGTGCCCATGAATTGGATTTGGTGGCTCAATTGGTGCATCCATAAACGGTGTCGTGTTGATAACTGCTATGGATGGTTTGTTGGTAGTTACTTCGGATATTGGGCCTTGTTTTTTGGAGGCTATGGTCGGAATCGGCCTTGGCCGTGTTGGTATTCTCATACCAGGAGCGTAGATAGTTGGCCGTGGTTTAAAAACAAAGCCCTCTTTTGGTGTGTCGGTTGTCTGTATGCGGTCGATTGTTGGCGACGCCTTTAATGTCTCAAAGGGTCGCCTTTTCGTCCTAATTGGAGATGAGTGGACTGGTGGAGGCCGAACTATCACCGATTTCAAACGTCGACCTTGCATTTTTGGCGGAGTAGCCTTTAATGGTCTTACTGGTGTAGGCACCTTGGTGGTCTCTGCCAAAATTGTTTTGACGTTTGCCCTTGGAATTTTCTTTCCGGCTTTCGGATTCTGTTGGTTCTTCCTCTTCCTTGGGGTTACGGCTGCTCTTCCCTTTTCTGGAGTCTTTTTGATAGAACTAACTAATGCTGGAATGTCCTCCATCTCCGACAAAAGATCCATTAAATTCCTTTGGGGTGAGTTCGGTGGAGTAATTAAGGAATTCAAAGAATCCGAGTTCAGGATTTCCAATAATTCCTCCATTTTTTAGAATAAAATGTTATGATATATGATATTTTTATATATTGATCGTATTGCAATTCTAAACATTTTAGCGGCCATCCTCGAGCACACTTCAATCATTGGTCAAATACAAGAATTTGAAAGATGTGGTGAGTAAATTTTCAGTTAACCCGGATACAGATTTTACGCGGATTTACCCTTCCTTCCTTTCTTTATTCGTAGCGCCACATTATGCGGAAATAATAAATCAAATCCCTTTAAGAAATGTTCATCGAAATTTTACTAACAACTTTAATTTCAATTTAATTAAGAGCTTATAAATAGCAAAAATAAGTAGTTTGAGCAGACATGTGTTTTTATTGTACTAAAAATAAACGAATATTGCATACATAAACGTTCATACAAAAATCTTCTAAAAAGCATAATACAGAAATTTCTTTGTATGTATAGTAATCGTATCATAGCTCATCGTAATAATATTGATACTGAAAAATTGCTTAATATAAATTAAAATATTCAACTTTAGTAAAAAATCACATATTTATATCACCTTCAGAACTCTTTAATCTTTAGACGTCGCGTTCTCAAAGCCATCATAATAATCAAGTTACTGCACATTTTGTTATCTACCGAATGATAGTGGTCAAAAGTTATTGCAGTTTGCTTACGCGCTAAAAAGATACTACAATATGGTCGCGCCGAAAATATACTTCAATTTAATTCAGGATCGTCGAAATGTATCTGCTTATTGTAACCTGCAAATTTTGTTTGCGTGTGTAAATTATGTGCGCTGCTTGCAGCTTAGAAGGAAAATTTCTCTTGTAATTAAGTTAACAAGATCTGTCTTACACTTTCAATCATTCTGTTCGTCTACAATTATTTTAAGTAAATAAAGCTTGTGAAATTTATCTTTTATCTTGCCCCTATAAGAGGCGCGTCCACGAGAAACTACAGCACAGTTCTAACGATTTTTGTTGGTCCTACATATGGTTATAGAATAGTGCTGGCTGTTGATACATTAAGCAATTTAGTGAAGATGTGATGGAAACATAAAGTTCCATTAAAATACAATTTGTGGTCTTGGTTTTAATATTGTAGTTTCATGTTCAACCAAAATTTATAATTTTATAACCTCTTTACCATTAATAAATAATAACGGCTATGAAATAACAAACAGTTTAAAAAAAAAGTTGAGCCAACTTTACAAAAGGCGCAAAAAGCATCAAATAATATTTAATGTTATATCTTTTACGTAATTTTGAAGTCGGTACAAATCGTTCTTGCTTATAATCTCGTGAGCTGAAATGTTTACTTTTGTATAGTATATATATAGTATATTTTTGATTGTGGTTCGATAATTGTTTTGTTTGCTTAATTCAAAACGTCGTAACAGATATTAAATAAAATATTATTTTATGCTCTTTACAGCTTTTTGTAAGGTCGACTCAATTTTTTTAAAAACGATTTTTTTTAGTGTCTTCGAACTCTATAAAAAGGGTAATACGTTACGGAATTAATCCCAGCCGCCTTTCATACCGTCATGTTTGATACAAACGGCGCTAGTATACCAACGTACTGTATACAGCAAGAGAGAGTCGTCAAAATCGGGGCACGAATTACGAAGTCAAGGGATGAAGCACTCTTCCTATAGTGACTCTAAATGCAACATTTTTTATCATTTACCAATCAGAAAACGTATTCTGTACAGCAGAATGAACATCATCAAAATCGGTGTACGCCTTACGAAGACAGGGGACGCCCCAATTCTCACTTTCATTCTAAGCCAGAATTTCTATCATGATGCAAATGGAGCAAGATACTCTATTCAGCCATAAACGAATCATCCGAACACGTGTTAAAAGTTAGCCTACCCCTCCCCTCACATAGCCTATGTCAAATTTTTTCCCAATAGGAGCAATGGAAGATCATACTCTACATAACAAAAGTATAATCATACAAATCCGTCAACGCGTGAAGGAGTTGAGTTCCGCCCTTTCTCCCACCTCCACACACTTCATAAACTTTAATCGTGGTAGTGGGGGAACACTACCAAAATTCATCCTAATCGGTCTACGCGTTATAAAGTTAGGCTAGGCTTAGAGGGCTGGTTAATACAAAGAAGGATCGGCTCGAATTGCAAAACACACACACAGCAGAAGCTTCAACTTCCCAGAAAGAATTTTTTATTAAGAACCATCATTTCAGCTAAGTCCTGATTAAAGATAACTCGAAAAATTCTGAGATGTTATTAAAAATCTACCTTTAAAGCATGAAAATGCGTTTTTCTTAAAACCATGTTTTTTTGAACTAGCATCAGTAATATCGTGAACACTTTAACGGATTTCAGAACAATATTTTAACGTGACGACCCACGAATTTTTTATTTCGTCTTGAGATATGGAATTAAAAGCAAACTTAACATAACTTAGACGTACCCTACGTAATCCCCATTCTATTTTCTTGTCGATTTTAAGTTGGCAAGTGTCTGATATCATAAAACAAATGATCAGTCGATTTTAGCTGAGACGTTCCTTGGCCTTAGTGCAATGGTTCACCTTAATCATTAAAAATTATATTGTGGAACAGAAATTTTAAAAAGATTATCAGCTATAACAATGTATTAATGAAAAAACCTCATTGCTTCAAAATATATATTTTTTTATTTCCCATATAAGATTTTTTTAAGTTCAATTAGTACCATACGTTTTATGTTTATAAATAAAACTTCGGTAATACGCCGATGGTTGTCATATAATCCCCTTTATAAATTAAATCGTTGTTGCTAAGTGCCTCAATTTACAATTTATTCTTCCCCTAAATAAATTCAGTTTAAAATGCCTTTTCAATATCGTAAATAGAATATAACAATCCTTCCAGTTCTACGTTCTCCTCGTTTCCCTTTGTTTTCAAATTAAGATACCTAAAAAAAAAACAATCCAGATCCCTCTCCCTAGGTAAAATAATCTATTCCTTTGGTCCCCGCGAGGGCAATTTTGTTTCAGTCGTCAGTTATAATACTGCTGCACAACAACCATTTCAAACATAATCAAAGAAACCTGAGAAAGTTGTTTGCATGACATAGGAAAAGGTTGATGACGGTCAGCATGGCCCTAAACGAACCTTGATTACAAACATTTGTTCAGACACCTCAAATGCAAACTGGACAAATGTGTGTCGCTTTATTGAAAACTCTATTTCCAGATTCTTAGGGCTTCCTTTCATGGGAATTTTCGAGCAATGATTTGAATATACCTGACATAAATACTTTAATTTCTCTTGGACCTTATTGCACCATATTAATATAGAACACGTAAAATATTAAATTAAAAGGCAGTGAAAGGACGAATCGGACCACGTTCTCAATAAATACCCTTTTCTCGCAAAAATTTCAACCCAACCACATTTCTGAACAAATTAAAAAGCCATTTATCCTGCTTAGAATATGCTCATGGGTGTTATCAAGGTTCTTACCATTCTTGAAGTAATGATAAATTCGTCCTCTCTCTCTTATTATGGATCAAGAATACATTAATATAATAAGATACCGAACTTTTACTAAGATAAAAATGTTTTCCTATTACTACATTATAATAGTCCAAAAGATAATTTAAAATATCAAATTAGCTATCTGAACAACCGAGCCTCCACCCTTAATGCAACAGGCTGAAAGCTGGCTCCTTCATAAACGAAGAAGTGAAATAGGTTTCGTCCCATTCATTTAAATTAATGTGATGTAAACTTACCTTAACACCGATGTGAACTGGAGGAAAATCACCGTGAAGAGTTGAAGGAAGTATTGGCGGCAATGGTAGAGGGAGAGGGCAGGACATCATGGCCGCTACCTGAAAAAAGTAAAGTAGAAAATTACATTTATAGTCTGTAGAATTAGTATTAAGTTATAGCTTGTATTTTGTATTTTTATGTAATAGCTTGTATTAAGCTTAAATAAATAAATAATTATAAAGATGCAAGTTAGATTGAGATTGAAATTATTGTATTGCGCTCCTGTTGACGAAGCGCCAAAGGAATTTAGCTTTTCTTTATTAGAAACGTCGATCGCGTTAAGAAATATTTTAATATTTCTTACTTCGCTCGAGTTGAACGGTTTAGCTCGGAATTTTTTTGCAATTTCAAGTTATTAAAATTTTTTGAAGAAAACAATGTAAACAATGTACAAAGTAAACACACGTGTTTACTTTGTACATTGTTTACATGAGAATATTGATTGTCATCATTAAAGATGGGTATGTGTGTAATCGTTTACTTAATCGTTAATTAGTAACGCTGAGTAGCTTATTACCTCCACTTTTCCATATATTCGCCTACAGTAAAAGTAAACAAAATAAGACAACAACTTTTAATAACTAATCCACTCAAGGAAAAACAGTAAGCAGGAAAATATTTTAATTTTTCATGCTGTAATGGAGATCACATAAAACGTGACTATGTGTAAAATTGCTTTCAGACGTTTATTTTGTACTACTTACGGAGGAGTAACTCCTGCAAACAATTAATCATTCTCCTTTTGCAGTTCACGGTTCGACCAGAAGTGGCACAAGAACTTTATTGCCTAACGGGTCACTGCCCCCCTCAATAGAAAGACGCTACATACCTTTTAATTGCACCATCAACTGGACGAGATTGACTTCTCCTACCTCTTTTAGAAACAACCGTGCGCGAACTTTTTCACCTGTCATCCCAATGATAGTGTTTCTATCTACCGTCTGTTTCTTAAGGTTTACTTGCTGGATTATTTGCTGGGACCCCTACCGGCAATTAAGCTGGCTGAGGAGATTGAAAATGACGTCACTGCGGGCTCCATTGCATGAGCGCATGCTGAATTCTACCGATAGAAGATGTGCTATTTTTTCGTTTGATTCTCTGCTGGATTTGAGTGAGAACCAATCGGAAAGCAGTATAGCCCAGTCATATTAGGTAAAAGAAGGGGTCAACCTCGGAATGAAAGATAACAAGCTGTAAATTGGTATAAACCTTTGTTTTGTCGTTCTAAATGTTGTCTCAAAAGTCAAATGTTTTCGTGTCCGCGTCTTAAGATATTGAAGGTCAAAGGTCATAAAAATCGGGTTTTCGCGAATATCTCGCTTTCTATTGCTTAAATGAGATTTGCATCTATTATAAAAGTTGTAGAGTATAAAATTCTCTACAACTTTTGTTTGAACTTTTTTTTCATACGATCAACCGTTTTTGCGGTAGATCGCGAAGAGTGCGCCGCGTACAGTCATATATGGCCTAATGCAAGGTCAAGCGTGAGTTACGGTTGTCTCAAGTTAATTATGTATATATTATGTTGTATAAAGTTAATTATTTACAAAATTATAATTATTAAACAATGCCCATTATTTATGTACTAATAATTAATTAAATGGAGGGCGTATCTTGTTGACATTATATAATGCTCCACAATCTGAGGACAACATTGATCATTTCCGCTACACGCAATTCATCAAATTAACGAAACTAAATAAACCTGTACAATTGTCAACACTTCCACCAACAAGTGTAGCAGCTCATCAACATATAAATCGTGTCTACTACCAGATTCAAACGTGGTTAGGGAAAGATTTAGAACCTCAAGAATGGGGCTGGATGCTTGAAAATGAAATCCTGGAGCCCATAAGAACGTTATTGTCTCCAGCACCAGCCGAACTACTAAATATAATATTTTGCAATTGCAAAAACGGTTGTGGTTCCCGCTGTGGATGCAGAAAATCAGGGCTACTATGTTCTTTAGCTTGTGGCCAGTGCAATGGACAAGCTTGCCTCAACGCGTCACTATATCCAAGTAATCCCGATGAAGAAAGCGCATACCATCCTGAAATTCTGGAAGGTTTGGAGATGAATATGACCGATAATGAGGATGATGACAATGAATTGAACATTTTCGAGCGACAACAAGAAGAAGACGACGAAGAAGAAGAAGATAACTAGCTTCCATTTACAATTTTATTATAATTAAAATCAACAAAAATTCTTTTAATATTTGAACTCACATTTCAATAAATGTATTACATGCTATATTTAATGATAAATAAATATATGTATAAAATATATTCCCTTACTGTCTTTTTAACTTAAAATATAATTAAAATATATAATCCAAAATATTATTAATATACTATAGTTAAGTATAAATAATTAAATATAAATAATTGAGTCACTTATTTTAATTAAATATAAATAATTAATAATTAGTACATAAATAATGGGCATTGTTTAATAATTATAATTTTGTAAATTATTAACTTTATACAACGTACTGATAACCGTAACTCACGCTTGACCTTGCATTAGGCCATATATGACTGTACGCGGCGCACTCTTCGTTGTCGGTTGATCGTATGAAAAAAAAGTTCAAACAAAAGTTGTAGAGAATTTTATACTCTACAACTTTTATAATAGGTGCAAATCTCATTTAAGCAATAGAAAGTGAGATATTCGCGAAAACCCGATGGTTTCTCGCCCCTTGTTTTAAAATGCTGCGCCTCTGCTTTGGCTAAACCTCTGCGCAAACTTTTTCACCTGTCATATTCAACAGGAATGTGTCCAAGTGTATGGAAACTTGCTCATGTCCAGCCGATACTTAAAAAAGGAGAGGCATGCGACCCCTCTAACTACAGACCAATTGCACTAACCTCGATCATATCTAAAGTTTTTGAATCACTCATCAACTCTCAGTTGTTGAAATATCTAGAAAACAACCATCTTATCAACGATTGCCAGTACGGTTTCCGCACTGGCCGCTCAACCGGAGACTTACTAACGGCTCTAACGGAACGTTGGAATCATTGTCTTCATAATTTTGGTGAGTCTGAAATCGTCGCTCTTGATATTTCAAAGGCTTTTGATAGAGTCTGGCATGCTGCCCTTTTAGCCAAACTTCAAACATTTGGTCTGCACCCTACCCTCGTTAAATGGATAGAGAGTTTTTTGTCAGGCCGTTCAATTCGTGTAGTAATTGACGGAGTTACTTCTGATTCCTACGAAATAAATGCCGGTGTACCTCAGGGTTCAGTTCTTTCACCAACCTTATTTCTTCTTTTTATTAATGATCTCTTATCCCTTACTCTCAATCCTATTCATAGTTTCGCCGACGACAGCACCCTTGATTTCGCGTACTCATTTGATTCTGTTACGAATTCACGTGGAAATGCTACAGAAGTCAATCGGGAACGCATGTTTAGATCATTAAACAACGACATTTCCAAGGTCCTTGTTTGGGGCAGAGCAAATCGTGTTACGTTTAATGCATCCAAAACCCAATGCTGTTTAATGTCCCTTAAAAAACGCCCAGTTCACCCCCAACCCATTTCAGTCGACGGAGTGAATATACCCAATTCACCCTCCCTAAACATCTTGGGTATCGAGATATCCAGCAATCTTAGCTGGACTGATCATATATTTGCAATCGCTAAAAATGCGATGAAATGTTTGGGTTTTCTACAGAGATGTAAGAAATATTTCACCCCACCTGACTTAGCGCTGATCTACAAGTCCCACATTAGGCCTAGACTTGAATATAATTCCCATATTTGGGCAGGGGCCGGACACACCGCACTGTCCGCGTTAGACAAAGTCCAGCGTAAAGCTGTTAAGCTTATTGGCGATCCCTCAATCTCTGAGGGTCTTGACTCTCTGGAGCATCGACGGAATGTCGGTTGTCTCTCACTCTTCTATCGTTATTTCCATGGCCGTTGTTCTAACGAAATTGCTAGCCTGATTCCTTGTAGACTCATGACAACGCGCGATACAAGATCAACAAGCCGCTCCCACCCCTATACTCTCCAGGTCAAATTTGGACGTACCGTCAAATTTCGGGAATCTTTTCTAAGCAGAACAACACGAATGTGGAACAGTTTACCATCTTCTGTTTTTCCCTCGTCTTATCAGCCTGAAACTTTCAAACGGGGCGTACATCGACACCTCCTTCACCCAAACTCCTAACCCATTTCCCTCATCCTTAATTCCTTTCCTGCCAAGGCTGTGCTTTAGCATCATAGGGCATCCCCTGAGCTTTGGCAACATCATATATAAAAAAAAAAAAAAAATTTATGACCTTTGACCTTCAATATCTTAAGACGCGGACACGAAAACATTTGTGACTTTTGAGACAACATTTACAACGACAAAACAAAGGTTTATACCAATTTACTGCTTATTATCTTTCATTCCGAGGTGAAACCCCTAATATGACTGGGCTAGTATTTTATCACGTGTGTGACATGAGCATACAAAGCGTCAGATAATATCGTAAACATGTATATTTCTGTGATAGTGCTTTTGAAAGTGAAGTTGTTTGTTGCAATGAATAAAGAAAATATGAATTCAAAATCTGAAATTGCAGTTCGTCTACGATTAAAAATTGCTGCAATAGTATTACTGTCATTCATTTCTGTTAACATGGTTGACATCTGAACTGTCATTGCGCACGCAACAAAACCCACCTAGCTTTGGAATCCAGCTTTGGAGCTCGCATCGTCGCACGCTTGAAACATAGCAGCGAAATCAAGCAGAAAATCCAGCGAGTAAACTTGCCTCGTGTGATGCGGGCTTTACTCATGTTTAGCCACTACCTAAAAAAAGAGAGGCACGCGACCCCTGTAACTCCAGATCAATTAATTCGGTTTTATCTTACGTTTTTGAATACATGTGAAAGTTGAGCAGTTGGTAAAATATTGAGAAAACAACCATCTTAATAACGATTGTCTGTACGGCCGCTCAACCGAAGACTTAACAAAGAGTGGCAGAGGAGGGGGTGGCAGCTATAGAGGTTTACATTTTTTTTAATGAAAAAAACCATTGTTACATTTTAACGTATGTCTACTAAAGTTTTAGTGCTCATATATCTCACTTGATAGATAATAGATTGGTGCTAAAGACTATGTAATTTACTGCTAATAGTTTAAAAAAAATTTATTTTCAAACTTAACTTTTAAAAAAAAATAAAAAAAAACAATTTTTCCAGTGCCCTATTTTTTTTATTTTTCAGTTTAAAATACTGGCTAATGTGATCTATTTCAAAGGAAACTTAAATCGAACAAAAATCGTTTACCGTTTTCAAGTTACATGACCAAACGTCCAACTAATACCTGCCATTTTAAGCAAAAATTCAACAAAATTCTAAGAGAAAGAGTAAAAAAGATCAATAATTTAGGAAATTGAACTTTTGCTTAAAATGGCAGGTATTAGCTGTATGTTTGGTGATATAACTTGACAACGATAAAATATTTTTGTTTGCTTTCCTTTGAAAGAGAACACATTAGCCACTACTTTAAATTTAAAAAAATGGGTAATTTTTCAAGATATTTCCCTTTGAAATGAAAAAAATAATTTATTTCCGAAAACTTAAGTTGGAAAATCAATGTTTTTAAAACTATAAGCAGTAAAAAAATTACACAGTCTTTAGCACCATTGTCAACTGAGATATTAATAATGTATCTAGCACTAAAACTTTTAAAAGATATACGTTAAATTTAAGACTGCTTTTTTCATCGTAAAAAATTTCGAACCCCCCTCCCATTAAATTTTTTTCGGGTCCCACTTAGATCTACCAGATCTTTCATTTTTGCACACACGCTGTGAAGCACCCTATATATTATTTGTCGATCACATTTTACACAAAATGTTGTATTAATTAATCATATGTAATAGAAGTCTATGGCATAAATCAAAATTTTCGTTGTCTTGCCTTAGTTGGATAGCTTTGAAATACACATAACCTTCCCTAGATTATATATATTATTTAAATTTTCGTTTACATAATTTGTGCCACTTATTATAAACATCTAAACAATTGAGCAGGTGTCAAAATCGAACGCCTTATATATTATATTTACGAATACATATCCATTGAATGTGTTAATTTACAGGATTCTAAGTTTCTGTTTTTTGTTTTCTTTAACCGAATGCTACATAAATCAAGCAACAGCAATATCAATATCACATTAACATATTAAACAATATTATATATAAAATATTATCTACAAATTATTTCGATAAATTGTTTGCATAAACGTATTCAAACCTCGCAAATACACATTATATATGGTGTCATATTATTATTTACCTTCATTAGGTAAACGCGTTAACTGTAAACCTTTAACATCTTTAATCAAATACCTATCGTTTGGTAATACCTATTTCAAAAATATTGTATTTAAAATGGAACATTGCCTTTAGGTATATTATGTAACGTACCCTCGCCCTTACCAGACGACGGATGAAAATATGCACATTTATTTATATCTTCTAAAGAAACCTGCACTTATCCAACCTCAGCTATCAAGAAAGTTCTTAAATTCTGAAAATTAATATTTTAAGAGTTTTCAGATGATCTAAGAATTCACTTGCTAGCAAAATATCATCCAAGTAAATCAGCAATTTATCTGCTGTGACTAAGTTATGTACCTTTGGAAAACCGAAGGAGCGTTTTTAACTCCAAAAGGCATTTTTAGATATACATATTGCCCAATTGGTGTAATAAATGACGTGCACTTTATTGAATTAGGCGAGATGTCAACGTAGTGAAAACCACAGCGAAGGTCAAGGATAGAAAAGTATCTCTTGCTTCGTAAGCGATCCAATAGATTTTCAATTATAGGCAACATATAAAACAGTTGCTCAGATCGCGATAATCTTCTGCACTACATATTACAATAGGTGAGACAAAGGGTGATTTGCTTTCTCTTAATATTCCACTTTTTAACAAATTATCTATAATTTTTTGCAACTCTTGTCGATGAGAATAAAGCAATCTACGCGAAGTGCAGTAAAAGGGTTCAATCTTGATTAACTTATTCTCCATTTTAATTTTACTCTCAGTGTTAGTTGTTATTAAAGGTTTGTTTCTGTGGGTTTTTCCATGTAGATTGGCTCCAGGTTAAGCCCCGCCAACAATATCAGACTGAATATTTTTGTCATCAGCCGATAAAAATGGACGCTTTTTTATTTTACGTACCAAGAACCGTTCATCTTTATTATTAATTAGCTTCCGATTTTTTCCTCGTTTAGTCTTATTTTCAATCCTGCCTAATTCCGGCCATTTCTCTGACCTTTATCTTGCTCGGAATTGTGAATAACAATGCTTCGTTCTTCAATTGTAGACTGTTATTTTGTCTAGCTATTTTATCAAAATACCGACATTATTGCTTTAAAACATTTCCGTAGACTGAGATGGTATAAGAATGTTTAGACAATTCATGGATGCATTGCGTTTAATAACGCAATAAATATGAAGAGCACTGACAACATTTTCAGTATCAAAGAGTGCTTGATTTAACAATACACTGAAAGACGTTGAATGCTTTCGATGTAACTTAGCGAGCAGGAGTTATCAATAGTGCTCATTAGGAAACAGACCTATGGTATCTCTATTAACTTTACAAAATTCAAAAAACAATAGCAAGATTTCGATAAACAGATGTTCAGATATTTCGGCGTAAATATTATAATTTCAACAGGAAAAAGTGGAAAAAATATTTGCCAATCAAATCGATTTAGCATAGCTCGCAAGTGTTAAGTCTGAATTGTTGCTCAAATTATTTGTGGTATCTCTGCACGGTCAATAACTTTTCTTATTTGGACTTTAGCACGAGTTAAATTTCTTTTACTTACGGGTAAAAACCAACGACAGTATTGTTGCAAAGCATAATTTCTTCTCGTCTCGTGGTAAATTTTCGCGGTTAGAAGGCAAGAACTGTTGGAACCTACAAAGCATAAAATGTGCAGAGCATGCATAGGCCTGTAAGTAATACGGAACAATGCACTTTCAGCACCGCTGCGGTAGGAGCACATATTTACCTGGAACTTGGGGAGCTGAAGTCGTGCTTTAGTTTTTTGTTTTGCAATTTTCTGTGAGCATGCACAACCGGCTTATTTTAATGGTCTGTACACTACTACAAAACAAACTCACAATTACTTAACTTGGATATGTAGTGATCCCTGGTTTGGCTAAGCTTATATTGGCAACCATAAATAATATGACGTCTTACACGCTCAGCAGTTGACGATCGTCAACTCTGTGATAACATCTTCATGGTACTGCGTATTTCGCGATTAGTTGGTGGGGACCGGCAAACCATTACTGCTTGGAGATCAGGTTAGTTGTAAAGTATCACGATTGACCTTGAACGTGGTCGAAGTCTTCGAGATATTTGCGGCCATAATTCGATGACTTAAGAAACCGGTCTTGAAAATCCACAGCCACAACATGAAGCCGAACAACTAGTTCAAATTGTAGTGTTGCCAGAAATTTCAAAAAATCTACTAACTCATTTTTCATCGTAACAAACGACGTCTCCGACTGCGCATTATTACAACTTATGAGGGAATAATTATAACCTTATAAAGTTAGTGACCTGTCTCTTCCAGTATAATGACTTCTCAAATCGCCTGTTAAAACAGCGCATTTAAATTACTGAGAATTTAGTTATAAACAAATATATATATGAGCTTTCACGGCAGAATCACGAAATTAATGCTAATTATATATATGTATGTTTATATGTAAAATTCCATTATTTAGCAATAATAAATGATGTTTGAAAATTAATAAACGCTTTAAAATTAAATTTTGCCTCTGGTTAACAACCTTTCATTTAAGTTTATTTATTTACTTATTGTGTTACTTTATGGAATATGTACTTCTAGTCTAATGTTCCAATTTATTGTTATGACTTTCAATGACAATAACCTTCACACGATAATATTTATAATTAACAGAACTATACTACATACCTTTGACACGAATCTGACAATTATAAATTTTTTTTAATTTGAAGTCTAAAATTTGGAAGTAATGTCAAAGGGTAGGAGCCTTAAATTGTAGGTTCACTTGCATTCTTCTCGCTGCCAGAAATTAGTAGCGGACTCTTCATCTTTGTAAAGAAACTTAAGCACTGCCATAAATTTTATCACGAATATTTGAATGAAGTTGAAATGAAAATGAAAAATACATTGTACTAATAATATATTTATTAGAAGGTCCCAGGTCCTCTTCTTAATTTTTAAAGAGAAATAGATGGCGGGTTTGCGCGGACACATTTATTAACAATAGGCCAAGCGTTTTTCGGACATAGTTTCTTGAACGTTTTTTATTTTATTATTATGTTACTGTGTAGAAGCACAATAAAATATAGCTTGTCCAAAAGCAAAAAGGAATGGGTATTTGGTTCTTATCTCCAACACATTTGCGCTTTGCATTAACTGTACGTTTATTAAGAAGGAGGTACATTATCAGAAATAAGGTAGAAAATTAAACAAAAACTATATTGTATTTTCAAATTCATATTTAGAGCTTTGTACGCATCACTCGTTAGTTTTATACTCGAAGCGTAGAGCAAACAGATAATCTGTCCTCATTATTTCGTAAAAACAAGGCATCACCACAACATTTCAAATAACGTTATATTTTCGTTGAAGACTTTCGGTTGAATTTAGTCAAAATTAAACTTTTAACCACATTTAAAGATTATGTTTGAGGCATCTCTCGGTGCATATGGTATACTTGCTTCAACAACTACTATCGAATGTAAATCTCAATTACTAAATTACTAGACACGCTAAACGAACGCTGTGCATGCAAAGAAGAAAACTGATTCGAAGACCGAAAATTTCCAGAACTTGATATTTTCATCTAGGAAAATCGAAAAATTCTGAAGCATTATGGTAATATTCCAGACGGAATCAAAAGATTTTTACGTTTAGCCTTGCCTGTTCGATTTTAATTGTTTAATTTAGACGTTTTCATTTTTATATTATACTTATATTGAATATCATCAGTGGAATAAGAGATAACGTGTCGGCCCTTCATCCCGGAGTACCCGATTCGAATCCCACCGGCGGCGACCAATGGGTGTTTTTTGTTGACAGCAGATTACGATTAAAAAGCAACTGAGGGTTGCACCGTAATGTCCGTGGCTCGGAATACACCTTAAATTATTGGTCCGCTTCCAATCGCTGTCTCGAATCTGATGAAGTTCTTTTCCGCCCTATGTCCCAAAAAAGGATACGGGAACTAGAGAGAGAGGTACATATATATCGCAATGAAACTCTGTGTAAAATTCAAAGAGCAGAACATTTTTGACTGCTATAATGGTAAGTGCATGTCTTAACTGCAGAAATATAATTCAAATTCACCCTAGACACGAGTTATTCAAGAAGCTGAATATCAAAGACGGTGTAATAATATTACCGAAAGAAATAAGTTATTTAAATACCTCTTGAACAATCCTTCTCTCATTCAAAGACAAAAATTAAAAAATAGTAATATATAATAATAATATAAAATATAATCATCCAAATCCGGCCACACATTATGATACAACATTTTTACCATAGTGCTATTCCGGCAACGTACTTCATACAGCAAGAAAGAATCATCCAAACCGGGCCAGGTATTATCACCAAAATCGGTCTGTGGTTAAGAAGCTAGGTGTCTTAGACAACAACTTTTGCATGATACAAATGGAGCAAAATAGGGCCTGTTCAAAGACGCATTTATAATGCTTTGCATGAAAGCAGTTGTTTGAAAATCTAATACCAAGACAGGTCAAATTTTTGAAAATGTAGTGCATCGTGGTTTTTGCGCATAAGTCAAAACATAAAGCAGCTCTCAGCAAACATCTGCTTTGGTTATCATTATCGGCTTTCGTTATCACCTTTTTTTTGGATTGCTGGTTTCGGCTGCAGTAATGTGATAAAAATTTTACGTTTTTGAATTGATGGAAAGAGCACTAGCTAAAGTCCACAGCTGGGCGAAGAACTGAGGTTTATCGGTCAATCCTCAGAAGACGGAGGCAATCCTATTCACAAAGAGGGTGATCGAAGCCTTCGAACCATCCAAACTAGCGGGCAATGCCCTAGCACAAAAGACCCACACTACTCACACACATACTCGACTCCAAACTAAGCTGG